>JACEEZ010021847.1:250000-460000 GCA_016584305.1 Chionoecetes opilio | reverse complement strand
TCGGGAAGTGCTCCAATTCGGGTATGTGATATTTTCCGGGTTAAATCCTATGATAAAAAGCGAGATGATGGGGCGACCTCTAAATTAAGTTTTATCGCCATGAAATACCATTGGCTTGTAACCTATGGGTAATGGACAAAAAATAACCTTGTGGAGGAATAAAAGTAGAAAAACATTTTTGGTGGACCACCCTAGTGTATAGAGCATCAATGGGTCTTGAAAAAATTGATAGAAAAGATCTGTTTGTGTGGGATGATAGAAGTGCAAGAGGTCATGAGAAGAAATTGAAAAGGACAACATGCAAGAGGGACATAAAAAAATACAGCTTCCTGTATAGAAGCATAGAAGCCTGGAACAACCTTGATGCAAAAGTGATTAATGCAAGAAGTATTCAGGACTTCAAAGGCAAGCTGGATAATAGTAGATTTGGAGACGGGACAGTACGAGCATAGCTCTTTTCCTGTATGTTACAACTAGGTAAATACAACTAGGTAAATACACACACATACACACACAAAAAAAACTTGTAAGAAGCAGCGTGAAACTCTGGGAGATTATGCGCGAAAGCCGGGATGGTAAGAATTTAGGACTCAGCGCGAAACTCGCGGATCGCGAAACTCGCATAACGTGAAGCTCGGGAGGGTACTGTATATTATGTTGAAGAGCTCATCGTTTCTTTTGTTATTTCCATGGTATGAAGTATGGCCAAGATAACAAAAAGATAAAGCAAGAAGCTCAAGGATGAAGGCCGTCATTTCCTAAAACTGCATTACAAAGCTTACATATGCATTAGCATACATGCACATTTTGTTCTGAAACAAAATATTTATGTATGAAATGGTTGCTCCACTTTACATATTCGTGGTCAATTCATAGTTTCCAGAATGAACTACTAAAAACACAAGTACATACAAACCTCGATTTCCCGGACCTCCATTTCCCGGATATCGGATTTGCCGGACAAAATCCGAGGTCCGGGAATATGTCAGAGTCCAAGAATTTTTTTTATTTTTTATTTTTTATTTTTAACGTTGAAATGCCTGGTGCTAGTCGTAAATTGATAAAGTTGTCCGGCGGTCTGCCCCCCTGGTCAGTGTCCGCACCTCCCGCCAGGTGGCAGCATGCTCAGCGGTCGTATTGTTTACATTTGGGCACACGACACTCACGGTTCACCTGCACCGCCTCCGTCAGTCCCCTGACTCCCACTGCCCCTGGTGCAGGAACATCTCTGAGACTATTGAACACTTTCTGCTGCCTCCCGCCAGGTGGCAGCATCCTCAGCGGTCGTATTGTTTACATTTGGACACACGACACTCACGGTTCACCTGCACAGCCTCCGTTAGTCCCCTGACCCCCACTGCCCCTGGTGCAGGAACGTCTCTTGAGACTATTGAACACTTTCTGCTGCCTCCCGCCAGGTGGCAGCATGCTCAGCGGACGTAAAAGTCCGAGGCGGGGTAGTTGATATTGGCGGTTGCCGGACAGTAAATACTAGAGTAGGATAAACGTCTGAGGGTGGGTAATGGCATCGGACTTTTTTTTTTCTTTCTTTCTTTTTTTTTTTTTTTAAGGATAATTCCTGGACTGTTGCAATTCCCGGACTTTTGCAGTTCCCGGACTAGTGCTCCCCCCTATTAGTCCGGGAAAACGAGGTTTGTGTATACACAATTTTTTTTTGTAAAATTGGAGCATTTACCTCTAATCACATATATTATTTTAGAATTGATATTCGTATTCCTGTGTCTAATTAGTAGGGGATCTACTCTACAGCATTTTTGTCGCAAATCACAGTTTTCCAAAAAATTAAACTTATCTATTAACGCCTGTTCAAGTCCGCCACAACCGCCACAACTTTCTATATAATACTAACTATGTTGCACTACTTGGGATACTTCCCCTAGATTCCCTTAAAGGTTATCAAGCTATCTTAACCTCCTATACCCCCCTGGACTACCCCTAAGGGTTATTAATCTGAACTAAATGAATAACCTAACTTTCTAAACAGGAGCATTTTTTCAAAAACTATTAATTGAATCATGATAACCTAACCTCCTATACCACTTGGGCTCCCGTTCAGTGTTGTTTACCCAACTTAAATTAACCTCCTAAATGGGAGAATTTTCTCAAAAAATTATCAATTGAATCTGTACTATACAGTAAAAGCTTTATAACTCGGCACGATAGGGGCTCTGGCCCTTGCCGAGTTATTCAATGTGCCGAGTTATGCAATGTCCTCCTCTGATATGGGTTAAAAAAAAAAAAAAAAAAAAAAATAATAATAATATACAGTACTGTAAAAGCATTAAAACTACACTTACCAATGAACGGGTAGCATCAGGCATGTAATCCAAGGAGAGGGGAGCCTTGTTGTAACATGTAGAAGATGTTAGGGGGACTCGGTCGCATTTTAACACTGGTATCACTTTAATCACTTTATAATACTGTACCTGTACAACTTAATTTTACATCACTTGAGCACTTAGTTACTGCAACACTATGCCCTGTCCATTAACTCTACCTTCGACTGTGAGTGCATGGGAGGACACAGGGGGCGGCATGAGCCTCTAATCACAGGCGTCACAATAAGAATCCTGCCTGCGCCACCACGGGCGAGGGCCAACCATCACAGCCCTCGAGTGAGCCTCCAGGGCATACCATCCCATCCCTGGAGCTCACTGCCTACACGCGCTATAGGCATAGGTGTAAAAAAAAAAATAATAATAATAATAATTAAAAAAAAAAAAAATTGATAAATTAAAAAAAAAAAAAAAAAAACTTGTCTTTGCCATGCCGAGTTATATCAAATTCCGAGTTATACAGTGCCGAGTTATAAGGGTTTTACTGTACTCCTACTCCATAGCATTTTTATCGCAAATCAACATTTTCCAAGAAATGAAACATTTATCTATTAACGCATGTTCAAGTTCGCCACAACTTGCTATACAATACTAATCATGCTGCACTATTTGGGATACTTTTCCTAGACTCCCCTAAAGGTTATCAAGCTAACTTAACCACCTATACTCCCTTCGGCTTCCACTAAGTTTTTTTTTTTTTTTTTTTTTTTTTTTTTTTTTTTTTTTTTTTTTTTTTTTTTTTTTTTCTATCACAATGGACTGGCCAAGGGCAAAAAAAGAAGTAACACAAAGCCCGCTTAGTTGCCATTCTCTATAAAAGAGATTGTAAGATAATATAAAAAGGGGTGGTGGGCCAATTTAGTTCGGAAGGTGTCGTTGTTCCTCTCTTGAAAAGATTTAAGTCATAAAAAGGAGGAAAAATTGAAACAGAAAGAGAGTTCCAGAGTTTACCAGTGAAGGGGATGAAAGAGTGAAGATACTGGTTAATTCTTGCATTAGGGTGATGGACAGAACAGGGATGAGAATGAGTAGAAAGTCTTGTGCAGCGAGGCTGGGGGAAGGGGGAAGGCATGCAGTTAGCAAGTTCTGAAGAGCAGTGAGCATGAAAATAACGGTAGAAGATAGCAAGAGCTGTCAGCTGTCAGTGTTCTGCCTATCAAATAAAGAGAACACCACTTAAGATAGAAGATTTATACATTAGAAATATAGACATATGTCATAATACAAGTTAACATGTTTTCAAGCAGTAATTACTCCCAAGTTTATTAAGATGTTTTGAATGGTTTCACATTAGTGCACAAATGTTGAAGGTAAATTGTTACATTTTTGTTCCAAAATATTGTCACTAACATATCTTTGAATCTTAAATAGGTATGAAAAAAGTATAGTTCCCATGAAAGCATGATTGTATGGATGGATGGATGCTGATGGAGATAAACTCTTTTTTGCAGGCAGTGCAGGGGATCTGGGCACGAGAACTTGAAGATGCCACTTGTGCTGCAATCAACCACAAATACCGCCTCCTAGCCTATGGACGAGCCAAGTGAGTCCAATTCACAGGATCCAATCTGTGGAGGATATTAATCAGTTTATCTTTGGGTTCTTATAGGCTTGGGATAAACTAAGATTAAGAGGATTCTTAATATTCGAATAAAACAATACACACTTTTATGCACATACACACAAAGTATAATATTTATGTAATACAAAAAAAGTCCAGCTTTCCTCATAGAAGTATATAGTAACCTGGAATGAACTATAAAAAAAGATAATAGCGGCAAGAAGTGTACATTAATTAATAGAAAGACTGGATGAACATAAGTATAGAGACAGGGCCACATGAATAAAACTTTAGGCTCAGTTACAGCAATTTTTTCCCCCATCATGAGGGGGAAGGACTAGCCAAAGGCCAAAAAAAAATATAAATCACAAAAAGCCTGCTTGCTGCCAGAGCCTATAAGGCAGAAAGTAAGAGATTATAGAACTAGTCTAATGTTAATAAACAGTAAACCCTCGCTTTTACAGACGTCTATGACAAATTTCGGCTTTAACAAACTTTTTCTGCCAGTCTGATATATGTGGGGATCTACCTAATTTATTCGGTAAATGCGGGGTTTGGTTCGGTGGCAGGCCTACTGAGCATGTACACGCAGGTCGATCGGTGGCAGTGAAAACAAAGCCAACCGGGTGGTGCACGGCTGCACGCTGATCAGTCTAGCTTTGTCTGCCCGATTGTAAACATCTCCGTTTTTGTCCTCCCGTGCCTCACAATGTAAGTATTGTTTTAATGTCCTTGTATGTGTTTAGTATTTGTGATGGGTGCATGTATGTTAGTACAGTAAACCCTCTCTAATTCGAACCCGTATGATTCAAACTTTGGATAATTCTACCTGTTTCAGGCCAAGTTCAAATTTTTCAACAACTTTCCAACTTTCCATAATCAGAACTGAAGTTCGAATTTTCAGAGTTTTCTGCAGCATCTTCCACCTCCTCTGTGCCATCCACTTCGTCAGCCAGCCTCTACATCGCCTCCAACACATTAAACACCTCAAGCACTGAAGACCTTACCTTACAAATCTCCTGAGTGACACCTGCCAGGGCTGCATTGAGTAGCGGTCACCCCCCCCCCCACACTCTCCCTACTGAACGATACTGAACGCTTCACAATTTACATTGCTACCAAGATAGCAGCTTCCGAAATTCATCTCTATGGCTATTCTTATTGTTGAAGAATAACTTGCCGATGACCCTGTATTTGATGCAGCAGAAGTTATAGCAGGAGGAAATTAAATATTAAGGAGGCAAGAAGAGGAGAGCAAAGAGCAGAAGCTTTCTTTGCCCTTTGTTTGCATACCCTTATTGTGGCGCGAGCTGGCAATTCAGTGGCGATCCACCTCCCAGCTGGGCTGTAGTGCAGAGGTAGCTTGCACTAGGCATACTGTGCGCGTTGCATATTACTTAACGCAGCCCTTCCCTGAAGATGCTATCAGTGATGCCTGAGTGCTCAGTGTACAGGAGTACTGCATTTCTAGATCAGTATTAGCCATGTTTGGGTGAGTACAAGTAATACAATCTGTGCTGTTTTGGCATGTTTGAGTGAGTTTTTATTGTGTGGAGGGGGCTAGAGGTGACCATCGGATAATTCGGACTTTCGGCTAAGTCGACCCAGGCCTTCCCCCAATTAGATCGAATTATAGAGGGTTTACTGTATACAAACTTTCATCTAATGTAACGAACAAAGTTTATTATACACGGAAATGGTCGGAAATAGCAAACTTTCACATCATATAACAAACAAAGTTTGTTATGCGAAAAGTTCGGATCACTCTGATATATCGGACTTTTGAATATAACAGCACCCCCTTCCCCCCAATTGGTTCGTTAAAGTGAGGGTTTACTGTAGTACCTTATTGTCTATGAACAGTACGTGTTTATACCAATTATCAATTTTTTTTTGTTGAGGTTTTTGGTTTCACTTAGTCATTTCAGTTAACGTCAGGGTTTTAAGGAACGTAATCCCGTTTTTAAAGGAGGCTCCACTGTACAGTCTGTGTCAGTCAATTAGGCGGTGGCCGTCTGCTGCCTAATAAGCTGGCTAGTTTTTTTATGTGGCTGTAGCCGGTCGCTCATGAGAGAATAAGAAAAAAATGGTAATCTCGCACCTTCCTCGAGAGTGTTGCCATATATTTAGCCCTTAATAACAGCTCAGCTACCACCTAGCATGCATATGGGACGTACGTGGCATTCTGGGTCCCGGATCGGATTTTTCCCAAAACGCGAGCGATCCTTTTCAGTTTGCTCATTTCGTTCAGAAGGCTATGGGGCGTAAACCCGGTGTCTCGTGAGACTATAACCCGTATACACACGTTGTATACATGTACCAAGCTCAGAGAGAAAGACACCAGTTCCGTACCAAAACTCAAAGAAGCCATCTTGGATGTATGGAATAATCTGGATAGCGACACTGCACAACCTTGTTGACTCCTTTCCACGTAGATTACGTGATGTTATAAAGAAAAAGGGCAACGTGACCAAGAACTAGAGTGTGGTAAGTGTGAACACTTTATTTTTGTCTCTGTGGGGTGAGAAATCAGGGCTGCCTTGATCGCCTAATTGACTGACACAGACTGTATAGTTTCGGCATGTTAGAAATATCAGTCGGAGGAGGAGGAGGAGGAGAGAGACACTGCACTGACACACAAATAAGTGGGTAAGAGGAGGAGAGAGAAGACAGCTGCGATCACAGTCACAGCCCGAGTGACCTGTCACCTTACCCAGGCTGGTGGTAACAGGGAAGGGGGTGAGTCACTCACCACCACCAGTGCTAGGGTGCCAATAGCCATATGGGTAAATTTAAAACTTGATATTTTTGAACGGCCCTTGGTGGGATACTGTGCAGTAATGAGAAAACCTCTCATGCAAAATTTGAAGCGAATTGGTTTATATTTAGAGGTGGCGCAAGTTAATTGAAACCTGTACTATGTGTACTATGTGATTATATCAGATACCTGTACCGAAGTCTGAAAGGCTAGGGTTCTAAATCACCCATTTCTTTTTTAGAATGGCTCATTCACGCGCAGCTATGACTGTTTGGCTGGTGGGACAGCCAAACCCCGACCCCATCCTCGGAGCCAAACTCCCCTCTCGTGGCGACGTGCTCAAGCGGGCTTTCTACTTCCACAACGTGGAAAAGAAAACCGTCGCCACCAGCGCCGCGGCCACTGTCCATGAGGTGCTAAGGTTCTGGGTGACCGCGAGGATCCCAACGATGACGGCAAAAAGCGCCGTTCGCAAGGTGGAGGTCTTGTTCAAGGACTGGAAGGCGCTCGTGAAGAGCAAGGGAAGAGCGACGAACAAGACGAATGAGGAAGAGTTTCAAGAGGCCCTCTGCGACCTCTTTGACGTCGCCCACGCCGACGCGATGACCCTGATGACAATCCCGACTGATCACGAGTTCCTAGCGGCACAACGCGAGAAGGGTCACCGAGGGATCATGCAGGGAGCTGACAGTGTTCTGGAGCGCCGAGTTCAGCGCCGGGAGATGACAGTGGCGGCAGAGAAGCGATCACGAGAAGCCTCGACGTCGCAGCTGGACGAACGCGCGGTGCTCGCGTCCTCCTCCTCCTCCTCCTCCTCCTCCTCGGTTGAGTCCAGTCCGGCACGCGGCGGGGCGGCTGCTACCGCTGAGCCGACCGATGCAAGCCCTCCGAAGCAAAGAGCGCGGGGGTCACAGGTCGTGCTCTCCCAGGAGTTAGCGAGCGCCCTCGACCGGACCGGCGTGAGCGACCGTGAAGCGCTCCGCACCGTTGCGGCGACCGCCAGTAGCCTCGGCCACAATCCTCAGGAGCTGATCCTGAATGCCAAGAGCATCCGGCAGGCTCGCGCTGGCTACCGGTCCCAGCTGGCCGCGGAAGTCAAGACAACCTTCGTCCCTGACACGCCTCTTACCGTTCACTGGGACGGGAAGATCCTGCCGGATTGCGACGGTACGCGGGTGGATCGGCTGGCTATCCACGTCTCCAGCGACGGCGTCCAGAAGCTCATCGGCGTTCCCAAGCTGGCAAGTGGGACGAGAGGCGATGGCGAGCGCCGTGGCTGAAGCGCTCGACGACTGGGGGCTCGCAGAGCGTGTGGTGGCTATGTCGTTTGATACGACCGCCGCCAACACTGGAGCCCTCGCCGGTGCCTGCACCCTGCTGGAGCAGAAGCTTGGTCGGCGTCTGCTAAGCCTCGCCTGCCGGCACCATGTACACGAGCTGGTGCTGGAGAAGGCGTTCTCTATCTGCATGGGGCCGTCGTCGGGTCCTGACATCGGCATCTTCAACCGATTCAAGGAACGGTGGGCTTTCATCGACCAGAGCCAGCCGGAGCCGCCAACGCCCGACGAGCTGATGCCCACCCTCCTGAACAAGCGGGACACACTTCTGCAGGAGTGGGCCGCGCTGTTCAACACCAGCCACCCGCAGGACGACTACAAGGAGATGCTGGAGCTCTTCATCGTCCTGCTGGGTGGCGAGGGCGATGTCCTGAAGGTGAAGTTCCGGCGACCAGGCGCCATGCACCGCACACGCTGGATGGCGCGTGCCATCTACGCGGCGAAGATTACGCTGTTCGCCGCCCAACTGGGGGAGCTCTGCTCGCCAGGCGAGCTGTCCAGCCTCCGCCGGTTCACCTTCTTCCTTCTTCGTCGCTGAGGTCTACGTGGCCCGCTAGTTCGAGGCGCCCGTGGCCGCCTTCGCGCCGGCGAATGACTTTAAACTGGCCGCCGACCTCCGCGACTTCCACGACGCTGAGATCGGCAAGGCGTGTGTGAAGACCTTCTCCCGGCACTTCTGGTACCTGAGCGAGCCACTGGTCGCCATGGCTCTCTTCGACCACCGCTTGCCAACTGCCGAGAAGAAGGCGCTGGCGGAAGCGATGCAGCGAGAAAAAGGATCCGAGGAACCGCCGAAGCGCATCACCGTCTCCGACGCCCGCCTCGCCCCGTCCACGCTAGCGTCGTTCGGAAGCCAGGCGTCCGGCGCCCTCCTTGACGCCGTCGGAGCGGAGAGGGCGTTCCTCTCAAAGTAGCCGGAGGAGTGGCCGAGTGACACGGGGTTCGTCGCGGCGTCTCGGCGCGTCGCGAGCCTACACGTCACCAACGACACGGCGGGGCGAGGGGTGGCGCTGTTCCAGTCCTACAACCTCAGCCTGACGAAGAACGAGGATCAGGGCCAATTCCTCTTGCAGGTCGTCGAGAGGCACCGTCGACAACAGCCAGGAACATCGAAGGCTTCCCTTCCACGGCCAAGCGGAAGACAATGAGTGGCTTGGGCAACCATGATACCCCCTGCCCCTAGAGGGGCTAATACTCACTTTGAAGAACGAGGGAGACCAGCAGCCCAGCTGGAGGAAGGGGAGGTCTCAAAAGGCTTCAATATTGCCAACAAACAACCCCAGAGACGATGTCCTTCCTTGTAGTCCCTATCGGAGTCTATAGGGGGAACAATCAATCGACTTGCGCCACCTTTAAATATACTTAGATTGCGCTCAAATTTTACACACGTTGTTTTCTCACCACCCCACAGTATTCCACTAAGGGCTGTTAAAAAAATCCAACTTTCGTTTTTTATTGGCACCCTAACCACCACACATGCACCCATCTAATGGTTACTTCCGCTCAAACCTGTGTGTGTCTCTTTCATAAGATCTTGGCTGCCAAAGTTTTTCAACAATTTTTGTGTTATGCATAACCAACTTGATGATACAAACACTATGCAAACAGGAGAATAACTGGGAAGAGGAGGTAAAAAAACTTTACGCCCAGCCCAGCACACGATCGGGCTGCAAGGTGTTTTATTTTCTATATCTCTAAATATTAATTATAAAAAAAAATTCTCCCATGAGTGCGGACTGTTGTAAGTCGCATAGGTCGTAAGTTGGTGATTGGGTGTATGCCCTTAGAGGCTTAGAAGATTCACTGGTAGAAGGGGCTTTCCACAAATATTGATGAGTGACAATATCATCCTTTATCAACACTGCCAAATACCTAGCCTAAATAGAAGCCTGCCGTTGACATTGAGCAGGGTCTGGATTCAACCCTAAGTTCGCTTTTCAACGTCGGGGATTACTCGGAGTTAAAGCACTTGCTCCTGGAGCTCTTGTATTAGTACCGAGATGTCACTGCACTCCCCGGTGAGCTTCTTGGTACTACCGACAAAAGTGGAGCATCACATTAAATTAAACCCATGGACCAAACCGGTCTACATTCCATCTTACAGGCTACCTCACAGACAAAGGGCTGTAGTAGACACACATGTTGAGGAAAATTAGAGCAAGGAATTATTAAACACTCGTGCTGACCCTGTAACAGTCCTTTGTTCCTTGTCCCGATAGAGGATGGGGACTTTTTGCCCTGTCACAGACTTCTGGCTGGTGAATCAGGTCTCAGAGGATGACAGGTATCAGTTACTTGTCCTAAAAGACCTACTCATGTCGTTAGGTTACGGTAATAAAGGCTTCAGTAGCTTTGACCTTTTGTCGGGTACTAGCTAGTACCCATGGCAGAATCCTCCAGAGAGGCGTACAGTACACCGGGAGTCACTACGAATGGCTCTGGATGCCGTTTGGCTTGAAGTCGTGCCACTTACTTTCCAGAGAATGATCAATGCTTTTTATGCTGTTATGCTAGGTAACTCTTGTGTTTGCAATTTTTTTTTTTTTTTTTTTTTTTTCATCACAAGGAACTGGCCAAAGGCACAACAAAAATGGGTAACACAAAGCCCGCATCGTCGCCAGTCCCTATAAAGAAGACAGTAAGAGAATAAAATAAAAACAGAGGGTAGGCCAATTTAGTTGGGGAGGTGTCTTGTTACTCTTCTTTTGAAAAGATTTAAGTCATAGGAAAGTGGAAAAATAGAAACAGGAAGAGAGTTCCAGAGTTTACCAGTGAAAGGGATGAAAGAGTAAAGATACTGATTAACTCTTGCATTAGGAAGATGGACAGAATAGGGATGAGAATGAGTAGAAAGTCTTGTGCAGCGAGGCCGAGGTGTCGAGCGAGGTGTCTCCAAGGCGGTCAGGAATACGGGTAGGGTGCTGCACCAGCTGCTCTAGGTCTTGGAGGATAGAAAAGATGTAGGCTTGTTCACCAGGTTGGTCAGTGAAAGAAAATGATAGCCAAAGCTGGTGGTGAACATTGAAGTCCCCAAGAATGGAAATTTCAGCTAAAGGAAAATGAGATGAGATGTGCTCCACTTTTGATGTTAAATAGTCAAAGAATTTTACATAGTCAGAGGAGTTAGGTGAGAGATATACAGCACAGATAAATTTAGTAAGAGAGTGACATTGAAGTTGAAGCCAGATGGTAGAAAATTCGGAAGATTCAAGGGCGTGGGCACGAGAGCAAGTGATGTCATTGCGCACATATACGCAACAGCCAGCTTTGGATTTAAAATTAGAATAGAGACAGTAAGAGAAGACAGAAAAAGGTCTCCAGGTCTAATGTTATCCAGGCATACCTGGATAACATTATAATTGCCAGCAAAATCCATGAGTTTCACTTCAAAACTTAAAGAGTCAGTTTTGCAGCGACTGCTCGAAGCTGTTCTCAAAGCCAAGATCACCAAGTGTGAATTTTTGAAAGCTAAGATTAGCTTCTTGGGTCATACTGTCGACGGGGAAGGAATCCACACCATGGAAGACAAGGTATTGGCTGTCAGAAATTTTCCTCATCCCCAGATTGTTGTGAATCTTAGATACTTTTTGGGATTTGCGTGGTATCAACTCCCCTGTAATATAAAAATTTGCCAAAATTGCATCTCCCCTAACATGACTTGTGAGAAAAGGTGTCTCATTTCACTGGGATGCTCTTTATGAGCAAAGTTTCAAAGAGTCTAAATATGCACTCGTGAAAGCTCCTGTCTAGGCATTCCCAGATTTTTCACCTCCATTTGAGCTATGTACAGACACTTTAGAGATGGGACTTCGGGCAGTACTGATGCAGAAAGATATAAGAGGGAAGAATCGTGTAATCGCGTATGCGAGCAGAGTTCTTAATCCTGGTGGAGACAAATTACAGTAAAACCTCTTTAACCCTTCGAGACCGAGCTCATTATCTCTGTGTTGTCTCGGTGATCCGGGGGTTTCAGGCTTAAATAATCTTAATATAAACAATGTAATATCTTTTTGAATTATTTTAAGAGCTAGAAAGCTCTACTAAACATCAATATATAGCACTTACTTTTGTGCAGAGACTGGCATTAAGTATACCTCTCTATGTTAACTGGTTGAGGTTTGGTGCAGTTTTAAATGAAGAGCTTTTTTCCATACTTTCTGGCGCCCGGCGTTCAGAGGCTCTACTGCGGCCCTGGCTACCACCAAGGATAATATTATCCCTGGCTACTCTCTACTCGATTAATCTCTTTGATTCGTCAATACTCACACATAAAGTAAAGTAAGTATTATAAAGTATATTTGTCAATAGAAGGTTTTCTACTGAGAGTTGCATGTTCTTTCAGTTCCCGAAACTTGTGACATACCGAGTAATACACCCTGGATTCAACAAGTATTTAACATATATGATTTCCTATCTATTCTCGCACTCGGCAAAATTTTCGGTGGGGGCCAATGCCCTCCTCCTGGCTGTGCTACTGCACCCATCCACTCACTCACTTCCTCATATACCCACCCATACTCACTTCGTCATCTACCCACACAAATAATAACTCATATACCCACCCAAGCTCTCACCAGGGTTGTTGATTTTTTTTATTTAAAAAAAAAATAATAATAATTTGATTTATATGATTTAAATCAGATTTATTTGATTTAAATATTTTTTTTTATTTATATTAATTTGATGTTCTACATGAAATCTAACTACTACAGGATATTGTTTAGCATATTTATAACTAAAAAGAGATAAAATAAGTGAATAAAAAATGCATATAACATGAAATACAGATGAATTTACATATTTTCTATTTCTGTGATTGACGTTTTCACATCAATAGGCCTATGTCTATAAATGCGTTTTCGTGACGTTTGCCAGGCTGGTCTAGACTGGTCTAGGCTGGCCCAGGCTGCACTGATGCTCTCGAAAACACATCCAGACTGGTCCTGTCCCATTCGTGGTTCCTATTGGCTGGGGGATCAAGTGGGCGGTCTTTACCGTCCTGCAAGCTTTACTGCCCCCCCCCAAAAAAAAACACACCCAAATGATTATTAATTTGACCTCCGGTAATAACCTCCTAGCTGGCATATGAAAGGTCATCATTCTGTCTGTGATGAGAGTCAGCTACACAAAATATTGCCTGATTTTGCTATATCATACTGTTCGGCCTAATTTTTCATAGTCATCCTTGCTACTTGACTTCCCAAAAATCGGATTCAATGGGATTTTTGTTGTAGTAATAATTACTTCGGCAGTTAAACAAGAGAATTATATTTTTTGTTTGATAATTAATCATAATGCATATTAAACTTTGGTTAATATCACTGGCTTTATATAAAAAAAATTAACATGCACATTCAACTTTAGGTTATAGTAGTGTGGCTTTTAGTACAGTACAACAAAAATATATATAATGGAGAAAAAAAAAATTCAGTTTTGAAAACAGCCACATGGCAATTTGCTATCTGAAAGTGCCACAGTGCATTCCCCGCACCACTCATTTAGTCGCATTATGATATAATTATACTACAATGATACAATTGGTGTTCATAAAGCCCATTTGCTTAATAATCCTTATTTCCCCTCTCGTTTTTGAATAATGATAAGGTTATGATTTAAATCAGTGATTTTTTTTTTTTAAATAATTTGATTTCAATCATGATTTAAATCAGTGATTAAAATCAACTTGATTTAAATTAAACAACCCTGGCTCTCACTCACTCATACATCTAGCGAATGCTCATTCACTCATCCACCTACGCTATCATTCATTCATACCTACACACGCCCTCACTCACTCAAATCACCCATCATTCCACCCATCTTCTCTCTCACTCATTCATCCATCGACACCCTCATTCTCTGTGAGAGGTTCCAGAGAAATGTCAGGTTCCTTTTGGGTTTATTGAAGGGAAGCAAGACCTCCATCTCCGTGCATGTGTAAGAAGCAACTGCCGTGTCTCACAGAGCCTACAAGCTACGGCGTTGCCAAATCCTATTACACTCACTTGTTCATTCACTCACCCATGCCTTCACTGACTTATTCACCCACCCACGTGCTCACTCATCCATTCACCCAACCACCCATACACCCACCTATGCCCTCGCTCACCCACTTATTCATCCACCGACGTGCTCACTCATTCACCCACGCACGCTATCACTCGCCCACTCATTCACCCATGTTCTCACTCACCCAGTCATTCACCCCTTATTTACCCACTGACCTCACTCATTACCTCACTCATTCACCCACCCAGTCCCTCACCATTCACCTGTGCCTTCATTAACCAAATTACTCACCCATCCACACCATCACTCATTCACCCAACCACGCCCTCACTTACCCACTGATTCACCCACTTACCCACCCATCCCAATGTCACAGCCACGCTGATGCCCCAGAACATTGTTATCGGCAGGCTGAGCATAGTTACGGATGCATCAGAAGGCTTATTTTACTCTGTCTATACTATGGTGGACAAAGGAAGACTGATAAGGGTTGTAGTTGGTGTGTGGTGGTGCTGCCTACGCCCTGGTAAACAAACTTTTGGCCACGTATATCAAAACATGCTTTCAAGCATACGGATTCCAAGTGTACGGAGAGTACACCTGGGTTCCACACCCGAGGTTGAAGGCATACTTCGAGAAGTACTCCCGGCTTAAGTCAGAGCAATTGGGGCTCTACCCCTTTCTGACTAATCAAATATTACGACTTATCGGAAACTCCCCCCCTCCATCCCATACAATATATGCACAAAAAATATAATAAATAAACTTGAATATTTTTTAAATTAATAATACACAAAAAATCTGCACTCACTTGTTTTAATGCAGCACTTGAGTCTTGTCAGCAGAGGAAGGCTTTATATGTACACTCAACCCATATGTACACTGAACCCTCGGCTATCGTGCATTAGGCTATCGTGTTTTGTGGCTATCACGCATACCTAAATGTACCTCAACCCTCGGCTATCACGCATTAAGCTATATAGAGTTTTACGGCTGTCAGTCATTCCAACTTTTGAATATTTTTTTATTAAATATATTTTTATACCATTTCGGCCTATAGCGCCTGTAGGTAGTGACCTCCAGGGCTTGGATGGTAGGCCATTTAGGTTCAATTGATGGCTATGATGGTTGGCTATTGCCCATGGTGGCGTAGGTAGGATTTTTATTGTGGCACCTGTGATTAGAGGCTCATGCTGCCCCCGTATCCTCCGATGCACTCGCCGTTGAAGGTAGAATTTATGGGCAGCATGTGAGTATTCTTAGGCCACTCGACAATTGCTAAAGATTGTGGCAACTGGCGGGATTCGAACTCAGTACACAGAGCTTGCCACTTCCAGACGCTAACCACTCGGCCACCGCCTCCCCTGAAATGTACCTCAACCCTCAGCTATAGCGCATCAAGCTACTAAGTTGTATGGTTATCTCACCTTTTATATCTGCACAAACATGTCTATCATTCCCAAACCATGTCTGTCGCACTATGGTTGCCATGGCTGCTGCCATTCTTGGCCAGACCTAGCAAGGGCTTGCTGATTGGTTTGTTATGACATCAGGGGCTGCATACACAAAGTTTGTTACTGAACATTAACAGCTGTTCAGGCCAGGAAATTCTGAATACCTCTAAAATTTGACCATTTAGCACTAAAAGTTTATTCACAAAACTTGCTAAGTTTTTACAGTACGTTTAAGTTGTGTAGACATACTGACAGGTGTAAAAAAAGTGTTGAAGCAGACACAGGTTGAGAAGCGAGTACTTTATTCCTTCCTAGTTTTGCCTTTACTGGGCTTCTTCAGAGGAATACGGCTCTCAGGTCGACTGTCCTATTTTCATATTCATTGGGAGGGACTATTGGCTGCCTTTGAGAACTGATTGGTGCACACTCCTGCCACCAAGTTCATGCATCCTGCTCTACTGTTAAGGCCTTAAATGTGCCGGTGAGTACCATTACCTCTTCACAAACAGATGTTGGGGCCGCTAGTCAAAGATGGTGGCCCAAGGACAACATTCTCATCAGCTGTGCATATATAAACAAAGACGAGACGTGTATACGTGAATATACGTGATTATGATATGTTATTATGATATAGAAAAAATAATGTCATCGTTTTCAATCATAACATTGAAATGGAGATTATTTTGCCCAATACTCTTGAAACTTTCATTATATCTCTCCATTTAGTGTTGCTGAGCGGTATAGCGGTTGCTAAATCTGTTAGGGGTAAACATGTACCTACAATCAGAAACTAAGTACGAGATCAAAAGGTAGTCTTTTCCCATGTATTTGAATGTGTTAATATTGATGGTCACATTAAAAATTGTCAGAAATGTCTCATTTTGCCGTTATCCCCTCTCCTCCATGACAAACCTGGAGACCTATCAGGATTGCGGGGTTTTGGGTGGGGAAAGTGGAATAGAGTTTTGTTTGGGGAGTAGATTATGTGGATGACAAAATATATCTGGTAAACATCAAAGGGCGTCATACAAATATTTCCAAAAAAAATCTAAATATTCGAAAAAATTCTCATGCGTAATTGAACACTTGAGCAAGCTTGTGACAAAGTATTATAAAGAAAACAGAAAAAATGAAAAAGTTATGGCTGATTTTCTCCCCCCCTCCCCCCACCTGAAAAATATCCGTAAAGAAAAATTGTATGATATTCACTGGCATAGGCAAACTGGGACCTCTCAGTCCCTCTCTGTGAGACAGAGGGTCGTCTCAAGGCCTCAGTAGTGAGGGAGTAGAGGGAGAAGCCGGGTGTCGCGCTCGTCTCGCGGCTCCACCTTCCTGCTCCCCAGACCATTTACATTTATTCAGCGCAGGATTGNGCTCCATGTACAAATATCTGCCATACTAGCTAAATAGAAGCCTGCCGTTGACATGAGCAGGGTCTGGATTAAACCCTAAGTCGCTTTTCAACGTCGGGATTACTCGGAGTTAAAGCACTTGCTCCTGGAGCTCTTGTATTAGTACCGAGATGTCACTGCACTCCCCGGTGAGCTTCTTGGTACTACCGACAAAAGTGGAGCATCACATTAAATTAAACCCATGGACCAAACCGGTCTACATTCCATCTTACAGGCTACCTCACAGACAAAGGGCTGTAGTAGACACACATGTTGAGGAAAATTAGAGCAAGGAATTATTAAACACTCGTGCTGACCCTGTAACAGTCCTTTGTTCCTTGTCCCGATAGAGGATGGGGACTTTTTGCCCTGTCACAGACTTCTGGCTGGTGAATCAGGTCTCAGAGGATGACAGGTATCAGTTACTTGTCCTAAAAGACCTACTCATGTCGTTAGGTTACGGTAATAAAGGCTTCAGTAGCTTTGACCTTTTGTCGGGTACTAGCTAGTACCCATGGCAGAATCCTCCAGAGAGGCGTACAGTACACCGGGAGTCACTACGAATGGCTCTGGATGCCGTTTGGCTTGAAGTCGTGCCACTTACTTTCCAGAGAATGATCAATGCTTTTTATGCTGTTATGCTAGGTAACTCTTGTGTTTGCAATTTTTTTTTTTTTTTTTTTTTTTTTCATCACAAGGAACTGGCCAAAGGCACAACAAAAATGGGTAACACAAAGCCCGCATCGTCGCCAGTCCCTATAAAGAAGACAGTAAGAGAATAAAATAAAAACAGAGGGGTAGGCCAATTTAGTTGGGGAGGTGTCTTGTTACTCTTCTTTTGAAAAGATTTAAGTCATAGGAAAGTGGAAAAATAGAAACAGGAAGAGAGTTCCAGAGTTTACCAGTGAAAGGGATGAAAGAGTAAAGATACTGATTAACTCTTGCATTAGGAAGATGGACAGAATAGGGATGAGAATGAGTAGAAAGTCTTGTGCAGCGAGGCCGAGGTGTCGAGCGAGGTGTCTCCAAGGCGGTCAGGAATACGGGTAGGGTGCTGCACCAGCTGCTCTAGGTCTTGGAGGATAGAAAAGATGTAGGCTTGTTCACCAGGTTGGTCAGTGAAAGAAAATGATAGCCAAAGCTGGTGGTGAACATTGAAGTCCCCAAGAATGGAAATTTCAGCTAAAGGAAAATGAGATGAGATGTGCTCCACTTTTGATGTTAAATAGTCAAAGAATTTTACATAGTCAGAGGAGTTAGGTGAGAGATATACAGCACAGATAAATTTAGTAAGAGAGTGACATTGAAGTTGAAGCCAGATGGTAGAAAATTCGGAAGATTCAAGGGCGTGGGCACGAGAGCAAGTGATGTCATTGCGCACATATACGCAACAGCCAGCTTTGGATTTAAAATTAGAATAGAGACAGTAAGAGAAGACAGAAAAAGGTCTCCAGGTCTAATGTTATCCAGGCATACCTGGATAACATTATAATTGCCAGCAAAATCCATGAGTTTCACTTCAAAACTTAAAGAGTCAGTTTTGCAGCGACTGCTCGAAGCTGTTCTCAAAGCCAAGATCACCAAGTGTGAATTTTTGAAAGCTAAGATTAGCTTCTTGGGTCATACTGTCGACGGGGAAGGAATCCACACCATGGAAGACAAGGTATTGGCTGTCAGAAATTTTCCTCATCCCCAGATTGTTGTGAATCTTAGATACTTTTTGGGATTTGCGTGGTATCAACTCCCCTGTAATATAAAAATTTGCCAAAATTGCATCTCCCCTAACATGACTTGTGAGAAAAGGTGTCTCATTTCACTGGGATGCTCTTTATGAGCAAAGTTTCAAAGAGTCTAAATATGCACTCGTGAAAGCTCCTGTCTAGGCATTCCCAGATTTTTCACCTCCATTTGAGCTATGTACAGACACTTTAGAGATGGGACTTCGGGCAGTACTGATGCAGAAAGATATAAGAGGGAAGAATCGTGTAATCGCGTATGCGAGCAGAGTTCTTAATCCTGGTGGAGACAAATTACAGTAAAACCTCTTTAACCCTTCGAGACCGAGCTCATTATCTCTGTGTTGTCTCGGTGATCCGGGGGTTTCAGGCTTAAATAATCTTAATATAAACAATGTAATATCTTTTTGAATTATTTTAAGAGCTAGAAAGCTCTACTAAACATCAATATATAGCACTTACTTTTGTGCAGAGACTGGCATTAAGTATACCTCTCTATGTTAACTGGTTGAGGTTTGGTGCAGTTTTAAATGAAGAGCTTTTTTCCATACTTTCTGGCGCCCGCGTTCAGAGGCTCTACTGCGGCCCTGGCTACCACCAAGGATAATATTATCCCTGGCTACTCTCTACTCGATTAATCTCTTTGATTCGTCAATACTCACACATAAAGTAAAGTAAGTATTATAAAGTATATTTGTCAATAGAAGGTTTTCTACTGAGAGTTGCATGTTCTTTCAGTTCCCGAAACTTGTGACATACCGAGTAATACACCCTGGATTCAACAAGTATTTAACATATATGATTTCCTATCTATTCTCGCACTCGGCAAAATTTTCGGTGGGGGCCAATGCCCTCCTCCTGGCTGTGCTACTGCACCCATCCACTCACTCACTTCCTCATATACCCACCCATACTCACTTCGTCATCTACCCACACAAATAATAACTCATATACCCACCCAAGCTCTCACCAGGGTTGTTGATTTTTTTTATTTAAAAAAAAAATAATAATAATTTGATTTATATGATTTAAATCAGATTTATTTGATTTAAATATTTTTTTTTATTTATATTAATTTGATGTTCTACATGAAATCTAACTACTACAGGATATTGTTTAGCATATTTATAACTAAAAAGAGATAAAATAAGTGAATAAAAAATGCATATAACATGAAATACAGATGAATTTACATATTTTCTATTTCTGTGATTGACGTTTTCACATCAATAGGCCTATGTCTATAAATGCGTTTTCGTGACGTTTGCCAGGCTGGTCTAGACTGGTCTAGGCTGGCCCAGGCTGCACTGATGCTCTCGAAAACACATCCAGACTGGTCCTGTCCCATTCGTGGTTCCTATTGGCTGGGGGATCAAGTGGGCGGTCTTTACCGTCCTGCAAGCTTTACTGCCCCCCCCCCAAAAAAAAAACACACCAAATGATTATTAATTTGACCTCCGGTAATAACCTCCTAGCTGGCATATGAAAGGTCATCATTCTGTCTGTGATGAGAGTCAGCTACACAAAATATTGCCTGATTTTGCTATATCATACTGTTCGGCCTAATTTTTTCATAGTCATCCTTGCTACTTGACTTCCCAAAAATCGGATTCAATGGGATTTTTGTTGTAGTAATAATTACTTCGGCAGTTAAACAAGAGAATTATATTTTTTGTTTGATAATTAATCATAATGCATATTAAACTTTGGTTAATATCACTGGCTTTATATAAAAAAAATTAACATGCACATTCAACTTTAGGTTATAGTAGTGTGGCTTTTAGTACAGTACAACAAAAATATATATAATGGAGAAAAAAAAAATTCAGTTTTGAAAACAGCCACATGGCAATTTGCTATCTGAAAGTGCCACAGTGCATTCCCCGCACCACTCATTTAGTCGCATTATGATATAATTATACTACAATGATACAATTGGTGTTCATAAAGCCCATTTGCTTAATAATCCTTATTTCCCCTCTCGTTTTTGAATAATGATAAGGTTATGATTTAAATCAGTGATTTTTTTTTTTTAAATAATTTGATTTCAATCATGATTTAAATCAGTGATTAAATCAACTTGATTTAAATTAAACAACCCTGGCTCTCACTCACTCATACATCTAGCGAATGCTCATTCACTCATCCACCTACGCTATCATTCATTCATACCTACACACGCCCTCACTCACTCAAATCACCCATCATTCCACCCATCTTCTCTCTCACTCATTCATCCATCGACACCCTCATTCTCTGTGAGAGGTTCCAGAGAAATGTCAGGTTCCTTTTGGGTTTATTGAAGGGAAGCAAGACCTCCATCTCCGTGCATGTGTAAGAAGCAACTGCCGTGTCTCACAGAGCCTACAAGCTACGGCGTTGCCAAATCCTATTACACTCACTTGTTCATTCACTCACCCATGCCTTCACTGACTTATTCACCCACCCACGTGCTCACTCATCCATTCACCCAACCACCCATACACCCACCTATGCCCTCGCTCACCCACTTATTCATCCACCGACGTGCTCACTCATTCACCCACGCACGCTATCACTCGCCCACTCATTCACCCATGTTCTCACTCACCCAGTCATTCACCCCTTATTTACCCACTGACCTCACTCATTACCTCACTCATTCACCCACCCAGTCCCTCACCATTCACCTGTGCCTTCATTAACCAAATTACTCACCCATCCACACCATCACTCATTCACCCAACCACGCCCTCACTTACCCACTGATTCACCCACTTACCCACCCATCCCAATGTCACAGCCACGCTGATGCCCCAGAACATTGTTATCGGCAGGCTGAGCATAGTTACGGATGCATCAGAAGGCTTATTTTACTCTGTCTATACTATGGTGGACAAAGGAAGACTGATAAGGGTTGTAGTTGGTGTGTGGTGGTGCTGCCTACGCCCTGGTAAACAAACTTTTGGCCACGTATATCAAAACATGCTTTCAAGCATACGGATTCCAAGTGTACGGAGAGTACACCTGGGTTCCACACCCGAGGTTGAAGGCATACTTCGAGAAGTACTCCCGGCTTAAGTCAGAGCAATTGGGGCTCTACCCCTTTCTGACTAATCAAATATTACGACTTATCGGAAACTCCCCCCCTCCATCCCATACAATATATGCACAAAAAATATAATAAATAAACTTGAATATTTTTTAAATTAATAATACACAAAAAATCTGCACTCACTTGTTTTAATGCAGCACTTGAGTCTTGTCAGCAGAGGAAGGCTTTATATGTACACTCAACCCATATGTACACTGAACCCTCGGCTATCGTGCATTAGGCTATCGTGTTTTGTGGCTATCACGCATACCTAAATGTACCTCAACCCTCGGCTATCACGCATTAAGCTATATAGAGTTTTACGGCTGTCAGTCATTCCAACTTTTGAATATTTTTTTATTAAATATATTTTTATACCATTTCGGCCTATAGCGCCTGTAGGTAGTGACCTCCAGGGCTTGGATGGTAGGCCATTTAGGTTCAATTGATGGCTATGATGGTTGGCTATTGCCCATGGTGGCGTAGGTAGGATTTTTATTGTGGCACCTGTGATTAGAGGCTCATGCTGCCCCCGTATCCTCCGATGCACTCGCCGTTGAAGGTAGAATTTATGGGCAGCATGTGAGTATTCTTAGGCCACTCGACAATTGCTAAAGATTGTGGCAACTGGCGGGATTCGAACTCAGTACACAGAGCTTGCCACTTCCAGACGCTAACCACTCGGCCACCGCCTCCCCTGAAATGTACCTCAACCCTCAGCTATAGCGCATCAAGCTACTAAGTTGTATGGTTATCTCACCTTTTATATCTGCACAAACATGTCTATCATTCCCAAACCATGTCTGTCGCACTATGGTTGCCATGGCTGCTGCCATTCTTGGCCAGACCTAGCAAGGGCTTGCTGATTGGTTTGTTATGACATCAGGGGCTGCATACACAAAGTTTGTTACTGAACATTAACAGCTGTTCAGGCCAGGAAATTCTGAATACCTCTAAAATTTGACCATTTAGCACTAAAAGTTTATTCACAAAACTTGCTAAGTTTTTACAGTACGTTTAAGTTGTGTAGACATACTGACAGGTGTAAAAAAAGTGTTGAAGCAGACACAGGTTGAGAAGCGAGTACTTTATTCCTTCCTAGTTTTGCCTTTACTGGGCTTCTTCAGAGGAATACGGCTCTCAGGTCGACTGTCCTATTTTCATATTCATTGGGAGGGACTATTGGCTGCCTTTGAGAACTGATTGGTGCACACTCCTGCCACCAAGTTCATGCATCCTGCTCTACTGTTAAGGCCTTAAATGTGCCGGTGAGTACCATTACCTCTTCACAAACAGATGTTGGGGCCGCTAGTCAAAGATGGTGGCCCAAGGACAACATTCTCATCAGCTGTGCATATATAAACAAAGACGAGACGTGTATACGTGAATATACGTGATTATGATATGTTATTATGATATAGAAAAAATAATGTCATCGTTTTCAATCATAACATTGAAATGGAGATTATTTTGCCCAAATACTCTTGAAACTTTCATTATATCTCTCCATTTAGTGTTGCTGAGCGGTATAGCGGTTGCTAAATCTGTTAGGGGTAAACATGTACCTACAATCAGAAACTAAGTACGAGATCAAAAGGTAGTCTTTTCCCATGTATTTGAATGTGTTAATATTGATGGTCACATTAAAAATTGTCAGAAATGTCTCATTTTGCCGTTATCCCCTCTCCTCCATGACAAACCTGGAGACCTATCAGGATTGCGGGGTTTTGGGTGGGGAAAGTGGAATAGAGTTTTGTTTGGGGAGTAGATTATGTGGATGACAAAATATATCTGGTAAACATCAAAGGGCGTCATACAAATATTTCCAAAAAAAATCTAAATATTCGAAAAAATTCTCATGCGTAATTGAACACTTGAGCAAGCTTGTGACAAAGTATTATAAAGAAAACAGAAAAAATGAAAAAGTTATGGCTGATTTTCTCCCCCCCTCCCCCCACCTGAAAAATATCCGTAAAGAAAAATTGTATGATATTCACTGGCATAGGCAAACTGGGACCTCTCAGTCCCTCTCTGTGAGACAGAGGGTCGTCTCAAGGCCTCAGTAGTGAGGGAGTAGAGGGAGAAGCCGGGTGTCGCTGCTCGTCTCGCGGCCTTCCACCATTCCTGCTCCCTCCAGACCATTTACAATTTATTCAGCGCAGGATTGATCTACCTCACGCTCTCTACCTCCTCCACCACCATGCCGAGGACATCAAGGTATCAAGTGGCTCAGAGAGAGAGAATGCTGGCTGTAGTTCAGCAAACTGTCCATGCGTGTCTGACAGCTAGCACGCTTTTGTGATTAGTACCTATTGCAAAATGGGGGACCAGATACCAGCTATGTCATATAACACTTCAAGAGTGATAGAGAGCGTGGCTGCGAGAGTAAACAAACAAACCAGCATCTGCTCAGATTCACTGAGCCTCGAGGTTTAAAGGGCGCACGGGTTTTTAAACAGCCCGCCTTTAAACCTCTCTACTGAACAAATAGTTTTTTGCCTGTTTTCCTTTCATAACTTCGCCACTATTGTACCAAATTTAATAAACAATATATCATTAGAAAAAGGAATGAAGATGTGATTTTCTCATTTCTCGTTTTTTTTCAATTTGGGTAAATATTTGCAAATACAGTCAATCCTCGATATAACGGCCCTCGATGTAACGGACATCGGATATAATGGACTCCATTTGCGTGACTTTTTTTTTCTTTTTTTTTTTCTTTTTTTTTTCTTCATATTAGACCGCTTATCGCCGCTCGAATTGTCAACTCAACATTATTGTATTATTTTCTCATTTTATTTTGGAATGCTTGGGTTTTAAGGAGTTTTGATGTATCACATATTAAGATATAATATTATAAGGAAGGAGCCTGTGTTGCTAGTGATTTAGTGGTAGAAGGTGTGTATTGTATAAAATAGTGACTATTAGTGTTATGGCGTGGCCGCTGCTACGTCTCCCTGTCACCTCAACACCCTAAATCGCCCTTATCTAAGGTGACACGCAGTGCTACACTGACCTAAATAGTGACACGTGTATAGAACTGCACTTCACAACCATATAATATATATAATAATGAGCATTAGTCATGATAATAAGCAATACCTTTGGAAGCCACGGCTGAATCTGGCTCGTAGTAATTTGTTTACCTTTCACTAGAGCTTGAGCTTGACTAGCTACACGTTCTGGTTGTGTTTGTGATTATTTCTCATTTATTTCACGTGTAGGAGCGGACCAAATTCAGCATGTAGTGCCAGTCACTGTTTACCTCCCAACATAGCTACACAGTCTGGTTGTGTTTGTAATTTTTTCTCATTTATTTCACAATTTTTCCGGTTTTTTCATATATTTTTCCCACCTTGGGAAAATACCCTCGCTATAACGGACAATCGGCTATAACGGACTCCTCCTCCCCCCCCTTTAGTCCGTTATATCGAGGTTTGACTGTAATAGCAAATACATTTACGAGATCCAAAAAAAAAAAAAAAATTATAAACTAAAGAATAACATTCAAAATTGTTAAGAGATGAATCGTTTGGATATTTTGTAATGCATATTTGGTAATATTTTCATCAGTGCAAGTCATTGGATAAGAACGTTATTAACCCCTTGAGGCCTAGAACGTAATTTTCATTGTAATTTGGCTACCATTAGACAATTTTTAGTGAATATAAGCAATATTTTAGAGATATGACCTGTTTAGTATCCTTGTCCACTAGTTAATTTGGTATATTCAGTCATTTTTCGTAATTTTATGGCTAACAACAGACAATTTTATATAGCTAAGGAAAGATCTGGGCGTGAAGGGGTTGATTAAGAGTTAAATTTCTTTTTAAAAAGTTTATATATTTTTTTGCTTGCAGTTATGTATCGAGCTATGGATCTGAAAATGAGCTATGATTATTTCGGCATTAGCATACTTTAGACATAAAGAAATCATGACAATCCACTGATAATTAAGAAATGGTGTGACACTCCCCTTAAGTGTTTTTTTTTACTCAGGAGGATAAACAGACGGTATCTGATAGTGAACAGATGTTTAGAGGAGAGGATGATGAGAAGCTCAAAGATTTTGTGATAACTAGGGAAATTGTAGAAGAAGGTATAGATAGAATGAAGAATTTTAAGTTACCAGGATCAGATGAAGTTTATCCCAGAGTATTAAAAGAATGCAAAGAGATTGTTAGTGAGGCGCTAGTGCATTTTTTTAGGAAATCGGTTGATATAGGGGAAGTGTCGTTAATGTGGAGGAAGGGAGATGTACAGTCACCGCAAATATAAATTGGACCTGCTTTGCAACTGGTTGCATAAACATGAATATCAAGGAAATAAATAATACAAACATATTATATTATATTTTTTTTTTTTTTTTTTTTTTACATTTGTTGATAGATTTTTTGGGAGGAAGAACAAATCTCCATGACCTCTTAAACCACTGAAACATCCCGAAATCATGACAGATTCGGGTGCTTCCCAGTGGGAACTGTGTTGGCAGGGTCGAATCTACTGACTGAAGGTGGTCGTCTTACTGTGGTAGAACGGCCCTGAATAAACTTGAATGTCGATTCATCCGACCACATGACCTTCCTCCAGTCGTCAGTTGTCCAGTGGATGTATTTCTTGGCAAAATCCAGTCGAGGTTTCTTCATACGATCCATCAGTAGAGGTATGCGTGCAGCACGGCGGTAGGGAAGCTTGAGGTCCCTCTGGAGACGGTGTTGGATGCAGCGGATGGATGCGTCTTTTAGCAGGGTTGGATTACTTTTTTTTAGCTGAGAAGCTGTAAGATGAGGGTTTTTATGTAGTTCTCTTCCAAGAAGACGATCTGTAACTTTGGAAGTCTTCCCTGGGCGTCCAGGATAAGGTTTTGTGGGAACAACATTGGGTGGTGCCCCACGAGCGGCAGCCAGCAGCAACATTACGGTTGACTTCGCTCGGCGAGTACGCCTACAAATTTATTCAATAGGCACTTTTTCTTGCCTCCAGGCTAATATGCGAGCCTTCTCCCCCTTAGTCATGTGTGCACGACCCATATTTAGTTATATAAAGAATTAAAGGGCAAAAAGTGCTCAAGTCAAAATATTGGGAAAACGGGGCAGAGAATACCAAAGCATTAACGTCTCCCCTTGCTGTCTGGGTCGGCACTGAGCGTGAGTTCCACACACCTTCCACACTACCCGCCCAGGAGAGTTACTAGATATCGCCAGCCAACTCTACCTCAAACCATAGGGCGGGATACGCTAGTAGAATTTGGACCGCTAGACAGTGGTTTCTTATGGGATAGGTCCGATTTCTATTTGCGGGTATTAGTAGTTCCTATATTTAAGAAGGGAGATAGCGGATTAATGTCAAATTATTGACCCGTTAGCCTGACGTCAGTGGTAGGTAAATTATTGGAATCTGTTATTGTCAAAAACATTAGAGAGCATCTAGAAAAGCATAGTTTGGTAAATGATTCACAACATGGGTTCACCAAAGGTAAATCATGTTTCACTAATTTATTGAGTTTTCATAGGAAAGTTTATGAAACAGCAGATAATGATGAGGATTATGATATAGTATACCTGGACTTCAGTAAGGCATTTGATAAGGTGCCACACGGGAGACTCTTGAATAAGGTTAAGGCACATGGAATAGATGGGAAGGTTTCTCGTTGGATTAAATCTTGGCTAAGTGATAGGCAGCAAAGGGTTACAATTAATGGTTCTAAATCTGAATGGGGGCAGGTAACAAATGGGGCTCCACAAGGGTCTGTTTTGGGTCCATTACTATTTTTGATTTACAGTAAAACCCTTATAACTCGGCACTGTATAACTCGGAATTTGATATAACTCGGCGAGGCAAAGACAATTTATATATATATATATATATATATATATATATATATATATATATATATATATATATATATATTTTTTACATCTATGCCTATAGCGCGTGTAAGGCTCACTCGAGGGCTGTGATGGTTTGCCCTCGCCCGTGGTGGCACAGGCAGGATTCTTATAGTGACGCCTGTAATTAGAGGCTCATGCAGCCCCCCTGTGTCCTCCCATTCACTCGCAGTCGAAGGTAGAGTTAATGGACAGGGCATGTGGGTGTTCTTAGGCCACTTGATGGTGCAGAAAGATTTCAAGTGGATTTATGGGTCTCACTCGGGATCGAAGTCGGGTCTTCGAGAACGCCACTCTGTGACGCTATCCACTCTGCTACCGCCTCCCTGCATCTCTTGGTTTTCACTCGGCATATCATGCCCTCACAACCTCTTGTGTGAACATGTAAACAGAAAGCCGGCAAAAAATAATGTATCTCGGCATATTGATTTTATAACTGCATCTCTTTGCTTGCACTCGGCATATCCTCAGTCGCATAAATTCGTGTTTTTGTCCTTTTGACCTTTTCCTGCAGGCTCAGGCTCTTCAATTTCATTCCCTTCCTGCTGGAGACACCCTTGCGTGATGGAGCTGACATCTTGAAATACAGTACTGTATGATGTAATCCCAAAGCACGTAAAATAGGTGGCAAAGTAAAGCAAAGGTCGGGAACCAGCGTGTAGGCTGTCAGCTGCTGAGCCGTGTTAAGTCGTCCAAGCACCGTCTTGGATATGAATTCCGGTTTTTGTCGGAATTGATAAAGGATTGGTTTCTGCTTCAAAAACACAAGCTTGGTATGAGCCGAAATAATAATCAATGCAAAACATTGCAAACAATATCACAAAGTAGTATAACACACATTTCAGCAAGTGTTATTGGATTGGGATTCGTAATCCAGGACGGTGCTTGGACGATAAAAACACGGCTCAGCCTACGCGCTGGTACCCGACCTTTGCTTTACTTTGCCACCTATTTTACGTGTTTTGGGATTACATCATACAGTATTGTACTATCAAGATGTCAGCTCCATCACGCAAGGGTGTCTCCAGCAGGAAGGGAATGAAATTGAAGAGCCTGAGCCTGCAGGAAAAGGTGAAAGTGCTGGCAAGGATGGATGCAGGGGCGTCCATGCGTGCTATTTGTGCTGAGTTTGATATCAAATCCAGCACATTCTACCCGTTCACTGGTAAGTGTAGTTTTTATGCTCTTACAGTACAGTCAAACCTGGATATAACGGACTAAAGGGGGGGAGGAGTGGTCCGTTAAAGCCGATTGTCCGTTATAGCGAGGGTATTTTCCCAAGGGTGGAAAAATATATGAAACAAAAATAAAAATTGTGAAATAAATGAGAAATAATCACACACAACTAGACTGTGTAGCTATGTTGGGAGGTAAATAGTGACTGGCACTACATGCTGAATTTGGTCCGCTCCTACACGTGAAATAAAGGAAAAATAATCTCAAACACAACCAGACCATGTAGCTATGTTGGGAGGTAAACAGTGACTAGCGCTACATCAGGGATTTGGCACACTCACCCACGACTGTTCGTGACTGGTATTAGGAGAGGTAGCAAGTATCCAGGCTCGGTCATTACTGCTTGGTATGCTATGAAATTTCATTATTCTAGTTGAATGTAGACATATAATCACATTTGAATTGCTATTATTCATACGTATGAGTAAAGATATGAAAATACTTTCAAGGCGCTCATCCACGCCTGGCAGCGCGGCCGCGGCAGCAGCAGCAGTATCATGAGACATTATAATCACCCCAAAATAGATAAAAAGGAAGAAAAAGTCTCCCGTAAAGTGATGGGTTATCCCTAAAATGTTGATGCTTTCTCTCACTGTCTGGCTAGTCAAGCTCAACCTCTAGTGAAAGGTAAACAAACTACGAGCCAGATTCAGCCGTGGCTTCCAAAGGTATTGCTTATTATCATGACTAATGCTCATGATTATATATATTATATGGTTGTGAAGTGCAGTTCTATACACATATCACTATTTAGGTCAGTGTAGCACTGCGTGTCACCTTAGATAAGGGTGATTTAGGGTGTTGAGGTGACAGGGAGAAGTAGCAGCGGCCACGCCATAACACTAATAGTCACTATTTTAAACAATACACACCTTCTACCACTAAATCACTAGCAACACAGGCTCCTTCCTTATATATCTTAATATGTGATACATCAAAACTCCTTAAAACCCAAGCATTCCAAAGTAAAATGAGAAAATAATACAATTATGTTGAGTTGACAATTCGAGCGGCGATAAGTAATATGTGATATGCAAAAAAAAAAAAAAAAAAAAAAAAAAAAGTCATGCAAATGGAGTCCATTACATCCGAAGTCCGTTACATCGAGGTCCGTTATATCGAGGTTTGACTGTACACACAAACCTCGATTTCCCGGATATCGGATTTGCCGGACAAAATCCGAGGTCCGGGGATATGTCAAGAGTCCTGGACATTTTTTTTTTTCTTTTTTTTTTCTTTTTTTTATATACAGTAAAAGCCTTATAACTCGGCACTGAATTTGATATAACTCGGCATGGCAAAGACAGTGGGTTTTTTTTTTTTTTTTTTTTTTTTTTATTAATCTTTTTTCAAAGACTTGTTTTTTTTTTTTTTTTTTTTTTTTTTTTTATTATATATTTTTTATAACACACCTATGCCTATAGCAGTGTAGGCAGTGAGCTCCATGGGTGGGATGGGAGGCCCTGGAGGCTCACTCGAGGGCTGTGATGGTTGGCCCTCGCAGGCAGGATTCTTATAGTGACGCCTGTGATTAGAGGCTCATGCCGTCCCCCTGTGTCCTCCCATGCACTCGCAGTCGAAGGTAGAGTTAATGGACAGGGCATAGTGTTGCAGTAATTAAGTGCTCAAGTGATGTAAAATTAAGTTGTACAGGTACAGTACTGTATACAATACAGTACAGAGTTGTGATTATAAAGTGATTAAAGTGATACCAGTGTTAAAATGCGACTGAGTCCCCCTAACATCTTCTACATGTTACAACAAGGCTCCCCTCTCCTTGGATTACATGCCTGCTGCTACCCGTTCATTGGTACGTGTAGTTTTTATGCCTTTACAGCACAATTTTTTTTTTTTTTTTTTTTTTTTTTTTTTTTTTTTTTTTTCCCCCCATATCAGAGGAGGACATTGCATAACTCGGCACATTGAATAACTCGGCAAGGGCCAGAGCCCCTATTGTGCTGAGTTATAAAGCTTTTACTGTACGTTGAAATGCCTGGCCCTGTTCGTAAATTGACAAAGTTGTCCGGCGGTCCGAGCGTCTCCTGTCACCCCTGGTCAGTGTCTGCGCTTCCCGCCAGGTGGCAGCATGCTCAGCGGTCGTATTGTTTACATTTGGGCACACGACATTCACGGTTCACTGCACCCCCTCCGTTAGTCCCCTGACCCCCACTGCCCCTGGTGCAGGAACGTCTCTTGAGACTATTGAACACTTTCTGCTGCCTCCCGCCAGGTGGCAGCATGCTCAGCGGTCGTATTGTTTACATTTGGGCACACGACACTCACGGTTCACCTGCACTGCCTCAGTTAGTCTCCTGACCCCCAATGTTCCTGGTGCAGGTACGTCTCTTGAGACTATTGAACACTTTCTGCTGCCTCCCGCCAGGTGGCAGCATGCTCAGCGGACGTAAAAGTCTGCGGCGGGGTAGTTGATATTGGTGGTTGCCGGACAGTAAATAGAGTAGGATAAGCGTCCGGGGGTGGGTAATGTGGGTTTTTAAAAATTTTATTCTCTTACTGTCTTCTTTATAGGGACTGGCAACTAAGCGGGCTTTGTGTTACCCATTTTTGTTGTGCCCTTGGCCAGTTCTTTGTGACGTATAAAAAAAAAAAAAAAAAAAAAAAAAAAAAAAAAAAAAAAAAAAATGGCATCGGACTGTTGCGTTTCCCGGACTTTTCCGGTTCCCGGACCAATGCTCCCCTCCCATTAGTCCGGGAAATCGAGGTTTGTTTGTACTGTATTTACATTTTTTTATTTTATTTTTTTATTTTTTTTATACCCATATCAGAGGAGGACATTGCATAACTCGGCACATTGAATAACTCGGTAAGGGCCAGAGCCCCTATCGTGCGGAGTTATAAGGGTTTTACTGTACATCAACGACTTAGAAAGTGGGATTAGTAGTATCAGCAAGTTTGCGGATACTAAGGTTTGTAGGATTATTAGATGACAGTCTGATGTAAACATATTGCAAGGAGACTTAGATAAACTTATTGAGTGGATAGTCAGATGGCAGAAGGAATTTAATATTGATAAGTGCAGCGTTATAAATGTTGGTAGACAAAACCCTGGTAATAGATACACCATACGCAATGTATCGCTGAAAAGATCAGAAGGTGAGAAAGATCTGGGAGTGAGGGTGAGCTCAGACCTCCGACCTAGGAAACAATGTATTGAGGCTAGAAATAGAGCTAATAGGGTGTTAGGATTCATTACCAGAAGGGTTAAAAGTAGAAGTGGTGAGGTGATTCTAAAGCTTTATTTGGCTCTAGTCATACCTCACCTAGACTATGCGGTTCAGTTTTGGTCTCCATATTACAGGATGGATATAGTCTTGCTAAAATCAGTGCAGAGAAGGATGACCAAAACTATTCAAGGGATGCGTAACTTTAGTTATGAGAAGAGATTGAAGCTATTAAATTTACACTCAATCGAGAGACGCAGAGTAAGGGGCGATCTGATAGAAGTTTTTAAGTGGTTAAAGGGATACAATAAAGGCGATGTAGGAAAAGTTCTTACGGCTAGTAAGCAGGGTAGAACAAGAAGTAACGGATTCAAGCTGGAAAGTGTAAATTTAAAAAGGAAAAAGAGATAAACTGGTTCACTAATAGGGTGGTGAATGATTGGAATGGACTCAATCGTCAAATGGTCAATGCGGAGTCAAGAGGGATCTTTAAAAGGAGTCTGGATAAATTAATGGATGGGGAAGAGAGTTGGATGTAGGTACAGGTTCACAATCTCTTATCCGAAAACCTTGGGACCAGACACTTTTAGGATTTCGGAATTTTTCGGATTTGAGAATGGAAGATTTTTAGCGTAGATTTTAACGCTTTTTAGATAAAACATTACAAGGAGAACGGGTGGCTCAGTGGTAGAGTGCTCGACTAGTGGCCACAAGGTCGATAGTTTGCGCCTCAATCCCGGCAGTTACTCGGTGAAGGTGGTAGCGCTCTCTTGTCACCCTAGCAGGGCTACATGGCCTTAGGTGTCCTAGCTCGGGGATTCTTGAATCCCCCTAATAAATAATAAAAGAAGGATAAAACATTAAGTAAAACTTTAAACATAAACGGGCTCAAACTAATCTAAACACAAGAAAATATACTTACGTGCAGTAATAGCACAAAACAACTTAATTAGAGAATACATCTCTAATTAATTGATTCAAAGTATTATTTTTAGAGAGGCGAACATTCCATTCTATCATAAGGTCTCATGCTGAAAATTATGCCTGTGTTTACCTGATAAATGATGGCCCGCCATCCTTTGCCCCACTACCTGTTGTTTACACCTGCCGCACCGCCCCTTGCCCCACTACCTGTTGTTTACACCTGCCCCGCCGTCCCTTGCCCCACTACCTGTTGTTGTCCTGCCCCTGATAACATATGGAAAAATGACCGGTGGGCGTTACGGGTCAAGTTTGGCGCCAAACGCGAGCTTTGGTATGCAGATGACAGATAGTCTGGAAAAAATGTTCGGTTTTCGGAGCTTTTCGGTTTTCAGAATTTCGGATAAAAGATTGTGAACCTGTAGTGTTAAGTAACAGGAATGACCTTGCGTAGGTCTCACGGCCTCTTGTAGCTTCCTTATTTTCTTATGTTCTTATGTTTCTTATGTTCGAAACACTCGTATGGGATGACATAGGCCAAAAATACATGAAAATGCGAATCCCTTAAAGTCTACGGGAATTACCTACAGTGATCCCTCACTTTTGGCGATTTAATTAGTCTAGCCAAACCAGCGCCAAAAGTGAATTTCGCCAAACGCAAATAGTACTTTAAATGGGAAAATTATCCATTAGTCTTTGACGAGGCCCGAGTTCACCCTTTTGACCTCCATTTTCGTACTTTAACTGCTTAAAAGCAAAGACATTATTCACGAAACATTAACAGCAATACAAAAGACAATAGATAATAGATAACAAATGTTTTTTACCTTGAATTATTTAGAGTTAGGTGCCGATGTAATGCATAATACTAAGAAAAAAGGGCAACGAGGTGGCGGTTGCTGCTGCCAAGATGGCCGTCAGGTGTAAACATCAATACATCACCCCCCCTCCCGCTGCCGCTCTCCACTGTAAAGCGTCTGATATCTCGGGTCTGCCGCTTCACCTGGGATACCTCGCTAGGTGACGCCCTCTGTGCTATCACCATGCGTCATTACGCTCAGACTCCTCCCCGCACCCATGGATAAGAGAAACATCCCGCTTCCTGGATGTCTTCCTCACCCGCCTGCGGGCTGCTGTCACACAACACTTACAGCCCACCTGTACCTCACGCCTGCACCTCACCCCCGACCCGCTCTGCCCTTGGTGCAGAACCGTCTCGGAGTCGATTGAGCCCTTCCTGTTCCAATGTCCTCGCTTCCATTCCCACCGTCAACTTTTATGCAATCAGCTTATCACACCGAATGTCACCACCTTTAACCTGCCCACTCTGTTCAGTCTGCTGGCAGCCGAGTACAGACAGAACAGGGAAGGAACGGAGATGATAACAGTAGTGAAACATGAAATAGGAATAAACAGTTGGAAGGAGATGATGAAAGGTAAAGGTAAAGATGGGGGCATACGCTATGCTGCGCGTGGCCTTTGGTGCTCATCTCCGTGACATTAACCCTTTGAGCCTGTGGTGGGTGAGAACCCGTTACCCCGGGACACAGGGCAAGTGTAACATCCGGAATGCCACAGTTACCTTCCCCAGGTTTCCCCAGGTACCCATTTATCAACCCCGAAAGGGAGGAAGAACAGCTGGTTTGGCTGGTCGCCGACTTGCCTGGACCGGATTCGAACCAGGGCCTGCAGATTCGTAGCCAGGCACGCTAGCCACTACACCACGGAGGCGACAATGATGATGGAAGGGAGGCAGAAAAATGGTGATTGGAATTTTTGCTGGGACCGAGTATTATTGAAAAAAAATATAGTGAAACAAAGAGCATGTTAGAGTTTTGTTTGAAGACGTCAGCGTGCATCTCGCCAAAAGTGAATTTGAAGCGCCAAATTCGGATTCTGGTACCATATCCAACCTATTGCCGAAACTAGGTTTCGCCTAGCTGGAACTCGCCAAACGCGAGGGACCACTGTACTTATTTCTGGAGACTTCCTAGCGTAACCTAGCTTAACCTAACATAAAAAGAAGAGAGGCATAAGAGAGAAGAGAGGCACATAATGAGGCATTTCAGACAATTTTTAATGTGACCATAATTCATATACCATAAAAATGCATAGAAAAGAGCACTTCTAACCTCGTACTCAATTAGTGGTTGAAAGTACAAAAATAGTGAAAAAAAAATGGTAAAATATGTGGTCACATCAGGCAGAAGGGTGTTTCTGGGGCAACTTATTTGCAGTAAAAATAAGTTTATTGTTGATACTATCAGTATCTTTATTTATTAACCTGTTAAAGGTTACTCACGTCACAGGATGTGCTACCATAGGATAGAGTACACATATAGGTTACTCACGTCCCATGACGTGACGTTAAAATACACATTTCTCCTGTTACTAGGCTGCAATGTATGGACATAATAATTTCAATGTGAGTGTCTGGGATCCCCTTAAAAGTGGTTGTGTTTGACTCGTCTCAAATGTGTTTATTTCATATATATGATTTTGTGTGGAAAAATTAGTTTATTAATTTCATATATATACCGTATTTGCCGGCGCATAAGACGCAGTTTTTTCCCTTAAAAAGGAATGCAAAGTTCACCCTGCGTCTAATGCGGCCATATTAGCGAAAGATAGGTCGGGCAGAGAATGCAGAACAGCCGGTGGTGTATTACTAAAGGGGTCCGGAGTGATCTGTGTAGAGCAGTAGTCCACTGAGCACAAATTTGTAACTGTGTTATCAACAGTAATGCATAATACTAAGAAAAGTTTGGAGTTTAAGAGAAAACAAGAGCTGGGGCTACAAGATAGCGATTGTTGCTGCCAAGATGGCCGTGTCAGATGTAAACATCATCCACCACCCGCTGCTGCTCTCCATTGTAAAACGTCTGATATCTCAGGTCTGCTGCTTCACCTGGGATACCTCACTTGGCGACGCCTCCGGCTGACCCCCACCATTGGGTCATTACCACTCAGAGCTCCTCCCCCGCCCACATGGAAAAGACAAACATCCCGCATATTAGATGTCGCCCTAACCCGCATTTGACTCAGGCCACACAAGTTGACACAACAATTGGAAGGAGATGATAGAAGGGAGGCAGAAAATGGTGATGAAATTTTCGCTGGGACTGAGTATTGTTGATAAATGGAATAGTGAAACAGAGTGTTTAAAGTTATATTTGAAGGAGTGTGAGCGGTGAGAGGGAGGTGTAGTATCTTGGGGGAGTCTGTCTATGCACCCAAGGATGGAGAAAGGGCGTCGTGGCTTGTAGTTTATTTTGACAGCGAGTCATTGTACAACGTGGGGACAAGAGGTGCGCGGCGTATGTGTCTCTGTGTGTCCTGTGCTGACTGAATTACCTGGCTGGTGTATCAGTTGTGTCGGTGATGGACAAGTCAGGTCCCCCTCAAATCCTGGTCCCAGACAGGGGGGGGTGGGCCTAAGCCGATGCAGGTGTTGTGTGTTGCGTGTGTGTTTGCGCCGCTACATGGTAAGCAAGGTGGGATAGGAGTCAGCATAAGCCTTTGTACCACCTCGACCCCTCAATCCTCACCCCTGTACCTCTACGGATAAGGAAACGGTATGAAAGAGTGCTTGTAAAAAGGCTGCAACGGTACCTGTAGACGGGACAAAAGTCTTCCACATGGTACACCAAGACCAAGACCATCACGGCGCCACACCGTCCGCCTCAAGGCCGAATCATACCATACCATCATGGTGACACGGCACCGTCTCAACACATCCGTTAGAATTTGTTCATTCAAACAAATAGACGTGTTACACTAAACGGTGCGCCACCGTCACGGCTCCAATACATCACTTTCCTGTCGCATAACGGTTTCTGGGGAAGAATATTTTAACGTAATGAGACTGTGCCGTGCCGATAATTGTCGTTTTCTCAAGGCTTTATGTACCCAAATCAGTGTCTTTTAGAGTTCAACTCCTCTTCTTCATCCAACAGAAGTGCTATTAATGTAAATTTCTTCAACCATAGCCTCTGAGGCACCATGTCTGCTTAGAGGGTGAGCAGGAACTGCCGAAAATGACGGAACCGTGACGAATAATGTGAATACAAGGCACGGCTGCCGTGATTTCAGAGTGTGAACCAGCCTTCACCTGTACCTTCCTGAAGAAGACTAATCAACCCTCGTGACTGTGATAGATTCATAGGTGTAAACAGGGCAATATCGCCGATCCGACAACGGTGCCCTTCACAATTACAACAATAACAACAAGGTAAGATGGTTACCTTACAGTGTTACCTAAATATCGTCGTAATTTTTGTTATTGGGCAACCACCGATTTCGAGGCCAAAACCTAGTCCTCCTGAATAGTTTTTGATGTGTTTTTGAATTAATCTGCTCTCGTTTTTGTCGGAAATCAATGTTTGTTTACATGTGTGTGTGTGGGGGGGGGGGGCAACCTGCCCCTCCAGGTCCGCCCCGCAAACATTGCTACGCTTCACACTGCCATATTATTGGTAATTTTCGTTTTTTCTCTATATCATCTGTTACTAAACCAAACCCCACCTCTAACCTAACCTAATCTGATTAAACCTAACTTAACTTTCTGGCTGAAATAACGGTAGATTTTCGGTACTACGTGTAATGCCATTATTATTCAATTGCGCCATGGGAAATGGGGCTCAAAATACTCAGAATGAAGAAAGCTACACGATGATGTAGATAAGAGTCCTAGGACTTTTGAAAGCCCACTACCAAAATAATACCAATATCTATACTGCAAATTTTCCACAAAGTCTAAACACATAGCAACCACATAGCAGAAAAGCAACAAAGGCATACCTACAACATTAAATCTAAGCTATATGTGATAGGTAGCAAAATATTAGAATATCAATTTGTGTGGGCATCCTGCAATATATTATGACCGATTTTGGTTACCCTGTCATTCCCTTTACATTTTAACTAGTATAATTTTTCATTCACATTCACTGCACTGTGAATATTGTATTTAGGTACATGCTCCTAATCATTTACTTTACACTTACACTTTATTTTTAATAACTTTTGATAAATTTATGATTTTTTTTCCCCCCTCGAAAACACCAATATTTTTTTATTATCAAAACCTCCTTGTAAAATAGGGGTGCATCTTATGCGCCGGCAAATACGGTATATAAGTACGTGTGAAAATAAGGACTATGTGTAAATAATGTGGCTGGAAGACTAAGTGTAAAATAGTACATCAAGCGGGCGGAGGAAGAATGTCTGGCATTAGTGGGGGAGGGCCGAGACTGGCGCACCCGCGCTGGGATTTTAAAATGGTGATCTGCTACTTGTAAGATGTTTTTTTCTGGGTCGATTTGCTGTTGTTTGGAATAAAAACTAAAAAAGTTCGTAACCTGTGGGGGTACCCTACATGTTACGACTTGTTACGTAATGTAACCTCTAACAGGTTAAATGTTAAACTCAGTTGTCGAAACGTTTAATAAATTAAATTGCTGATCGTATCAACTCTAGTTATATTTTTTTACCAGAGATTTGGTTATATTAGGGGTCCTGGCACCAATTAGAATTATTACCTTTATATCTATTGTTCGGCTGTCGCGATTTCAACCAAACCAAGATTCGTTTGAAGAGAAAATAGATAAGTAACATAATATGTTCTAAATCAAGAACAAAAATTTAATTGGCGCAGGCAAGCAGTGCGAGTGTAACTGCATACTCTAGACTCCCTGTTGTTTCATGTTTGATCACTGGTCACGCTGTGTGTATATGTCCCTCCATTTGTATTATCAACCAGTTAGGTGAGTGTTTTAGCCGATAGATCTGTACTGCATCCTTGATTATTAGCCATGCCCTAGGCGCCAGCCAAATGTGAACATGTGTTGACACTGAAACATAAAATGGACTTTTAAAAATGTCAGTTATAATGTGAGAACAGACATAATTTTGCTATTTACTTTGGTTACTTTTTACTTTGGTTATTACTATAAATTGAATCTTTATAAGAGTTATATAAACTTTATAGAGCTTTAACACTGAAGAGCTTTATAAACTTTATTCAACCAACCAAAAATTTAATATGCCGAGAACACACTATCCCCCCATTAGTCCGGAAAAAATAGGAAAAAACCCTCAACAAAATGCAATAGTAATCATTCCAGGTTTAATCAATTCAAAATTATGGTTGAAATAACATATCAAAAGCTTACTGGAATAAAAGTATGGGAACAGGGTCTAATTTGCATAAATCCAAAATGGCCACCACAGGAGCATTTCCAGTCCACCTAAACTAGTTTTGGTGATGGTAAAGGACTTTTGTTGTTGATATTGGATATGGTACTCAGCAGAACAGGCAAGACACAGCCACAGTGATGTAGTGTGATAGTTATTAGTGTATAGTATTGATAGTTAACAGTTAACTAAAAGTTAAACATTATGTAAAACAAAATAGTCAAATTATAGTGCGGTATCAATATTTAAAACCGGACATGTCAACAAGATCTTGATAGTCAACAAAATCCTGCCTATTGGGTCTTCTCATGTCCTTTCACATGCTACCTACTATTCACAAATATAATAATGGAATAAATGTGTTAACTTCATGCATATAATTATGGTTATATTTTCAGCGTGTCCACATAAATATGGGTTATAACCGGTTCAGATGTCAGTAAATATAGTTCTTGTGCAATCATCTGAGGTACATCTGAGATAAACTTATCAATGTAAGAATTGTCTGGAGTCAGCTATGAAACCAGCGAACAACACAAGGGCACATCTGCAACCAGAATGGCAAAAGATTCGTCAGACACTCACAAAATGGTTCTTGTCTTCGGGGAATCCATTCACCGACAATCTTGAACTGTACAATCATCAAGATCAAGCATCAGAAGTTGGCACGAAAGTTCTCCAGAACATGATTGGTAAAACCGTTGAACAACATACATTAAAAAAGAAGGAACAAGTGTAACTCCTAGTAACAGTAATGCAGTGAAAATCAAAGGAGATGTCATCAACATCAATCCACAGCTCCTATTCCAAAGACTAGTAACTGCAGGCACACGGAATGACATTCTTGCTGAATTGTTTGAATACGAGTTGTGCAGTTATTCACCTGCACTCTTTGAGAACGGGAGAGCCCCAAGACTCGCTACTAAGTCTTCACTGGCTGATGCCCTGTGGAAGTTAATACTTCCTCGCAAATGCTGTCAACAAACAGAAGTTCATCCACCTATTGGCTGATCACTTAAGTCAGGCAGGATGTCATATTGAACATGCTAAGGCAGATGCTGATTTGTTGATTGTGCAGACTGTCATTGCTGTTGCTACCAGGAATCCCACAAAACTCGCAGTTGTGGTAGCAGACGACAGACATCCTCATTCTTTTGTGCTGGCATTGCACTCCATCAACACCGGGTGTATATTTAAGGCCAGAACCTCGTTCCCATACCAAGAAAGCCCCAAGATGCTGGAATATTGCAGTGATGCGAACAGCTCTTGCTCCAGAGGTTTGTGACAATATTCTGTTTGTGCATGCCATGCTGGGTTGTGACACTACATCTTCCCTATATGGCATTGGAAAGAAAGCAGGCCTGAAATTGATCAGCACAAATAAGCTATTCCTGGAGCAAGCACACATGTTCTCTAACCAGACCTCAACACCCGTAAATGTGGTTATTGCTGGAGGAAAGGCACTACAGTTTCACGCTGAGTTTCACGCTATGCGAGTTTCGCGTTGAGTCCTAAATTCTTACCATCCCGACTTTCGCACATTATCTCCCCGTGTTTCGCGCTGCTTCGTACACTTTTCCTATAGTGCCGTTTGGCAGTGACCTCCAGGGGTGGGATGGTAGGCCCTGTACTCGAGGGCTGTAATGGTTGGCCCTCGCCCGTGGTGGCGCAGGCAGGATTTTTATAATTAGAGTTAATGGGCTGCATTAGTAGAAGCAAAATTGGATTAGCTTTCCATTGATATATTTCGTTTTCTGATAAATTAATTAGCACCATGCATAAATTAGCGTTAACTAAATAAATATCATCATCAATCGGGCTATAAGCAAGCGCGCCACCCTCAGTACTCACTGATTGTGTAAGCGACTGGGCGAGGCTCTCTCCGACGGCCTCCGCTCCCGCACACCACAGTCACCGTTCCTCTCACGCACACAGTAGTAGCTACAGCTCATTATTATTGCTACGTTTGCAGTGTTTAAGCTGTGTATTAAACTGCAGTGTGAATTGACTTGTCTTTAAGAATTGTAGACATGGGTAGAGTGATTAATATACTTTTCAAGCTCACAAGGTAGTGGTATATATCACTGGCGTAATAAGCCTGAAAGATCGCCACCAAGCAGAGTCGTGATGTCCTTCCATTTGTGCCGCTGTATGTTATATGGATCTGTATTCCCTATTTCCTTACATTTCTCAATGTAAGGAGGAATAGATCCAGAGTCCAACATCTGGAGGACATAGTCTGACCAAAGACTACTGTATACTGGACTTGCTACTAGTTTTGGGCTATTTCCAGTGGAGACCAGTTTTGCGATTCCTGACATTTTCGAACATCACTCCCATTTCCCTTCTTATGGTTTATTAGTATAAATGATATACTGTTATCTTGGTAAATGTTTGTTCTATAATATTATCAAATAAAAAACTGTAAATTACACTAAAGAAATGCCATTATGACCCCTTTTTTGGCCTAATTTTCCCGGACTACATGGGTGGGGTCATACTGCATATACATATACGTTGGCATACATGCACATATATACAGGTATATGTAATGAATATGAAATATAAATGTGTCGATAATTCCAGCTAAGTACCGTATTTTACGGCTTTTAAGACGCACTTTTTCCCCCAAAAAAATACCCTGAAAAATACTCATGCGTCTTCCAAGATGAACGTTGTAGGAGGTTAGCTCAGGTAGCTATACAGTTCAGCCTCTTATATGATGTAACCTCAGTACATACCTATTAAGAAAATTTAGAATACCATAAGACATTCAAATCAACTACCAATCTGTCCTCACCCTGTGATGTTTACACAGTACTGGCGGGAGCCTTCCCGCCCTGGCAGATTGGCGCCAACAGCCATTCCGTGTATTAGGAACTTTGTTTGTTACATTAGATGAAAATTTGTATACAGTCAAACCTCGATATAACGGACCTCACCTCGATGTAACGGACTTCGGATGTAACAGACTCCATTTGCGTGACTTTTTTTTTTTTTTTTTTTTTTTTTTTTTTTTTTTTTTTTTTTTTTTTTTTTTTTTTTTTTTTTTTTTTTTTTTTGTCAACTCAACATAATTGTATTATTTTCTCATTTTACTTTGGAATGCTTGGGTTTTAGGGAGTTTTGATGTATCACATATTAAGATATAATATTATAAGGAAGGAGCCTGTGTTGCTAGTGATTTAGTGGTAGAAGGTGTGTATTGTTTAAAATAGTGACTATTAGTGTTATGGCGTGGCCGCTGCTACGTCTCCCTGTCACCTCAACACCCTAAATCACCCTTATCTAAGGTGACACGCAGTGCTACACTGACCTAAATAGTGATACGTGTATAGAACTGCAGTTCACAACCATATAATATATATAATAATGAGCATTAGTCATGATAATAAGCAATACCTTTGGAAGCCACGGCTGAATCTGGCTCGTAGTAATTTGTTTACCTTTCACTAGAGCTTGAGCTTGACTAGCTACACGTTCTGGTTGTGTTTGTGATTATTTCTCATTTATTTCACGTGTAGGAGCGGACCAAATTCAGCATGTAGTGCCAGTCACTGTTTACCTCCCAACATAGCTACAGTCTGGTTGTGTTTGTGATTATTTCTCATTTATTTCACAATTTTTCCATTTTTTTCATATATTTTTTCACCCATGGGAAAATACCCTCGCTATAACGGACAATCGGCCTTAACGGACCACTTCTCCCCCCCTTTAGTCCGTTATATCGAGGTTTGACTGTACTTACGTACATGCAGCCACAACAAATACTACAAGTATACAGGAAAATTCAAACAATACGTGGTGAGGCACAGGAGGCAGGCAGCGTAGTGAGGCACGGGAGGACGTGAGAGGGGTTTACACTCAGGACAACAAAGCCAGACTCAGCTGATCGGCACGCCAGGCATGCAGCTGCACACCGCCGCGGTAGGGATTTTTACTCCCGCTGTCCGACCTGCTTGTACATGTTGAGCTAGCCAACATAACCATTTACTTATACTATCGCATACAAGCTAGAAAATAAAAATGGCTGATGAGCAGTACTGAATGAAGATAATGAATAGTGAGTGTGTTCGTGTGTGAAAATGACTGTATATTGGACAACAGTTTTGGTGGGGGGTTTTTCTTAGAAATTTCTTTCCAAAATCAGGGTGCGTCTTCCAAGATGCAGCATCTTATAAGCCGTAAAATACGGTAATACATGTACATATGATAAATGTGGTAAAAGGATGAATGTAAGCGAAAAGAGTATGTGTGTGAAAAATATTGCAATTTATTTAAATGTATGATTTTTGTGATTGAGAATTTATAAGTTATACTTTTTTTGTTAGCTAATGTTTTATTGCAAAATGTCATCATGTGTGTAAAGTCCGTAGTTTTTTATTTTATTTTGAGAAATTTGCAACTTTTAAAAGATTTTTCAACCATCATAGAATTCTTTTTTTTTTAGTTTTGAAAGTGTAACATGCAAGTTGCATAACGTAATTGAGTGAACAAGCTGCTCTGGGTTTTGTTCTCAACCTTGCACGTTTGGGTGCAGGCCTTGTGCATATGGGAAAAAGATAATCACTGTCTGTTTTACAATGAGGCATAGTGAGTGTTGTTTCTATTTTGGCAGCTCCCAGGGAGTAGTGTACCTGGTGGATGAAGCGACAGGAGGCCTTGAGGTTTCTCACCGTATGATCCTATCAGACAGAGACTATGGAGGTTCACCAGGACCAGTTGGTAAGTTTGCTACACAATCACTGATAACCTTTCACTTTGTCACCATATCTAGTTGGATTTCCATACAAACAAGTAAGATTAGCATTTTTTATATAATGGGTTGTACTTATTTTTTTCTTTATTTCAAAAAGGAAGCATTCATGTTCTTTTCTTTCTTTATTGAAAATTTCATAATTATTTTTGAATAAGCTTCCATAAACTACATTTTTTGTATAATCTTGCTCAGTTTTTTTCCACCTTGCAGAAGTAGCCTTGTATTGCAAGTAAACAGTTATTTTGGTCAATCTTGGTTGTGCCATGTTATGTGACAAGTTACTTCACTTTATGTCACTGTAGCACTTCCTAGAGATCACTCACAGCCTCAGTCGTGACAAGGAAACACTTTTTAATTATTTAAGTTGAATGAAAGAAAATATCAAGGTGTTTATATGATTTTGACCCATAAACTGCGATTTGCCACCTATGTGGCTTTATCAATTAACTTTGATGTGCCACATACAGGGTGTAACACGAGTTTCTGTAAATATTGATTGATATAACGTATAATTCTAAGTAGAAAATGTTATATACACATATGCTTTTTGAAGCTACCTTTAGACGTGAGATGAAGTGGGAAAAATCATGGTGACCGGTATTGTCACAGTGAATGCAACGTATGGAGGTGCATTCGCGGTTGCCACTCGGTGAAATTTTGAATTATTTAATCAAATTTTTACTAGTAATGGAACATTACTTTATCTTATGATGACACAAATGGTATTAATGGACATATATTATTATTGACCAAATAAGCAGTACATGAGAACAGCATGGTTGGAATAAGCAATACTGTAAAAGGCTACTTGGCATCGTATCAGAGGGGGGTGAGGAGGTAGTGACCGGCGGGCAGCATAGCCTTCCTCCTCTTTCTTCCCCTACTTCCTACCCCGCTCCGAATTGCGCAGCTCATCTTGCGCAGACGCCAGTCTCCCTACTATTGATATAATCTTGAGTCAGTAAGTTTGGAATTATAAGTATCAAATAAACTATGTACAATATATTTACATGAAAAGACAAGATAATCACAGTCCCACTAATCTTTCACCATGGGTTGATCTGTAAATCCATCAGCACACCCATCAGTTCCCCAAAACAAGAAATCTCAACACAGCAAGTATGATATCACAATCCCACCACCTTCACACACGCACAATCACCATTCACCTATCATGTCACACATATGTACATCAATGGTCTCACCAACAAGTAGCATCCTACAACGCCCGCCACAGATCCTCCGTCCCCAGCCTCACTCACGGATGAATAGCACTCTCCACTACAGGGAGGTCCCGAAGATACGAGCAGTTAGGTTCCACCAGGCATACTCGTAAAGCGAAATCTCGTATAACGAAACACATAACTAATGGTAAAATATAGGTTTGGTTCCGGGACCCCATCAATTAAAAAAAAAAAAAATGACATGTTTTTCAAGCTAAAATAACATTTGGTAATATTTAGTAGGGGTGCGAGAACCCCTTGAGGAATCCTATGATCCCTGGTGATATCCTATGGTGCTATCACAGGCATGGGAGCTGACCTGACTTCTTCAGGAAGGCACAGGTGAGGCGGATGACGGCGGTTTTTGAGAGAGGCGGCGGACGGGGCAGGCCGCCTTAGCCAGTCACAACCTTCCTACTCGTTTACGACCTACCGAGGGAGCTTTGTAGCTTCCGTCGTTAGGGAAAGTACGTAGTATCTAGGTAGTGCGAGAGCAGGTTGTTGCTGGCCATACTACCTCCGTTGCTGGCTTCTCGCCCAGGGTTGTGAATTTTTGTAGGCCACATTGTCGTACCGAGCCACCAGAATTATCATATTTTCAGATTGATTATCGTACAACCTTAGGTAAAATCATATACAGGAGAACCTCGTTTATCCGGCACCCTCGGGGGGGAGCGCATGCCGGATAACTCATTTTGCCGTTGTTTTGAGAGTTACTCTTATAAAATCGCCCAAAATCCCCTTTTTTTTTTTTTTTTTTTTTTTTTTTCCCCATCACAAGGAACTGGCCAAGGGCACAACAAAAATGGGTAACACAAAGCCCGCTTAGTTGCCAGTCCCTATAAAGAAGACAGTCAGAGAATAAAATAAAAAAGGGGTGAGCCAATTTAGTTCGGGAGGTGTCTTGTTACTCTTCTTTTGAAAAGATGTAAGGCATAGGAAAGTGGAAAAATAGAAACAGGAAGAGAGTTCCAGAGTTTATCAGTGAAGAAAAAAAAAAAAAAAAAAAAAAAAAAAAAAAAAAGCCTGGGTCGATTAGTGCCGTTGTTTTGAGGCTGCCGTTGTTTTAGATGCCGGTTAAACGAGGTTCTCCTGTAGTCAGTAAATGTTTATAATTTTAGTAAATAACTTGGTAATTTTACTCACCCCAGTTTGAATGTCGTAACATTGGATTTTCGATCTCGTATATTGAAAATAGACCCTTATTTACACATCTCGTATCATCGGATTCTCGTATATCGAATGCTCGTATAACGGGACCTCCCTGTACTCCCTCAGTATATGAATGTCAATTCCCCACACTGTCATCACTCATTCCCCTTAACACGGTTCCGAAACTCGCCCAAGATCCCCTTCACGGCGTGACGCCATAACTTCCCGTTACAATCATGTATCACCTCACATATTATAGGGAGGTCCCGTTATACGAGCATTCGGTATACGAGAATCCGATGATACGAGATGTGTAAATTAGGGTCTATTTTCAATATACGAGATCGAAAATCCAATGATACGACATTCAAACTGGGGTGAGTAAAATTATCAGGTTCAAAATGGGCGCCCTACCACTCCCAGGCTGGACAAAGGGGGATTTGGTTGACCCCAGTGAGGTCAACCCTAGCAAGCCGTGACCTGAAGGGTAATTAAGCATATGGTTAATTTTGCCTTCATAATTTATTTTGCCTGACATTTAGGGGTAATTAGCAGGTGTGCGGCCCCAATCTTGGGACCGCAGTCAGGTCACCCCTAGCAAGGCGTGACCTGAAGGGTAATTAAGCATATGGCGCGCAATTAACAGGTGTGCGGCCCCAACCCTGGGACCGCTACACTACCTTCTCTTGTATCACGCGGCGTCCCCTACATTACAACGTCTTTTTTGCTTGTTATGCATGTTTTATGTTTAATTAATGTGCAGTTATGTTATTTTGTGTGCTATTTTCTCTTTCAGAATGCTTTTTCTACAGAATAGGTAGTAGAGTGTGGGTAATATAGACGCTGTGTGTTTGTTGTGTTTGCTATTGTTTATTTTAGCTTGAAAAACATGTCTTTTTTTTTTTTTTTTTTTTTTTTTTTTTTTAATAATTGATGGGGTCCTGGAACCAAACCTATATTTTACCACTAGTTATGTGTTTCGTTATACGAGATTTCGCTTTACGAGTATGCCAGGTGGAACCTAACTGCTCGTATCTTCGGGACCCCCCTGTACTTCCCATCACCACATGGCACCTCTCATCACGTAACTCCACACTCGACACACCATTTCTCAATAACCACGTCTCACCCCACAAAACACAATGACAGCTCATTTACAATACACTAGGGTCCCGCATAAAGCGTGTTCGCATAAAGCGTTTCCCCTATAAAGCGAACGACCTAAAATATTAAAATTAATATATATATATTTTTTTTTAATAAATAAAATTCCAATTTTTTTACATTATGGCTAAACGCCTCATCTCCCGGGTCTGCCGCTCCACCTGGAATAACACTCTCGGCGATGCCCTCCGCATCACCTCCATGAGCCAAAACCGCAGTGACTTCCCCTCAGCCGTGGATAAGGACTAAGTCCCGCGTCCTGGATGTCACCCTCACCCGCCTACGCCTGGGGCACACGACACTCATGGCTCACCTGCATCGCCTCCGACTGTCCCCTGACCCCCACTGCCCCTTGGTGCATGAATGTTCCGGAGACTATTGAACACTTTCTGCTGCAGTGTCCGCGCTTCCACTAACACCGTATAGTGCCACACTCTCAACTCCTCGCCCTGAACGTCACCACCTATGTTCTGCCCACCCTGCTGGCGGCGACGGGCGTCCACCCCTCACGGCAACACGCCGTCATCCGCCTCACCTGTGCCTTCCTGAGGAAGACAGGTCAACTACCGCGCCTGTGATAGCATCATAGGACATCACCAGGGCTCATAGTATTCCCCAAGGGATCCTCGCAGCCCTAAAACAACAACAACAACAACAACAACAACAGTTCTGGCGAGGTACGCAAGCGAGAGTTAAGCCAGGTTTATGGCAACTTGCTTTTGAGTCACTAACCTAACCTAACCTAATCCCATTCTTTAACTTCCTAACTAAAGACAAATCTGCATTAAAAATGTCCTCAGCAAGGGAAAAACAGAGGTGATGCAGGTCACAAGAGGAAGAAGAGTGATAGGCACGCCGCACGTAAACAAACACTTGTCTCTCGCCTCCCTATGAACAACATGTCATTATCTCCAAAAGTTTGAGTCCAAAAGAATGTTTCCTAGAATCCAATAAGGTAAACAGAAACCATACTCCCAATTGTGTAGGGAATTTCGATCCTAGTGTAAAATAATACCATGTTCTGGTATGCAGGGTGTGAACAAGTATAAATGTACGGGTATGGGCGGGAGGACCGATCAACCAATATCAATTTTTCCCATAGATTATGTGTTTCACATAGAGCTAATTCACATAAAACGACCTCGTTTATCTACCAATTTCTCATTTTATGTGGGACCCTAGTGTACTTCACAATTCCCTTTTATACTGCGATATCTTCGCCTCCAATACACATCACGATCCAACTCACACTACAATACACCTGTGATCGCATAACTCCTTCACATTCTCGGAACCCCACAACATTTCCTTACATATATCGTAACATGACATTCCCACTCCAGCCCAAAGCTTCCAGAGGGCTTGCGGTTCACATACCAGGTCACTTTATACATACGACATGCACCGATACTCCAAAATTACATGCGTACATCACTGTGAATCCTGTAATACGTCAGCCACCGAGTGACTAGCCCCGCGAGCCACCTGTAATAGTTCCTCAGTCAGTTAATTGTCTCCACAGTCTACCTCGTAACTCGCCACGTCGCGTCATCCCGAAACCATAACCCGAACTAGTGAATCACAGGCACTAAACTGCTAGTCTAAACACTCCCTTACTATATATATATCTTACTACATATATATATATATATATATATATATATATATATATATATATATATATATATATATATATATATATATATATATATATATATATATATATATATATATATATATATATATATATACTATATATATATATATATACGTATATATATATATACACACAAACCTCGATTTCCCGGACCTCCATTTCCCGGATATCGGATTTGCCGGACAAAATCCGAGGTCCTGGGATATGTCTGAGTCCCAGACTTTTTTTTTTTTTTTTTTTTTTTTTTTTTTTTTTTTTTACACACACGTTGAAATGCCGAGTCCTGTTCGTAAATTGACAAAGTTGTCCGGCGGTCCGAGCATCTCCTGTCACCCCTGGTCAGTGTCCGGGCCTCCCGCCAGGTGGCAGCATGCTCAGCGGTCGTATTGTTTACATTTGGGCACACGACACTCACAGTTCACCTGCACAGCCTCCGTCAGTCCCCTGACTCCCACTGCCCCTGGTGCAGGAACATCTCTTGAGACTATTGAACACTTTCTGCTGCCTCCCGCCTGGTGGCAGCATGCTCAGCGATCGTATTGTTTACATTTAGGCACACGACACTCACGGTTCACCTGCACCACCTCCGTTAGTCCCCTGACCCCCACTGCCCCTGGTGCAGGAACGTCTCTTGAGACTATTGAACACTTTCTGCTGCCTCCCGCCAGGTGGCAGCATGCTCAACGGACGTAAAAATACACGGCGGGGTAGTTGATATTGGCGGTTGCTGGACAGTAAATACTAGAGTAGGATAAACGTCCGGGGGTGGGTAATGGCATAGTTTTTTTTTTTTTTTTAAAGGCTAATTCCTGGAATGTTGCGATTCCCGTACTTTTGCGGTTCCCGGACCAGTGCTCCCCCCTATTAGTCCGGGAAAACGAGGTTTGTGTGTATATATAAAAGTAGAAGTGCGGAAGTTATTCTAAAGCTTTATCTGGCTCTAGTCAGACCTCACCTAGACTATGCGGTTCAGTTTTGGTCTCCATATTACAGGATGGATATAGCCTTGTTAGAATCAGTGCAGAGAAGGATGACCAAAATTATTCAAGGGATGCATAACTTTAGTTATGAGAAGAGATTGAAGCTATTAAAGTTACACTCACTCGAGAGACGCAGAGTAAGGGGCGATCTAATAAAAGTTTTTAAGTGGATAAAGGGATTTAATAAAGGAGAGGTAGGAAAAGTTCTTACGCCTATTAACCAGGGTAGAACAAGAAGTAACGGATTCAAGCTGGAAGGGCGTAGATTTAGAAAGGAAATAGGGAAAAACTGGTTCACAAATAGGGTGGTGAATGATTGGAATGGACTCAGTAGACAGGTAGTTAGTGCGTAGTCATTGGGGAGCTTTAAAGAGGTGCTGGATAGGTTCATGGATTGAGATGAAAGGTGGATGTAGGTAGTGTTATGTGACAGGAACTACCACGTGTATGCCTTGCGGCCTCTTGTAGCTTCCTTATTTTCTTATGATCTTATGTTCTTATATGACTATTCCGGGACAGACTCGCAGTTTAAGGAAAATGTTCGGGCGTAACACTAGGGATGTGTCTTACCAAAAACTTTATTTGCTGTGTCTGACCGATTGGATGCTGATCATCCCATTGCCAAAATCGCACCCTCTCTTGACAAAGTCAGAGAGCCTGTAGCAAAGTTGAGTGCTGGAAAGGCAGCTGGTGTTTGTAATATCAGTGCGTAGCTCCTCAAAGCTGGGGATGAGGCCATGATCCACGGGTTGCATGCTGTCTTGACTGTCGTGTCGCAATCAGGTACCCTTTCTTTTTATTGGAAAAGAGGGCTGGTCGTCCCTATCTGGAAAGGGAAAGGGAAGGGGACCATCAGGACTGCAACAATTATGGCAGTATTACACTGCTCAGCGTGCCAGGCAAGCCTCTTCATAGCGCTTCTTGTCCTGGTAGAACACCGACGTGAGTGTCGACAGGGGTTGCTTGCAGCCTATTATGATCTCAAGAAAACGTTTGACTCAGTGCATCTTGAGTCACTATGGGATCTTCTGCGGCTTCGCAGGATTCCTGCAAGGACTGTTGATATGCTGACTGGCCTGTAGTCGGGGACTGAGAGTGTGTGGGGAAAGTGTATCCAGCTTTTTTCCTGTGAATACACGAGTGAGGCAAGGATACGTCCTTGCCCCATCACTTTTCAACACTTGTATGGACTGGGTGTTGGGCAAAGTTGTGGACCAAAGTGATTGTGGAGCATCCCTTGGCAATACCAAGATCACTGATTTAGTTTTTGCGAGAGAGCTGCTTGGTGTGGGAAGGGAGTCTGCATGGGGACTTGCGCATGGTGATGCGTGCGCGCCCACTCCCGGGGCGCAACGCCCCGGGAGTGGCGTCGTAAGGTGGGCGAGGCGATGCGCTCCCTGGCATATGCCCCTAGTAATTGATTGAATGATCATTGATCTCGTTTTTTTCTTTGGCTTCTTTAAACAGTACACTCAGTCTGGTTCTTTCTTCTTCATTCATATCTTTTCTCATCCAGATTTTCATATATTCGTCTGGCTTTGCCACTTTCCGTGCCCTAGATAATTAATATTTTATCTTGTCCTGTTATTTGTGACCTGAACTGAATTTTTAAGGGGCACGCTCCCCCCTCATGGTATCTGCCTAACCAATGTATCTCTATTTTTCTTCTATCAAGCGTAGATTTAAAAATCATCAAAATTTATCAAATCATTAAATTATCAAAGCGTAGATTTTAAAAAGAAATAGGGAAAAACTGGTTCACAAATAGGAGGGTAAATGATTGGAATGAACTCAGTAGACAGGTAGTTAGTACGGAGTCATTATAGAGCTTTAAAAGGAGACTAGATAAATTCATGGATGGGGATGAAAGGTGGATGTAGGTAGTGTTAAGTAACAGGAACTACCTCGTGTAGGTCACACGGCCTCTTGTAGCCTCCTCATTTATTTATGTTCTTATGTTCTTATGTTCTATCTCTGCATTGGAATATTCCTTGTGTAACTTTCTTTTCTTCCTCTTCCGTTACGCTTTTCCTTGCCTGCACTTTTTCTTTAATTCCAAAAATTATAACACACTTCATATTCACTGCCTTGTATTGTATTTTCTTTTTGTTTGATTACCTGAACTACTTCCTTATCATGGTTTTTTTTTCCTGGACTTCCATAATTTGTTATAGGTTAGCTTGCTACTTTTCCTGCTCCATCCTCCAAACCTTGCGTTCATCTTCTATTTTCTTATGTTCTTGTTTCCTTTTCTTGTGGTATGCATTTCTTTCATTCACATTGTCAACATGAGACTTCACTATGTTCTCATTGTCACCCTGTTTAGATTTCAAATCCTCAACCATGTTTTCGAGGATAGAGTTTTCCTTTTCCAAAGTGAAAACTTTCCTATCCAACTTTTCTATTTTTCCCATAATTTCATTTACTGTATCTTCCAGCCTTACCATTCTCCTCTGGTACATTTTTACACCTAATGTTTTGTCTCCAGTGTTGAATCCTTCGAACTCTTTAACACTCTGTCTTTGTGTTACAGAGTGGTCTGCCATCTTTGTTGTTTACCTTTCACCACCACTATTTCTGTCAAATTGTCCACATTCATTGAATATTTATTGGAGATGGGGCAATTAAATTGCATAGCTTCTACCTTTATGATGATTATGGTCTCAGTAGCACAGGTTCATCAGAGCCCTTCCTGCACATCCATATGCGCCAGCAGTCATTGTGTATGGAAGTGAGTGAGTGCATACGTGCGTGTGTGTGTGGCGTATTGCTAGGCGGTTGTGGCTGAGACAAAAGTGTGCTGGCAGGCTGGGTTAAGGGAGAATGTCAGAGTCTGTGCTCCTGATAAACCGAGCCGAGATTTGTACATACAGTCAACCCTCGATTTAACGGACTGAAAGGGGGGAGAAGTGGTCCGTTAAAGCCTATTGTCCATTAGAGCGAGGGTATTTTCCCAAGGGTGTGAAAATATAGGAAAAACACAGGAAAAATAGTGAAATAAATGAGAAATAATCACAAACACAACCAGACCGTGTAGCTATGCTGGGAGGTAAACAGTGACTGGCGCTACATGCTGGATTTGGTACGCTCCTATACGCTGTGAAATAAATGAGAAATAATCACAAACACAACCAGACCAGACCGTGTAGATATGTTGGGAGGTAAACAGTGACTGGCGCACTCGCCCACGACTGTTCGGAACTGGTATTAAGAGAACTAGTAAATATCCAGGCTCGCTCATTACTGCTGAGTATGCTATGAAATATCATTATTCTAGGTGAATGTAGACATATAATCGCATTTGTTGCTTCTCTTGCTCTCTTCTACCGTTATTTTCATGCTCACTGCTCTTCTGAACTTGCTAACTGCATGCCTCCCCCCCTCCCGCGGCCTCGCTGCACAAGACTTTCTACTCATTCTCATCCCTATTCTGTCCATCTTCCTAATGCAAGAGTTAATCAGTATCTTTACTCTTTCATCCCTTTCACTGGTAAACTCTGGAACTCTCTTCCTGTTTCTATTTTTCCACTTTCCTATGACTTAAATCTTTTCAAAAGAAGAGTAACAAGACACCTCCCGAACTAAATTGGCTCACCCCTCTTTTTTATTTTATTCTCCTACTGTCTTCTTTATAGGGACTGGCAACTAAGCGGGCTTTGTGTTACCCATTTTTGTTGTGCCCTTGGCCAGTTCTTTGTGATGTAAAAAAAAAAAAAAAAAAAAAAAAAAAGTTGAATGGCTATTATTCATACATATGAGTAAAGATATGAAAATGCAAGCAAGGCGCTCATCCACGCCTGGCAGTGCGGCCGCGGCAGCAGCAGCAGCATCATGAGAGATTATAATCACACCAAAGTGAGACAAAAAGGAAGAAAAAGTCTCCCGTACAGCGATGAGCTATCCCTAAAATGTTGGTGTTTTCTCTCACCGTCTGGCTAGTGAAAGGTTAACAAATGATCACAACTAAAGCTCCCTTCACACATTCCATAATCGAACCACAATAGCACCCTCAATTTAATTATTGACGCTATCGTGAAATTTGACCACGATAAACGCAGACCACGATAGCCTCACAACAATGTCAGGCTGCCTGTAAGTATGTGTCATGACGGTTGTAAGATGTTCACGATGGAGTCATGACAGCTGTAAGACTAAGTCACGAATGGAATATTAACGGTAATTTTGTCGTCATGATAGAGCTACGATAAACACGACAGTGCCATGACGGTGCCATGAACGTATCACGATAGCGTCAAGAGCTATAGCTACATGCCTCACACGTGGGTGGGTGGCCACGTGGTGGTGATTAGAAAACGGAGGGGGGTAGAGATGAAGGTGGCAGAAACAGGGGTGGGTGTTGGTGATGGAGAAGGGGGAAACGGGGGGGTTGTAAAAAGAAAGGGGTGTTGGTGGGGAAACGAGGAGGGGGGGTGATGGAGAAGGCGTTGTTGGTGGTGGTGGTGATGTGAGTGGTTAAACGGGGGTGGGTGGTATCACCACGTGGTGATGGAGGAGGTGGTAGGGAGTAGAGGGTGGGTGGTATCACCACGTGGTGATGGAGGAGGGGATAGGGAGTATGGGGTGGGTGGAGGTGAATGAGAAAGGGGGGAGAAGGCGGAAGGGGGTGCAAAAAAGGGGGGTAAGGTAGGGATGAAGGCGCGCATAACGGTTTTTTATCGTCACGATAGACATACGACGATCACGATAGTGTCACGAAGCTGCTACATAGATAACGATAGCGTCACGATAGACTTATGATAGCGTTGCGTTGGGTACAAAAATAGGGGAGCTTCCCAATTTTTTAGTGCATTCGTGACGTTCGGTCACGATGGACCCATAACCAGGACCATGACGGCGCTACTCATTGCATTGTTGACACTTTTGTGGTTCGATTATGGAATGTGTGAAGGGGGCTTAAAAGAAAAAAGGTAAAGAAAGAAAACTAAAGAAAGGGCTACAGAGTGGCAAAGGAGATATGTGTCAAGCCCGAGCTCGACCTCGACAGACCTACAAAGTGATCCTAAGCAGAAGAGGTCACAAGAAGAAGAACAACAACAAACCAGACATATGCCGTGGCTGTCAAAGGTTTTGCTCATTATCATGACTATTGCTCATTATTATATATATTATATGGTTGTGATGAGCTGTTCTATACACGTGTCACTATTTAGGTCAGTGTAGCACCGTGTGTCACCTTAACTTAAATAAGGTGTTGAGATGACAGGGATACAGTCTTGCAGCGACCACCCCATAACACTAATAATCACTATTTTAAACAATACACACCTTCTACCACTAAATCACTAGCAACACAGGCTCCTTCCTTATATATCTTAATATCTGATACATCAAAACTTCTTAAAACTCAAGCCTTCCAAAATAAAATAAGAAAATAATAAATTATGTTGAGTTGACAATTCGAGCGGCGATAAGTGTTCTGGCATGCCATTCTTGCCCGCGAATTTGTCACGCAAATGGAGTCCGTTAAATCCAAAGTCCGTTAAATCGAGGGTCGACTGTACTTTTGAAATGCCACTGTGTTCCCACGCAAAACACGCGGAACACTGTCCCTGAACTGCACAACACTGTCAATCACACACTGTGTTCACTGGCTACTGTTGGTGAATGGTGAAGTATGTAGATGGGGCAGTGTGTATGATGATATGTGTTAAGAGTGGTGACGTAAATATCAGCTGGTCAGCAGTGGTGTCGGGCACTTCATGATGCCGGTGTTGCTGGTGCCTTTTGCCTCTTTCTGTCATTACTGTGGCCTGTACTTGAGTACTGTACAGCCAGACACCTTATGTGTATAAAGGGCGGAGAAGAGGATCGTGTGTGGAGTGGGATAGGAGAGGAGAGGATAGTGTGTGGAAGTGGATGAATGCGTACATGCGTATGTGCTTGGCATGTTGCTAGGAGAGTGTGGCCGAGACTCAATGTGCTGTCAGGGTGGGTTGAAGGAGGATGTCGGAGTCAGTGGTCCTGATAAACCGAGATCACAAAAACAACCAGACAGTGTAGCTAGGTCGGGTGGTAAACAGTGACTGGCACTACATGCTGGATTTGACAGAAATACCGACACTGCTCGCCCTGCAACCTAGCGGACACATTTATCAAGCAGCGGACTTTTTGATTGGTTTGGTCTGCTTGTCTGGTAGTACCGTATTTTACGGCTTATAAGACGCACTCTTTACATGAAAAATACCCTGAAAAATACTCATGCGTCTTCCAAGACAGAGGCGGCTGTAAGGGAGTGGTTAGCGTCTCTGACTGGCTTTCTCGGTGACCCAAGTTCGATCCCCGACGAAAACCAAAACCTTTGTGCACCGTCGAATGGCCTAAGAACACCCACATGCCCTGCCCATTAACTCTACCTTTGATTGCGAGTGCATCGGAGGACACGGGGGCGGCATGAGCCTCTCTCTAATCACAGGCGTCACTATAAAAAAAAAAAAAAAATCCTGCCTGCGCCACCACGGGCGAGGACCAACCATCACAGCCCTCAAGTGAACCTCCAGAGCATACCATCCGAGCCTTGGGTCACCACTGCCTTTGCGCTATAGGCACAAATGTATAAAAAAAAAACCAGACGAATGTTTTAGGAGGTTAGCTTAGTTAGCTATTCAATTCAGCCTCTTATATGATGTAACCTCAGTACTTCCCTGTTACAAGTATTGTGAATATCATAAGACATTCAAATCAACTAATCTGTTCTCACTGTGATGTTTATGGTACTGGCGGGAGCTGTTCCGCCTCGGCAGATTGGCGCCAACAGCCTGTATCGCCTGCTATTGTTGATGTATTGTCTGCTAGTGTTGATTTACCACCAGGCTGTCACACATATCACAAGCTCTTTTCAGTCCTGGAAATGATCACCCATGGTGAATTCATCAAAACTGTTTACTTATACTATCGCATACAAGCTAGAAGTTGTATGATACGCCAAAGAACATGGGAACAGAGTACACTTCGGACCACCGTCTACCAAGAAAATTATTCGGCAGGGGAGGAAACAAGAAGAAGAACTTAGTAAAGTTGGTAATAGGATGAAGTACAATTTACGTCAAGTACCAGCAAAATGGCCACAGTTAGAAAAGGACTTGCATAAATGAATAATGGATCACTAAAACTTTGGTGTTGCAGTGAATACGAAAATGATAATCTCGGAAGCAAGAAAACTCACAGCGAACATGGGAGTAGAAGACTTCAAAGGGACTGCATCTAGGTGTTTTCGCTTCATGAAGCAAAACGGGTTAAGTTTACGAACAAGAACTAAAATATCTCCAAAAATGCCTGAGGAATATGAGCAGAAAATAATGGCTTTCCATCAATTTATCATTAATGCTAAAAAGCAGAGCTTGTTCGAACTAAACCAGATTGGGAATATGGATGAAGTTCCTCTAATATTCGATGTGCCCTTTAATAAAAGTGTAGACGTGAAAGGTACGAAAACAGTGACTATTAAAACCACTGGTCATGAAAAAACGCACTACACTACAGTTTAGCTTGTTGCGCCCGATGGCACCAAACTACCGCCACTGTTGATTTTCAAGAGGAAAACTTTGCCCAAGGAGAAACTACCAGACGGAATTCATGTTATTGTGCAGCACAAAGGTTGGATGGATGAAGCGGGGGTTTTAACCCCCGCTTCATCCATGTGGATGTGTGGATGAAAAAAGTGTGGTCCAAACGGCCTGGTGGCCTGCTACGGAAAAATGCGATGCTAGTATGGGATCAATTCAGTGCACACAAGATGGACAACACTAAAAAAATAGCAAGAAAAATTAACACAATGTTAGCTGTAATTCCTGGTGGCCTTACTTCCCAGCTGCAGCCACTAGATGCAAGTGTCAACAAACCATTCAAGAATAACATGTGTGAAGAATGGACTCAATGGATGGCAGAGGGAAGACATGAAATGACACCGTCTGGAAGCATGAAACACCCATCAATAACTCAAGTGTGTGAATGGCTGTTGAAGTCTTGGAATGATATAAAAACCGAAGTTGCTGTCAAGTCTTTCAAAAACTGTGGTATAAGTAATGACATGGATGGTAGTGAGGATCATTTATTGTACATGAATGACAGTAGTGATGACTGTGCAGAGGAGAGTTTAGAGCTCTTCCATGAATCCAGCAGTGATGAGTTCTTGGAATTTGAAGATGAATAAAATTCCCTTGATTGTTTGATATTTATTGCGTACATGTCTGTTTACTTTTTAATTAATTTTTATAGAAATAAAACCACCTTTAGACAATGAAAGATGTGTAGTATATTTACTTTCTATTTACAATTCTTTGTATACCACAAGTCGTGAACTTTAACAAAAATAATGGCTGATGAGCAGTGCTGAATGAAGATAATGAATAGTGAGTGTGTTCTTGTGTGAAAATGACTATTTTGATTGGGCAAAAATTTTGGTGTTTTTTTTTTCTTTTTTTTTTCTAAAACATTTAATTCCAAAATCAGGGCGAGTCTTCCAAGATGCAACGTCTTATAAGACGTAAAATACGGTAAATTGAATCCGTTAGTTCGAGGTCCGTTAAATTGAGTGTTGAGTAAACACTCAATTGAATACAGTAATTGTAATTGTAATTGTAATTAATACAGTAATTGTAATTGAATACAGTAAACCCTCTCTAATTTGAACCGGTATAATTCAAACTTCGGTTAATTCGACCTGTTTCAGGACCAGTTCGGATTTTTCAACAACTTATCATTATCCGAACTGAAGTTTGAATTATCCGCACATTGTTAGAATTGTCGGAGTTTTCTACAGCATATTTCACCTCTGTGCCATCCATTTCGTCAGCCAGCCTCCACATCGCCTCCAACACATTAAGCCCCTCAAACAGTGAAGACCTTACCTTATATATCCCCAGAGTGACACCACTGTTGCGTTCAGTAGCGGTCACCCCTCCCCGCCCTCGCACTCTGCCTACTGAACTATACTGAACGCTTCACAATACATATTGCTACCAAGATAGCAGCTGCCAAAATTTATCGATGTGGCTATTCACATTGTTGTAGAATAACTTGCTGATGACCCTGTATTTGATGCAGCAGAAGTTATAGCAGCAGGAAATGAAATATTAAGCAGGCAACAAGAGGAGAGTCTTTCTTTGCACTTTGTTTGCATACCTTTATTGTGGCGCGAGCTGGCAACTCAGTGGTGATTCACCTCCCAAGGCTGCAGTGCGGTGGTAGCGTGTGCTACGCATACTTTATGCTGGCGTCACCGTGCGCCTCTATATCTTTTTTATGTTGCCATAGCACAAGCCTTCTCAATTAGGATCAGAAGGTAAGGTAAGGTTCTGAATGTGTTAGGTTTAAATTCATTATTATGTCCTTAGGTTTCTTGAAGTGGACCCCTGATGGTACTGTGCTGGGTATGAGCTGGGCCGGAGGTGGAGTATCTCTATGGAGTGTGTTTGGTTCACTGCTGACTGTCTCCCTGCGATGGGACTACTCAGAAGACCCTCTTTCTCGTGCCATTACCATAACAAATATGGCAAGTAATCTATATATTGCTTTTTGCTATTTCTCAGCATCCATTCCTTATTGTAAAAGTGTTTAAAAGTGTAATAACTATGCAAACAAACTAATCAATAGTTTTCCTTTTGTCCCTAGGAATGGGGTGCAGAAGGCTATGAGCTCTGGTGTGTCCAAGAGCATGAGAGAGGGAAGGAGACTTATGTGGAAAAAGCAGCTTTCACGGATAGAGAGGCTAACAGTGAAGTAAAGGAAGAGGAGGAAATCAACATTGGAACATCAGTTTTACAGTTTTCCTTTATCAAGAGTGCGCTTACAGTCAATCCATGCATGGTAAGAACCCAGATAAGGCTAAAAAGAGATGGTGTTTTAATTTCAACTTATTATAAGCATCTGATAGTAGGGCACTTGATCACTGTCTAGATACAGTTCCAACTTTGCAACTTTGCGATGCCGCAACTTTGAGTGAACGCCAACTACAGAGAAATGGCCCTTAATCCCTGGCAGCCCTGAAATTGGCAGAGGTTGCTAAGAATCCCCAGGCATGGTGATTCATTTGAAGGAGCGGTAAAAATTGGTAGTGCCGACCGGGGTAACCTGGACCTTCCAACGGACCGGTTCAATTCAGACCGCCATCTTTGCTTTGGTGTTAGTTTCTATATAAATAAGAGTGGAACAGTTTTTAATATCCCGTGTAGGAAAACAACCATTTTAACATTTCTAGTATTAATATAAATATAAATATCAATATGTAACTGAAGCGAGGAACCAAAAAGGAAAATTAGTAAAATATCAACAAAATATAGTTGTGGCGAAGTTTGTTTACAAAATCAGCTGATTCGGCGAACTTTAATGGAACGCAAGACAAAATGGAGTATCTCCTTGTAAATAAGCATATACAGTACCCTCCCGAGTTTCGCGCTTGCTTTCTTCCGAAGTCATAGCGCGAAACTCGGGTATTGAAAACACTGTAAAGATGCTTATTTAGTCCGGTGCGAGGTGTACCTACCGTATTTTACAGCATATATGACTAACTTTTTTCTCCCAAAAATATCCTGAAAATGACCCAAGCCCCTGTCCACCCAGCAGTGAATAGGTACCGGGTGTTAGCCAAGGGTTTGTGACCCGCCTCCCGGGGTGGTGGCTTCGGCCAACACTACGTAGAGGAGAGGAGGAGGAGGAGGTAGAGGAAGAGGAAGAGGAGGGAGGAGAGGAGCTTGAGCTTGAGCTTGAGTTGGTAGTCACCCAGCGGATGCTGTCGGTGAAGCCTTTAGTCCGGCGTTCTCCCACACACGTATTCTGTCGTACGAACGATACTTGATCTTGATCTTGATATTCCAGGTGGCCTATTCTTCATAGGCCAGGCCTTTGAACCGGTGTTGCATAAAATAAGTAACACCTCGAAATAAGTAGCACCTGACCTCAACCCCCTGCTGATCCTTACTTATTTACCACAAAATACTCCTTTGTAAGTGATTAACAAGGACGTGTGTGGTACTGTGGTTGCTGGAGGTACTGGAAGAGGGAGGAGAGAAGAGAGGAAGGCATTGGAGGTACCGTAGAGAAGGGAGGAAAGCATTAGTGTAGTGATTAGTTAGTAAGAGCAAGGCATTGAGTGATCTAGCTCTGTACACGTCTTATGTCTATGTTAATGTGCTTTTATGTATGACAAGGCAGGTGAAGGGATTATCTTGTTAAAAACTTCCATCTTTGTCTCTCGATTCGTCTTCTTCTTGTGACCTTTGACGCTTAGTATCGCTTCATAGGTTCTCCTCAAACTTCGTCTCCTTCGTTAACAGATTTGTCAACTCTTCCCTTGTCTATTTCACCTGGGATACTAAAACATATTCATTTATTTTGGTCTGAGTGAGTGAGGGCATCAGCTGATGGTTGCGTGACAGTGTTATATGACAATAACACTTGTCACAATGCCTTCCTCTCTTCTCTCCTGTCTCCTCCAGAACCTCCAGAAACCACAGTACCACACACGTCATGGTTAATCACTTATAAAGGAGTATTTTGTGGTAAATAAGTAAGGAACGGCGGGGGTGTAAGGTAATGTGCTACATATTTCGAGGTGTTACCTATCTTATGTGACACCGGCTGCTCCTGTAGAGTGTAGAGAAAAACACAAAACAAAAGGAAAAAACAAAGCAAAACTACATACAAGCTATACTAGGCCTATTATAATACTATACTAAGCAGGAAGGTAGGAAGAAGACGTGTCCTGTACGTCTCTTATGGGAGGCTGTATATAGAGTGGTTAGCGTCTCCGAGTGGCGTTCTCGGTGACGCGAGTTCGATTCTTGATGAGGGCTGTAAAATCCACTTAATATTTTTCTCTGCACTGTCGAGTGGCCTAAGAACACCCACACGCTGCCCATTAACTCTACCTTTGATTGCGAGTGCATCGTGATTGCAGTGACACCGGGGGCGGCATGAGCCTCTAATCACAGGCGTCACTATAGAAATTCTGTCTGCACCACCCCGGGCGAGGGCCAACCATCACAGTCCTCAAGTGAACCTCCAGGGCCTGCCATCCCACCCCTGGAAGTCACTGCCTAACGGCGCTGTAGACACACACACACAGTCACACCTGAAGGACAAATGGTTGAAATATTTGGAAGAGACAAACACACTCGCAGGTGGCCAGTTTGGATTTAGAGGTGGAATGTCATGTACAACGAATTTATTAAGCTTTTACTCGAAAGTGATCGATGTGCCACAGGAAAGAGAGGGGTATACTTGGACCTAAAGAAGGCATTTGACAAGGTACCTCACAAGAGACTGCTCTGGAAGCTAGAACACAGGAGGATTGAAGGGTGGTTTGCTGAAGTGGATGGAAGACTTTTTGAGCAACAGAGAGATGAGAACAGTAATAAAAGATCAGAAGTCAGAATGGTGCAGTGTGTGTGATACGTGGAGTTCCTCAAGGATCAGTATTGGCCCCAGTGATGTTCTTGGTCTATGTAAATGATATGACAGAGGGAATGAACAGTTATATGAGTTTATTCGCTGATGATGCTAAATTACTAAGAAAAGTAGAAAGTAAAGAGGACTGTGAGGATTTACAAAAGGATCTAGATAAGATTTTCAGATGGAGTCAACTATGGGAAATGGAGTTTAATGCTAAAAAGTGTAAAGTGATGGAAGTGGGCAGTAGCAAAAAGAGACAGAGAGGAAAGTATTCGATGGGAAATGAATGGATAATCAAAACAAAGGTAGAAAAAGATCTGGGAGCATGGATTACGGACAATTTGTCACCTGAGAAGCATATAAACAAGATCACAGAAGATACATATCAGTTGCTGAGGAATATAAGAATGGCATTCAAATATCTGGATGAAGAGATGATTAAGAAATTGATAACATCTTTGATTCGATCAAGGTTGGAATATGCGGCAGTGATTTGGTCACCACATAAAAAGAAGGATATAAGGAAGATTGAGAGAATACAAAGAGCAGCCACAAAAATGGCTCCAAGCCTGAGAGATTTACCATATGAGGAAAGACTTTCAAGACTAAAACTCCCAACTCTTGTGAAAAGAAGAGAAAGGGGAGATTTTATAGCAGTGTATAGAGCATCAATGGGTCTGGAAAAAATTGATAGAGAAGATCTGTTTGTGTGGGACGATTGAAGTACAAGAGGTCATGAGAAGAAATTGAAAAGGACAACATGCAAGAGGGACATAAAAAAATACAGCTTCCCGTAAAGAAGCATAGAAGCCTGGAACAACCTTGATGCAAAAGTGATTAATGCAAGAAGTATTCAGGACTTCAAAGGCAAACTGGATAATAGTAGATTTGGAGACGGGACAGTACGAGCATAGCTCTTTCCCTGTATGTTACAACTAGGTAAATACAACTAGGTAAATACACCAAAAAAAAAAAAAAAGGTCTACGAAGCAGCGCGAAACTTGGGGATATAATGCGCGAAAGTCGGGATGATAAGAATTTAGGACTCGGCGCGAAACTCAAGGATCGCTAAACTTGCATAGCGTGAAACTCGGGAGGGTACTGTATAGAGTACTTTTCCTCTACTTTAACATGAAAATATCAGAATTCTCTATCTTGTTTCATTTTCTGATCAATGCTCAGTTTTGGTCTGTATTTACCCCGGTGACAAAAACACTTGCTGGGTAAATCGGACATGTGTAATGTACCCCACACGGCACTTCACAGTGAGAATTAACTGCTTATTTTCACTTGTTTCTTTTATTTCAGGTTGATGCATGCTAATATGGGATTAGTTTAAGGGTGCTTGTATATAAATTAAGGATAAATTTTACTTAAGGACCAGAATTCTGTACACAATAGGAAGTATGATTTCTGTTTACCCATATGGATTAGGTAAATATGTAGTTTCAACCAATACTTCCTATTGTCCAACACTAGGGTACCGCATAAGCGTGTTCGCATAAAACGTTTCCCCTATAAAGCGAACGACCTAAAATATATATATATATATATATATATATATATATATAATATATTTATATATATATATATACATACATACAGGGAGGTCCCGTTATACGAGCATTCGATATACGAGAATCTGATGATACAAAATGTGTAAATTAGGGTCTATTTTCAATATACGAGATCGAAAATCCAATGCTACGACATTCAAACTGGGGTGAGTAAAATTACCAAGTTACTTACTAAAGTAAATTACAAGTTATTTACTAAAATTATAAAGTAATTTACTGACTACACTACCCTCCCGAGTTTCATGCTATGCGAGTTTCGCGATCCTCGATTTTTCGCGCTGAGCCCTAAATTCTTATCACCCCGATTTTCCCGCGCATTATATCCTCGAGTTTCGCTTTTTTTTTTTTTTTTTTTTTGGTGTGTGTGTGTGCCTACAGCGCCTTTAGGCAGTGACCTCCAGGAGTGGGATGGTAGGTCCTGGAGATTAACTTGAGGGCTGTGATGGTTGGCCCTCGCCCGTGGTGGCGCAGACAGAATTTCTATAGTGACGCCTGTGATTAGAGGCTCATGCCGTCCCCTGTATCCTCCGATGCACTCGCAATCGAAGGTAGAGCTAATGGGCAGCATGTGGGTGTTCTTAGGCCACTCAACAGTGCAGAGAAAGATTTTAAGTGGATTTTACAGCCCTCATCAAGGATCGAACTCGGATCACCGAGAACGCCACTGGGAGACTTCTTCTTCTTTTTTGTGACCTTTTCTGCTTAGTATCACTTTGTAGGTCGTCTGTCAAGCTCGTGCTCGAGCTTGACATATATCTTGACGCTACCCACTTTGCTACCGCCTCCCATAAGAGACGTACGGGACACGTCTTCCTGCCTTCCTGCTTAGTATAGTATAATAATAGGCTTAGTATAGCTGTATGTAGTTTTGCTTTGTTTTTTTCCATTTGTTTGTGTTTTTCTCTACAGGAACAGCCGGTGTTGCATAAGATAGGTAACACCTCGAAATAAGTAGCACCTTACCTTACTATTTACCACAAAATACTCCTTTATAAGTGATTAACCATGACGTGTGTGGTATTGTGGTTTCTGGAGGTACTGGAGGAGACAGAAGAGAAGAGAGGAAGGCATTGTGACAGTGTTATTGTCGTATAACACTCACACAACCATCAGCTGACAAGATATGTGTCAGGCTCACTCACTCAGACCAAAACAGCATCCGCTGGGTGACTCCCAACTCAAGCTCAATCTCAAGCTCCTCTCCTCCTTCCACTTCTCTACGTAGTGTTGGCCGAAGCCACCACCCCGGGAAGCGGGTCACAAACCCTAGGCTAACACCCACTACCCATTCACTGCTGGGTGGACAGGGGCTTGGGGCATTTTCAGGATATTTTTTGGGGGAAAAAGCGAGTCTTATAAGCTGTAAAATACGGTAGGTACACAGCCCTCAAGTTAACCTCCAGGGCCTACCATCCCACCCCTGCCTAACCTGGAGGTTACTGCCTAACGGCGCTGTAGGCACACACACACCAAAAAAAAAAAAAAAAAAAAAAAAAAAACCGGCCAAATAAGCATTTTTACAGGGTTTATAATACCCGAGTTGCACGATCCGCGAGTTTCTTGCTATGCCTCCGGAAGAAAGCAAGCGCGAAACTCGGGAGGGTAGTGTATATGATTTTACCTAAGGTTGTACGATAAATTCCCAAGCGGCAAGAATTTCTCTGTCACTCACTGCCCCGCCAGCAGTCACCTCATCATAACATCCTTAAATCACCCTTATTTAAGGTGACACACGGTGCTACATTGATTTAGATAATGACACGTGTATATAACATCTCACCATAATCACTAAGTTGTATAATAACGAGTAATAAGACGTTTAATCCTGCCCAAACCTACCGTGGCGGAGGAGGTGGCGGCTCCAGCCGCCACTCTCAAAAGTTTTGAGTAAAAACCCGCCGTCATCCGCCTCACCTGTGCCTTCCTGAAGAAGACAGTCAGCTCCCACGCCTGTGATAGCACCATAGGATATCACCAGGGATCATAGGATTCCTCAAGGGGTTTTCGCTCCCCTACTAAATATTACCAAAGACATCCATCTCCCTTGGTGTTGATATCCACTTCACGGGCTTCATGCTGCTGCTGCTGCTGCCGAAGGCCGCGCTGCCAGACGTGGATGAGACCCTTGCTTGTATTTCATCTCTTTACTCATATATATAAATAATATCCATCCAAATGCAATCATATGTCTACATTCACATAGAGAAATGATATTTCATAGCATACCAAGCAATAATAAGCGAGCCTGGAGACTTCCTACCTCTGCTAATACCAGTCTCGAGCAGTTGTTGGCCAGTCTGCACGCTGACTATCAAACCTACGACTTTTCCACGCTGTTGGTTCCTGTTACGACCGACGTCGGACTTCCGACCAAAAAAAGGTCATAAAGTGTTTTATGGCTTCCCCCCCTGGACGATGTACAATGATTCAGATGCACAGAGACGAGTTTGTGGGTAGTGGAAGAGGTCTGCACACCCTTCCCTTGGCCCTTACCTACCCTACCCTCTCGAGTCTATTGTATTACGCGGCAGCACCGAGGATCTTTCCTCTTCCCCAAGTGATCAAGGGGAGGAGGAAGAACTCTAACCCAGTCATCCCTGCAAACGCAGTCACCTCTCAGCTGGCTACGTGCCAGCTTCTTGTCTCCCCACACAACATTACCACTTGTGAGTGTTATGCATGTTTTATGTTTAATTAATGTGCAGTTATGTTATTTTGTGTGTTATTTTCTTTTTCAGAATGCTTTTTCTACATAATAGGGAGTACAGTGGCTAATATAGACGCTGTGTGTTTGTTGTGTTTGCTATAGTTTATTTTAGCTTGAAAAACATGGTATTTTTTTGGTTTTTTTTTTATTGATGGGGTCCTGGAACCAAACCTATATTATACCATTAGTTATGTGTTTCGTTATACGAGATTTCCCTTTACGAGTATGCCAGGTGGAACCTAACTGCTCGTATCTTCGGGACCTCCCTGTATATATATATATATATATACATATATATATATATATATATATATATACACAATAAACCCTTCATGCTCGCGGGTTTCAGGCTCGCGGATTTGATTACTCGCGGGTTTTCAACACTCCCCTTTTTTTTTTTTTTTTTTCTTTTTTCTACTCCCTCCCAATTGCTTGCTCTCTACAGGGGCCTTATCTGCCCATGTATGGAGTATGTCTCACATGTTTGGGGAGGATCCACTCATACAGCTCTCCTAAACAGGGTTGAGTCAAAAGCTTTTCATCTCATCAACTCCTCTCCTCTGACTGACTGTCTTCAATCTTTAAATCACCGCCGCAATGTTGCTTCTCTTGCTCTCTTCTACCGTTATTTTCATGCTCACTGCTCTTCTGAACTTGCTAACTGCATGCCTCCCGCGGCCTCGCTGCACAAGACTTTCTACTCATTCTCATCCCTATTCTGTCCATCTTCCTAATGCAAGAGTTAATCAGTATCTTTACTCTTTCATCCCTTTCACTGGTAAACTCTGGAACTCTCTTCCTGTTTCTATTTTTCCACTTTCCTATGACTTAAATCTTTTCAAAAGAAGAGTAACAAGACACCTCCCCAACTAAATTGGCCTACCCCTCTGTTTTTATTTTATTCTCTTACTGTCTTCTTTATAGGGACTGGCGACTAAGCGGGCTTTGTGTTACCCATTTTTGTTGTGCCCTTGGCCAGTTCCTTGTGATGGAAAAAAAAACAAAAAAAAACAAAAAAAACAAAAAAAACAACAACTATGGGTAAATGAATGACTAATGTCATGCTCGCGGATTTACGATACTCGCGGGTGTCTCTGTTCCCTAACCCCCGCGAGCATGAAGGGTTTATTGTATATATATATTTTTTTAAATTGAATTCCAAAATGTTATACATTTTGGCCTCATCTGCCGGGTCTGCCGCTCCACCTGGGATAACACGCTCGGCGATGCCCTCCGCATCACCTCCATGGGCGAATACCGCAGTGACTCTTCCCCCCCCAGCCGTGGATAAGGACAAAGTCCCGTGTCCTGGATGTCACCCTCACCCGCCTCCGCCTGGCGCACAAGACAGTCACGGCTCACCTGCATCGCCTCCGTCTGTCCCCTGACCCCCACTGCCCTTGGTGCATGAATGTTCCGGAGACTATTATACACTTTCTGCTGCAGTGTCCGCGCTTCCACGCCCACCGTGTAGTGCTACACACTCAACTCCTCGCCCTGAACGTCTCCACCTTTGACCTGCCCACCCTGCTGGCGGCGGCTGGCGTTCCCCCCTCCCGGCAACACGCTGTCATCCGCCTCACCTGTGCCTTCCTGAAGAAGACAGGTCAACTACTGTGCCTGTGATAGCACCATAGGACATCACCAGGGTTCATAGTGTTCCCCAAGGGATCCTCACAGCCCTAAAACAACAACAACAACAGTTCTGGCGAGGCACGCAAACGAGAGTTAAGCCAGGTTTATGGCAACTTGCTTTTGAGTCACTAACCTAACCTAGTCCCACGCTTTAACCCCCTAACTAAAGCCAAATCTGCATTAAAAGTGTCCGCTGCAAGGGAAGAACAGAGGCGATGCAGGTCACAAGAGGAAGAAGAGTGAGAGGCACGCCGCACGTAAACAAACACTTGTCTCTTGCCTCCCTACGAACAACGTCATTATCTCCAAAAGTTTGTGTTCAAAAGAATGTTTCCTAGAATCCAATAAGGTAAACAGAAACCATACTCCCAATTGATTAGGGAATTTCGATCCCAATGTAATACCATGTTCTGGTATGCATGGGTGTGAACAAGTTTAAATGTACGGGTACGGGCAGGAGGACCGATCGACCAATATAAATTTTTCCCATAGGTTATGTGTTTCACATAGAGCGAATTCACATAAAACTACCTCGTTTATCGACCAATTTCTCGTTTTATGTGGAACCCTAGTGTATTCTCCTGGCATAACTGGGGGAGGCTATACCCCCCAGACCTCGCTGCTAGTTAAATAGCCTAACCTGGGCATTGATTATGTAACCTAACCTCACTGGGGCAGTTCGCCTCCCTAGACCACCTTGTGTTATTTTTCATATCCGACAGCTGCTGTAGGGGTTATAAATACTCCTTATGATGAGAACGGAACATTCAAGATACACTAAGGTCCCGCATAGAACGATTCCCGTATAGAGTGAACGACCTAAAATATTATTCCAAAATTTTCGTTAAAAACTAATTTGATCATATAGAACAATTCTGCCATCAAAGTAAGGAAAATCCGAGGAGATCTCATATAGAGCGCCGTAATATGGTACAGAACGAAGGTTGTGTGTTCCTGGCATGGGGTGAGGTGGGGCACGGCGGCGGCGTGTCGCCACAAAGGTGGGGTGAGGGTGGCATGAGGTGGAGAACGGCGGTAGCGAACTTGCAGTTCTCGTCCATTATTACCAAAAAAAAAATATTAATGTGAAGGATATATGTTGTGATCCATTCACAATATCGTCAGTTATCAAAATTTATGGTGGCTTTCATTAGACGGGACACTTTCGTTGTATACACCACAACCACACGTGGTTTTGTTTACAAGTTATCCGCTGTGAGCGGGCTATCCCCGACCAGCCGGGGGGCGTTCTGGTGAGGCACGCAAGCGAGAGTCAAGCCAGGCTTATGACACGGAACCCCTTGGCCCCTGTACATAATCCATACTAAATTTAAGGTAAGCAACAATATGCCTCTTTGATCATTTCTATGCATACCTTATCATTTATATATGTTTTGGTATGCATGGGTGTGAACAAGTATAAATGTACGGGTACGGGCGGGAGGACAAATCGACCAATATCAATTTTTCCCATAGGTTATGTGTTTCACATAGAGCGAATTCACATAAAGCGACCTCGTTTATCGACCAATTTCTCGTTCTATGTCGGACTCTAGTGTACTTAAAACCACCGATTGTGTACTGGTTTAAACTGCACTTATAACATGGATTCTAAGAAACATTCGCTATGAGCTTCCTTCGCAAATCATTACTTGCGGAGATATAAGATGTTTTTAATAGGAAGGAGAGGGTATAGGAGATATGAAGATTAACTAACCTAACTCTACCTTTAGACCCAGTAACTTAACCTAATCAAAACTAACCCCACGTTTTAACCTCCTAACTAAAGCCAAATCTTCATTAAAAAGAGTCCATGGCAAGGGAAGAATAGAGGCGATGCAGGTCACAAGACGTAGAAGAGTGAGGCGCACGTAAACACTTATATCTCTCCTCCCTATAAATAACATGTTATATCTCGAAAAGTAATGTTTTGTGGCGGAAGCTCATTGAGAGAATGTTTCTTAGAAACCAATAATTTCAACAGAAACCATACTCCCAATTGTGTAGGGAATTCTGGTCCTAGTGTAAAATAATAGCAAATTAAGTAACAGTGACGAGAAATTATAAAAGAAAATCTCACATAGACCTAGAAAAAGAAGAAAGGTTAAAAGATGCAATAAAAGGTGTGAAAAACAAGCTATATTCTGTAAACAAAACAGCCAAGATATTCAAAGTGACCCAAAGAACACTTTTAAGGCACTTCAAATACAATGAGGATGATGAAACAAGTGAAGTTAGTGAACCTGGAACCCAAGCGTGTGTGTGTTGGTCATCCTTTCCACCTCCCCAGAGAATGTGAGGAAGAGCTCACAGAATGTTTGAGTGTCCATGGGCATGGTATGACACGTTTAAATTTTTGGAGGTTTGTCTAATCAAGAAGAAAAAACTGTTTTTTATATATAGGTCCAATTTACCCCAAAGTGTGGTCCAATTTACCCCATTTAGTGTAACAATGCAGTCCACACTTATCAGTGTATTGCTAACAGAGCTACAATGGAAATTTGCTCAAACTTTAATGTCATATAGGTAGTGACCTTCCCACGTTTGTATTAAATTTTTGTTTGTTTATTTTGATGAATATGGAAACTAGATCAAAGTTTGTCAAAACCTGGTCCAAATTACCCCGGTCGACACTACTGTAAATGTTGGGACAATGCGAGGTAGGAATAGAGAAGTTGTGGAAATGCTGGCGAGGAGAAGAGTTGATGTATGCTGTGTACAGGAGGTAAGATGCAAAGGGCAGGGATGTACAGTAAAACCCTTATAACTCGGCACTGTATAACTCGGAATTTGATATAACTCGGCAAGGCAAAGACAAAGTGTTTTTTTTTTTTTTTTTTTTTTTCCCCACCCACCACACACACACACACACACACACACACACACACACACACACACACACACACACACACACACACACACACACACACACACACACACACACACACACACACCACACACACATCTATGCCTATAGCGCATGTAGGCAGTGAGCTCCAGGGGTGGGATGGTAGGCCCTGGTGGCTCACTCGAGGGCTGTGATGCTTGGCCCTCACCTGTGGTGGCGCAGGCAGGATTGTTATAGTGACGCCTGTAATTAGAGGCTCATGCCGCCCCCTGTGTCCTCCCATGCACTCGCAATCCAAGGTAGAGTTAATGGACAGGGCATAGTGTTGCAGTAACTAAGTTCTCAAGTGATGTAAAATTAAGTTGTGCAGGTACAGTACTGTATACAATACAGTACAGAGTTGTGATTATAAAGTCATTAAAGTGATACCAGTGTTAAAATACGACTTGAGTGCCCCTAACATCTTCTACATGTTACAACAAGGCTCCCCTCTCCTTGGATTGCGAGTATATGCCTGCTGCTACCCGTTCACTGGTAAGTGTAGCTTTTATGCTTTTACAGTACTGTATTTACAATTATTATTATTTTTTTTTTTTTATACTTTTCTTTTTTTTACCCACATCAGAGGAGGACATTGCATAACTCGGCACATTGAATAACTCGGCAAGGGCCAGAGCCCCTATCGTGCTGAGTTATAAGGCTTTTACTGTACATCATTCGTAAGCGATAAGGAAAAGTATAAGTTTTGGTACAGCGGGGATGACACTGGACTCAGTGGAGTAGAAATTCTGATTGGACATGAGCTGGCAGAAAATGCAATAGAAGTGGAAAGATATGATAACAGGATGATGAAGCTTAAGTTGGCGCGTGGAAAATCTGTACATCAAATATTCTCAGTGTATGCACCACAAGTTGGAGAAAAAGCACAGGAGAAGAAGCAGGAATTTTGGGAAAAGTTGGAAGATGAAGTGGCAGGAGTTTCTGAATCTGATGGGCTGACAATTGGAGAAGACTTAAACGCTCATATTGGGAGAGATCAAACGGGATTTGAGGGTGTTATGAGAAGCTATGGCTAGGGTGACAGAAATGTTGAAGGAGAGAATGTGTTGGAATTTTGTTGGAGGCATTGCTTAAGGATACTAAACACCTAATTTAAGAAAATTGGAAAAACATATTACATACTAAAGTGGTGGAGCAGAAACACAGTTGGATTTGGTGCTGATGAGGAAAAGACCAGATGTGCAAATCATAAACTGTAAGCCAATACCTGGAGAGGCTTGTTTGACGCAGCACAGGTTGGTACGGGAAGACCTCAAAATAAAAAAAAGATGAAGAGAATAAAGAGAAAAGGTGTAAAATGAATAAAACCTTGGAAGCTGAAAGAGGCCAACAAGAGACAGGAGATTGAAGAAAACTTTGCAACAAAGATGGAAGGAGGAGAGGGAGACTGGAACCACCTACAGGAAAGCCTACTGAGAGCTGGAGAAGAGGTGTGTGGACTAACGTCTGGAAGAAGAGGTAGAGAAAGGTGGGGGAAGGAAGAGGTGCAACAGAAAATTAAGGAGAAAATAATCACATTCAAACAGTGGCAATGATCAAGATGTGAGGTGGATAAAAGAATGTACACTGTGTGGTCAACTTTTGATTGTGATTGGGACCGACCGACCGGTCGTAAGTAGAACTGGACGTAAGTCGGCCTATGTTATATAAAATTATTTTTTATTTATTTTTTATTTTTTATTTTATTTATGCCTATAGCACCTGTAGGCAATGACTACTAAGGCCCGGATGGTAGGCCCTGGAGGTTCACTTAAGGGCTGTGATGGTTGGCCCTCGCCCGTGGTGGACCCGTCAGGGTGGCTCGGTTGGTAGAGGTGTGGGCTCGCGTGCAGCATCCCTGCGTTCGATCCCACTAGGTTCCTACCAGGTTTATCCTGGCGTGGTGGCACTTTGTATAGTCAATAACCTTGTCGCTGGTATACTAAAACTCTTATAACTCGGCACGATAGGGGCTCTGGCCTTGCCGAGTTATTCAATATGCAGAGTTATGCAAATGCCCTCCTGATGGGTAAAAATTCAAAATTTTGTAAATACAGCATCCAGGGAGACGTTCTTAACTGGCTTAATCCTCTTCTTGGTAGTCTTGGAGGTGCTTGGATCCTCCAAAGTAAGGGCATGGGCACGAATCTTCTATTTTTTTTTCTTGATATCATAGAATGTGTTGTGCTGGATCAAACTCAGCACAAATAACACGCATGGACGCACCTGCATCCATCCTTGCCAGCACTTTCACCTTTTCCTGCAGGCTCAGGCTCTTCAATTTCATTCCCTTCCTGCTGGAGACACCCTTGTGTGATGGACATCTTGATATACAGTACTGTATGATGTAATCCCAAAACACGTAAAATAGGTGACAAAGTAAAGCAAAGGTCGGGTACCAGCGTGTAGGCTGAGCCGTGTTTTTGTCGTCCAAGCACCGTCTTGGATTACGAATCCCAATCCAATAACACTTGCTGAAATGTGTGTTATACTACTTTGTGATATTGTTTGCAATGTTTTGCATTGATTATAATTATTATTTCGGCTCCTACCAAGCTTGTGTTTTTGAAGCAGAAACCAATCCTTTTTCAATTGCGATAAAAAACGGAATTTGAATCCAAGATGGTGCTTGGATGACATAAACACGGCTCAGCAGCTGACAATCTACACGCTGATACCCGACCTTTGCTTTACTTTGCCACCTATTTTACGTGTTTTGGGATTACATCATACAGTACTGTATTTCAAGATGTCAGCTCCATCACGCAAGGGTGTCTCCAGCAGGAAGGGAATGAAATTGAAGAGCCTGAGCCTGCAGGAAAAGGTGAAAGTGCTGGCAAAGATGGATGCAGGTGTGTCCATGCGTGCTATTTGTGCTGAGTTTGATATCAAATACAGCACATTCTACCCGTTCATTGGTAAGTGTAGTTTTTATGCTTTTACAGTACTGTATTTTTTTTTTTTTTTTTTTTTTTTTTTTTTTTTTTTATAAACCCATATCAGAGGAAGACATTGCATAACTCGGCACATTGAATAACTCGGCAAGGGCCAGAGCCCCTATCGTGCCGAGTTATAAGGGTTTTACTGTATATCTATTTCTGAGTTTACGTGTATTTTTATTACCGCATGGGGGGAGGCCACCTAAGTTGATGACACCAGCAAGTTTCCCGCCAAGGCTGGAGTGGGGCTGTTGTTTTTCCCACGCTTTTTACAAAAGTCATGTTTTTAGGGAAATAAGGCATGGAAATGAATTATTTTTTGTGGATTAGGTATTTTGAATGAACATTCAACATTATTATGCAAAGAAAAAATGGGCCTGGACGATTACTTTAAGGTGGAATTTCTCCCCCCAAACACCACCTCACTCCTACAGCTGCTGGACCAAGAAATAATTTGTAATATCAAAATGATTTACCAGTGCCGCTGTTATCAACAACTTCTGCAGGCTACAGACACGGAGGAAGCGGTGAAACGTTTGGAGGAGGAGGAGGTAGAGGGTGGCATAACAAGTGAGGAAGGGGAACTGACTCCGCCCCATCAGCTGACTCCGCTCCCACCTCAGCCCCCCATTTTGTAAATGTAGCCAGCGATTTCTGAATTTTAGTCCTTCGCGCGTTCCCATCAGTATCATCATGTAGGCTGTTGTTGGCACTTTTAAAATCTAATAATAATGTTGTTCCCAAGGGCTCTGTCCTATCTCTCATTCTCTTTTTATTATTAATTTTCTATTTCTATTGATAATTATCAAAGTTTAAATCAAAGCCCTATCGACTCTTACGATGATGACTACCCTGCATTTTTCAGCATATTTTCTACACACCAAACTCTACAAGAGTTTAGTCATTCATAAAGGGATGCGAGTAATTCTGGTTGTATCTGTAAGAGACAATCTGGCATGGAGGAAATGCCCACAAGGCTCGTGGCTGGGGCAAGTTGATGTTTCCTGCCGAGAGTTGCTTGGTAAGGGAAGGTAGCCTGCTTGGGGACTAGTGTGAGGAGAACCCCGGGAGTGGCATCGTAGGGTGGGCGAGGCGACGCGCCCCCCAATGGTGTATGCCCCCAATTGATGATGACTGCCTTGAGGGAGTTCAAATGATGCTCCAATGATGAGAGGAACTACCATGTGTAGGTCTCGTGGCCTCTTTTTGCTTCCATATTTTCTAATGTTCTTATGTTATGATCAGCCATTAACATAAGTAAGACTTGACTAGACTCCTCCATTATATGGATCTCCTATTTTCAGGTTAGCTATTTTTTTACAAGAGTCAACTATTCATGTATGAAGCCAGTTATATCACTGGCAGCAGTATTGTGAATAAAACAATGGAACTGGTGTGTGTAAACATTTATGATGATGTGGTTGCCTTGTGATTAGCTGGTGTGTCTTTGAAATTACTGTTTGTCTAGTTTTTTGGTTTATCCTGTGCAAAACATGAACTATTATAGTTAAGCTAGTTGATATTTAGGTTAATTTTGACTTAATATGCAAACAAATATGGTTGAATCTCTAAGCATTTATTCTGCCTCATATTTCTACCACCATCCTCCTTAAGATACAAACTTACTCTAAAGGAAACTTTGCTTTAACATTTGCTCCCCTAAGCCCCATATGTCTTTGTGTTCACAGAGCCGGCTAGTAAGGGTTCTTCTGCAGGGCAGTGATCGCCTCTACCTCAACACTACTGAGGGCCTCATGGGGGCATCATCAAGTACTCCTCATGATTCTATCTCCCTTTACTTTGATGACGATGAAGAGGAAGCTTTTGAAGAACGTGCCAGCACCCAGTTCAATGTAGCTGCCAATAAGCAATGGATTGTAGTGCCAATACCATACAAGTATACCTCCTCCAATTGGCCAGTCAGGGTGAGTCAACTTCATGCTGTTGTTTAGACTTGCCTATTAAATGCAGCATTAATTTGTAACTGTAGAGACAATGCTTCAGGCCTGAAGACTTGTCATGGTATTACCTGAGGTTTGAAATATTTTCATATTACAATGAAGTCCTAAAATTAGCGGCTTTGACATTACCGGATATCCATGTATCATATGCGTCTTTTTTTTGTTGAAATGAATAAAAACTTCGTATTTTCCATGTATTAGACACACATTTCCCCCAGAAACATAGGTCTTAAAACCACCCTGTGTCTTATACACAGAAGGTAAATAAACTCATGTCTCCCTAGGCACACTCCCTTGTACAGCGAGGGCTAGGATCACTATCAGGTCATTTTAAAGTTTCATATGTTTCATAATTTATGAAAATATAATTAAAATAATAGCAAAATATACAAGTGGGAAGGCTTCCCTGTGGAAATTGCAGTAGGTGGAGTGGGAGTAAGTTCTATTCTTTGCAAGGAATGTGACTAGTGGTGCCAGAAAAGATGTTCAGGACTAAGAAAGCTGAATAGGGTGGTAGATTTCTGCTGTCCAGCGTGTGTAAGAAGAATCAATGTAGGGGGACTGCCAGAAGAGGAAGATGTAAAAACAATAGAAGGGAATTGGTGTATAATGTAAGAAGTGAACCAGTTTTGTTATCTTGGTGACATGTTAGATAGTGAGAGTGGAGTGGAATGATCAGTAAGAATATGGATAGCAACTTCATAGATGAGGTGGAGAGAGATAGCGGGACTGCTAACAGAATAGACTGCTGCAGTCTTTTTTTTAGTCCATTCCAAACTTCTACATTTCTATGAGGGAAGCTGTACTTCTTTATGTTGTTCAGGGATCTCCCTTTTTCAAATTTTTTTGTATGTCCTTTTGTGTATCGACCTTCTCTTTGTTTTTGAGTCAGTAGTCTCTCATTGTTTCTTCCATCCTAGCTATCACTTTAAAAATTGTTATTAAGTCTCCTCTTTCTCTTCTGTGCTCAAGTTTTGGTAACTTTATTTCCTTCAACCTTTCCTCATAAGAAAGTTCTTCTAGCTCTGGTATCATCTGTGTTGCCATTCTCTGTATCCTCTCCAACTTTTTCACATGCTTCTTTTTATATGGGGACCATACAATGGCCGCATATTCCATTTTTGGTCGGATCATTGTAGCAATTATCTTTCTGATCATATTTTTGTCCATGTAATGAAATGCCACTCTAATATTCTTCAACATCCTGTATGTATCTCCAAATATTATATTTATATGTTTTTCTGGTTGTAGGTTATACTGCATTATCACTCCCAGGTCCTTTTCTTCATGAACCTTTGTAATTATTTCATTTCCCATTTTATATAGTCAATTATATCTTTTTGCTTTTTCCAATTTCCATCATATGACACTTTTTTTTACATTAAATTCCATTTCCCATCTGCTCCATTCGTAGATCTTGTTCAGGTCATTTTGTAATGTTTCAAATTTTTTATACCATTTTATTTCTCTTAATAGTTTTGAATCATCCGCAAACAAACTAATAAAACTTTTTCTTTTATCAGTCATGTCAATGACATAAATCATAAACATTATTGGTGCCAGCACTGATCCTTGTGGTACCCCACTAAATACCTTTCTCCATTCAGATTTGTCATCCTTTACTACTGTTCTCATTTCTCTTTCTTTCTGTTAACTTTCCATCCAGGTTTTGATCATCCTTTTGATTCCTCCTATATTTCCAATTTCCAAAGTAACCTGTCATGTGGAACTTTATCAAATGCCTTATGCCTTCTAGTTATACACAATCTGGCCATCCATCTCTTTCTTGTGTTGTATCAATTACTCATGAGTAAAAGCTTATTAGGTTGGTCACACATGGTCTCCTTTCCCTAAAACCATACTGCCGGTCTGTTATTATACCTTCATTTTCTAAGTATTCCGTCCATTGCTTCTTTATTATTTTCTCACATATCTTGCATACTGTGCTAGTCAACGACACTGGCCTGTAATTTAATGGTTCATCCTTCTTCCAATTTATATATATTGGCACTGTATCTGCTCTCTTCCTTTCCTTTGGCACTTTTCCTGTTGTTAATGAGCACTTTATTATATTATATACTGGTTCAACCAACTGCTTTCTGCACTCTTTTAAAACATAACCCGACAATTTGTCTGGTCCTATTGCTTTCCTCTATTCCAATTCCTTCAACAACTCATAAACTTTCTCCTTCTCTATTTTTATTTTCCACTCCTTTCGAACCTTTTTTACTCGTTGCTGTTCGTTAAATTTTGATTATTTTGTTGAAAGAAAAATTCTTCTTGCTGAAAGTTTATATTTAAATTTTCACTCATTATCTTTGGATCTTCATATGTTATATTTCTTTCTTTCAGTCTCTACTTTGTACTTATACTTGATTCTTCCATTGAAAAATCTGTAAAACAATTTGGGTTTTTCCTTACACTTTTTAACTATATCCTTCTCATAACTCTTCTCTTTCTCTCTCCTTATGCACACATATTCATTTCTTGCTAATTTATAGTTTGCTTTATTCTTTGTGTCCGATTTTTCTTTACTCTTTTCCATGCCTCATCCCTTATTCTCTTTGCCCTCTCACATCTTTCATTAAACCATCTCCTAAGTCTATCAAAAGTGGTATTCCTCAGGATTCTGTCCTATCACCCACTCTCTTTCTAATATTCATTAATGATCTAAGACTAACTCAATGCCCTATCCACCCTACACTGATGATTCTACCCTGCATTTTTCAACGTCATTCATTAGACATCCAACTCAGCAGGAACTAAGTGATTCACGGAGAGATGCCACCGAGCGCCTAACTTCTGATCTTTCTATAATTTTGTTTGGGGCAAAGCAAACCCTGTTTTGTTCAATGCCTCAAAAACTCAATTTCTTCACCTATCAACTCGACATAACCTTCCAGACAACTATCCCCTCTTCTTCAACGACAGTTAACTGTTTGCCTCTTCTATAATGAACATACTAGGAGTATCCTTACCAAAAATCTGAACTGGAAATATCCCATCTCATCTCTTGCTAAAACAGCTTCTAAGAAGTTAGGTGTCTGTGGCGTCTGCGTCCATTTTGTTCTCCCTTCCAATTGCTTGCTCTGTACAGGGGCCTTTTCCGGCCTTGTATGGAGTATGCCTCTCATGTTTGGGGGGGATCCACTCATACAGCCCTCCTAAACAGGGTTGAGTCCAAAGCTTTTCGTCTCATCAACTCCCCTCAGGACTCTAACTCAATCATTGTTGGCATACGCCGGGGGGCGCGTCGCATCGCCCACCCTACGACGCCAACCCCGGGGGCCACCACGCGCGAGTCCCCATGCAGGCTCCTTTCCCATACCAAGTAACTCGACAGGAAACATCAACTTGCCTCAGCCACGAGCCTTGTGGGCGCCCTCTTGGCCTCCTCCACGCCGGATTATCTCTTACAGATACAACCCGATGGGAAGGATCTGTTTTAGGGTAGCGTGCCACATGCCCATATAGCCGAAGTTGGCGCTGACGGACTATGCAGGTAATAGGCCTCAATTCAGTCTCACGGTTCAATCGCTGATTTGACACGTAATCATCCCAGCGATACCCCATGATTCTGCGAAGACACTTATTACCAAAGACCGATTCGCCTCATCAAGTCGCTATGTAGTGTCCATGTCTCACAACCATAGAGTAAGACAGGGATCACAAGCGACTTTAAGATCCGGATCTTTGTCCTCCTGTACAGGTACCGACAACTCCAAATACAGTAAAACCTCTCATATTCAAACTAATTGGGCCAAGGAGTGGTCCGAGTAATGCAAGGATCCGAATAATGAGGGGATTATATATATAGGCTTGGAAAAAAAGAAAAAAAATCTAGGTAAATATAGAACATTTCTAAGTCATGCAAATATCAATAAACATAGGATATATCATGTAAATACATACAGTACTCGTCAAAAGTATGCGGCGCCCTGTTCCTGCCCCCGCACAACAAACAAAACATAAGGAAATTTATAGAAAATAATGTATAATAATTACCTTTTAATACTTGGTTGGGTGGCGTTTTCTCTTCTTCACGGCTTGGAGACGTCGGGGTAGTGAAAGAGCTAGGTTTCTTAGGTGTTCAGGTGAGATGTTTGCCCAGGACTCACGAATGGCCTTCTCGAGCTTGGGTATGGAGCTGACGTCTTTCCCCTGCAGATCCTTCTTGACCATGTGCCAGAGGTTCTCAATTGGGTTGAGGTCCGGGCTGTTACTTGGCCAATCCTTTATGAAGGGTACCATGCAGTCATCAAGCCACTGAGTGACTGATTTGGCAGTGTGAGTAGGAGCACCATCCTGTTGAAACACACTGGTATGTGTGAGCTCGAAAGAATCTGGCAAATGTTCACAAAGCAGCTCCAGGTAAACAGCTTGATTCACTTTAAGGTTTTTAGGAAGCACAACAAGCTTGCCTAAATCTCTGCTAGAGAAACAACCCCACACCATAAGTGAATCTGGGTGTTTTACGGTGCTCTCCACATACTGTGAGTCACTGTGAGGGGTCACTGCCTGGGCGACAGTACACTCGAGCTCTTCGGTTACATGTCACAGTAAATGTTCCCTCATCAGACCACAACACTGACAACCAGTCATCATCAGTCCAAGCAAGATATTTCTTGGTGAAGGTGACCCTGTGAGCTCTCTGCGTGCGTGTAAGAAGTGGCTTCTTCAGTGGCTTGTAGCTAGTATAACCCAACTCGTGCACTCGGCGAATTACGGTACGCACAGACACTGCACCAAACACTTCAGGGTTGTTTTCCTTCAATACCCTTGCTGTAACGCGAGGGGTACTCCCCAACGAACGTTTTAAAACGTTCACAGACCTTTGAGAAATCTTCCTGGGACGACCAGGCCGAAGTTTATATGATGGCGTTTGACCGCTGTTTTCCTCTCTGAAATGCACCAAGTGCTTCCTCACTGTTGATTTACCCACACACAACAACTCACTTATTTCTTTCGTTTGGTGGCCTACATCCTTTAAACCAATGATCTGAGCAATGGTTTCTTTGATTAGTTTCTTGGTAGGTGCCATAATAAAAATATAATACCACAATCACCACTGATAAGTGCAAAACACAAGGTAGGGTCGCGGAGCAAGACACGGCAGACCGCAGCTCACTCTGAAAGCCTGGAGGCTACTGGCGCCTCGCCTTGAGCCCGCCCGTTGACGGCTCAAGGTTGCCGTGATGTCATTTTCGCGCCGCATACTTCTGGCTAAAATCTTTCACCCGCAAGAGCATCATTCTTTCTTCGCCATAAGTATGCGGCTCCTCGAGCAAGGCGCCGCATACTTTTGACAAGTACTGTAAATCTACAGTAAAAATACACAATATAGTACTGTATAGGTGTACTGTACAGCACTGCTAGTCCTACGTCTGGCAGCCGCCAGTAGTATCATGATGGTGGAGATTTTCTCCTCCTTCTTGGTGTTGTTTGTAGGGCTGTGAGGAACCCTTTTGGAGCACTATGATCCCTGGTGTTATCCTATGATGCTATCACAGGCGTGGTAGCTGACCTGTCTTTTTCAGGAAGGCACAGGTGAGGCGGATGACAGCAACTTGTCCTGAGAGGTAGGCAGGGCGCCAGGCGGGGCAGGTCGCTCGCCAGCAGGGTGGGCAGGGCTTTACGTCATTACTAGTTATTATACATCGTAGCCATTATGGTGAGCTTTTATATACACGCGTCATTATTTAGGTCAGTGTAGTACTGTGTATCACCTTAAATAAGGGCTATTTAAAGGTGTTGAGGTGGCAGGGTAGCCAGTGACGGGGAAACATTCTTGCCACAGCCACCCCGTAACACTAACGGAAAAAGGGTCCGACACGACCTTTAAAGACTGTGTCAAACGTTTTGTTGACTTGTGATTGGTCGAAAAGTTTTAGAAACAGTTTGACATTGGCTGGTGACTGATGACAAGTTTAATGACATCATTACTCGCCCAAGCCAGTCAGGGCCTTCCTACCCGTTTACTACCTACCGAGGGAGGCTTGCTGGATACGGTATTAAAGGCAGGTAATATTTAGGGTGTGGGAGAGCGGATGGTAGCTGGAGATACCACCTCCCTTGCTGGATTAGGGCCCAAGGCTCAATGGCCACAGATCACTCGCCAATACAACATTTGGACACAACAAAGAAACCACAATTACAGTATACAAAGTATATGCTCAGTGATGGATCATAAATGCTCTGCCTGGCTGCTTGGGCCTCTAACCCCACTGCCTCACATCGTGACACCCTACCTACCTCTTAAAAAAAAAAAAAAAAAAAAAAACAATAATGTCGAAGTCCGAATAATGAGGGTCCGAATACAAGAGGTTTTACTGTACTCCTGCTGACCGAATCCATAACACCGTGGGCTATGCCAATCCACCGTAAGACTTCTTGATGTGACCTGCCGTCATTATGGACTGCACTACCAAGGTATGTAAAGCTTTCCAAAATCTCAATGTTCTCGCTGCACTTATGAACAGACTGTACTGTTTCATCTAGTAAGCTTCCAAACACCTGGACCATGATTTTAAGCCAGAAGACCTCAAGTTCCAAAGGCTTTGCCTCCTCGTGCAGTGCCTCTAGAGCCATCACCAGGACCTCCAGTGACTCAGCAAAGATTACTGCATCATCGGCAAAAACAAGATCAGTGATCTTGGTGTTGCCGAAGAATGCTCCACAATCACTTTGATCTACAACTTTGTCCAATACCCAGTCCATACAAGTGTTGAAAGGTGATGGGGCAAGGATGCACCCTTGCCTCACTCCTGTTGTATTCACAGTAAAGAAGCTGGATGCACCTCCCCCTCACTTCACAGCACTCTCAGTCCCAGAGTACAGACCAGTCATCAAACCAATATTCCTTGCAAGAATCCCATAAAGTTGCAGAAGATCCCAAATTTACTCACGATGCACTGAGTCAAACGCCTTCTTGAGATCAACATAGGCTGCAAGCATCCCCTGTCGAAAATCATGTCTGCGTTCCACCAGGACACGAAGCGCTAGGATATGGTCCGTTGTTGACTTACCAGGCGTGAACCCAGACAGCTGAGGCCTCTGATGCTTCAGCAGATGACTATAGATGACTATAGCAATAGATGGGCAAGCACCTTGCCTGGCACGCTGAGCAGTGTAATACTGCATTAATTGTTGCAGTCCTGATGGTCCTCTTTCCCTTTCCAGGGACGACCAGCCCAATTTTCCAGTCAGGAGGAATGGTACCTTATTGCCACACGGCAGTCAGGACAGCATGCAACCTGCGGATCATGGCCTCACTCCCAACTTTGAGTAGTTCTGCACTGATCTTACAGACACCAGCTGCCTTTCCACCCCTCAACTTTTCTACAGCCTTCACTCAGCCTTTTCTCTCACTTCACTAATTGACTGTCTTCAATCTTTAAATCACCACTGCAATGTAGCTTCTCTTGCTTTTATTTTATTTTTCTCTATGTCCTCTTCCGTCTCCATTTCTAAGATTATAGGGTCACCTTGTCCAATGGGGCACCATAATCTATCTCATTTGCTAGGTCTATTTCTTTTGTTAACACTAGGTCAAGTCTTGCTGGTTCGTCATCTACTATATCTTGTGTTTTCTGTCACCCATTGAGTCATCGTGTTTTCCATTGTCATTTCAACAATCTATCCCCTGAAGCATTTTCATTTCCTTCTTCAATTGTCTTACATTTTATTTCCTTGCAGTTAAAATCTCCAACCAGCAGTATCTTTTTACTATTCCTGATTATTTTGTGTAAGTACTTTAAGGTGTCATCTAATACTTTCTCATGTTCTTCCTTGCTCCAAGTATTTGTTCTGGGTGGTACATAGGCTGCCACTATAGTCTGTGTTTCTCTATTTCTGACTTCTATTTGTTCACACGCTATTTCAGCTCTTCCTTCTCCATACTCCACTTTTCTTACTTTCACCCCAATGTTGTCAGTGTCATAACCCACCACCTCTTTTACCACTTATGTCCCTTCTCCACATGTTGTATTTACTGGTTATCATCACTTGGTCATCTTCTAATAATTTAGTTTGTTAGATAGACCAGGTCTGGATCAGTATTTAATAAGTAATCTCTTATTTCCAGCCTTCTTGGTATTATCCCATATATGTTCGTGTACAACACTTTCATTCCTTTTTTAACATCATTTTTCCTCACCCCATTTTCCTTTATTCCTTTTTTTTTTAATACCACTTTCTCACCATGTCATTTAGTACCCTCTAAGAAAAAGTTTTTTTTTTTTTCCTCCGTTCTTTCTTCATTTCTATATTTACTTCTTGCATTTCTTTCAACTTTTCCCTTTCTTCTTCATTCATTGCTTATTATACATACACTTCTCTGAACTAAACAGTTGACCTTAGCATGAAGGCGGTCTCCGGGATTTCTTCGGTTGCCGTGTTTGATTTCAATCTTAGTTTTATCGGTCTATCTCTTCCTTCGGCATAAGGTCCCAATCTTAACCCTTTCACGCACGAAAAGTTTAATAAGTTTTTCCGTACACTGCGACATCAGTCTGGGGCTCTCTAAGGGGCCACGCGTAATGGCCTGACTCTGCGGCGAATGTTTTGGTTATGTTATCAATTTCAACCACGATTATTCTTTTTTCCTGGCATTATTATATATCGTTGGTTTCGCAAGAGATTATTCTGCCTTATGAAAGACAAAAATAACAAGAAATGCAAGTAAATAGCAGAGTTTAACGACTTAGAAAAAACATTGAGTAAAGAGAAATAAGAAATAATTACGTTCACCACTTCGTAGCTCGATACTTCCTGAGTCAACTTTTTATGGTTTATATGCCAATAAAAGCGGATTTTTATGAGGATTCCAACGCTACCATTAGAATTTTCATATGGCCAATAGTTCTTGAGAAAATGGAGGAAAACTGAAACACATGTTGGTAGACGAATTAGGCTACAAGTATGGCTTACCCGGCTTTGGACACGTTTTAAAGGGACGGGCAGTCTGCGCTGACAGGCTGCCTGCTGGGAGTGAGCTGGGATACAAGCCCTTATCACTTCAAATCCACCCTCACGAGCGAGTTGGCAATTAGTTTATTTTATAGGCGTAGCTTGGATCTTTGACGCAGTAAATTTTGACGCGATTCTGATAAATACTTTATTTTTGGCGAATTTTTAAAGGTTTTTTGACGCAGTTCGCGGCAAAAGCTCAGATGTAGATGGGCCCGTTTTGACGCGATGGCGTCACCGTGCGTGAAAGGGTTAACACTTCTTCCACTTCATCTACAAATCTTGGCTCTTCTTCCCCCTCATTTCATCATTAAAACGTACGTTACCGTTTTTACTTTTTCTCTTTCTTTCCTTATTCTAAACAAGATATTCTAATTTATTTCAAAAATAATAACATTCTTTTTCTTCTCTGCTACATCTTATATTAAATTCTCATTATTCTTCAAAACTTTCACTTCCTCTTTCTTAACATGTTCACTTTGCTCTTTCTTCTGTTGTTCTATAACTTCTTGAAATTCCACTTAGGCTTTCTCTTTTTCTTCTTTCCAGTTATTCACTTCTCCTTTCATCACCGTTTCCACTTGTTCCTTAACATTTTTTTCTCCATTTTGACATTTTGCTCTAAGGTCATTATTTTATTTTCTCAATTTCTCAATTTCGTTTTTTAACTTAATTTTCCTTTCCTCCTTGATTTTCCTTCCTTTTCATTTCATTTCATTTCAGTCCTTCAATTTCATCATAGCTTCCTCTCAAACCATGAATCAAACCCTTCGTACATTTGAACTCTTCCATCAGTCTCCTCACGTCTAATTTGGTCTTGTCTCCATCCTCCTCCACCCTGATAACTCTATAGAGTGCAACGTTCCTTCCTTTTCCTCTTCAGTGAATCCAGAGAAGTCCAATAGGGTTCACTTAAGCTCTGATCTTGGTTTTAGGGTGTCCGCCATTTAAACATTTTTGTGCACAACTTTTATAATATCTCTCTACACGGACCACAACCCTGCTCAGGTCCTATTTTAACACTTATCTAGGCTCCTGGGCAGTTGTTGTACTCTATGTAGTATTTTTTCCTCCCTTCTGCAGTCCTGTTCTTCGGTATTATGATGATTTACATGGAGCCGTTCATAGTTTTGTCAACAATACTAGAGTCTGAGATGTGTGTGTGTTTATTTACCTAGCTGTATTTACCTAGTTGTAACATACAGGAAAAGGGCTATGCTCGTACTGTCCCGTCTCCAAATCTACTATTATCCAGTTTGCCTTTGAAGTCCTGAATACTTCTTGCATTAATAACTTTTGCATCAAGGTTGTTCCAGGCTTCTATGCTTCTATACGGGAAGCTGTATTTTTTTATGTCCCTCTTGCATGTTGTCCTTTTCAATTTCTTCTCATGACCTCTTATACTTCTATCGTCCCACACAAACAGATCTTCTCTATCAATTTTTTCCAGACCCATTGATGCTCTCTATACACTGCTATAAAATCTCCCCTTTCTCTTCTTTTCTCAAGAGTTGGGAGTTTCAGTCTTGAAAGTCTTTCCTCATACGGTAAATCTTTCAGGATTGGAGCCATTTTTGTGGCTGCTCTTTGTATTCTCTCAATCTTCCTTATATGGATCCTTCTTTTTATGTGGTGACCAAATCACTGCCGCATATTCCAACCTTGGTCGAATCAAAGATGTTATCAATTTCTTAATCATCTCTTCATCCAGATATTTGAATGCCATTCTTATATTCCTCAGCAACTGATATGTATCTCCTGTGATCTTGTTTATATGCTTCTCAGGTGACAAATTATCCGTAATCCATACTCCCAGATCTTTTTCGACCTTTGTTTTGATTATCCATTAATTTCCCATCGAATACTTTCCTCTCTGTCTCTTTTTGCTACTGCCCATTTCCATCACTTTACACTTTTTGGCATTAAACTCCATTTCCCATATTTGACTCCATCTGAAAATCTTATCTACAGTACCCTCCCGTGTTTCACGCTTGCTTTCTTCCCAAGGCATAGCGCGAAACTCGCTGATCGCGAAACTCGGGTATTGAAAACACTGTAAAAATGCTTATTTAGTCCGGTGCGAGGTGTACCTACCGTATTTTACAGCTTATAAGACTCACTTTTTCCACCCAAAAATATCCTGAAAATGCCCCAAGCCCCTGTCCACCCAGTAGTGAATGGGTACCGGGACCTACCAGGTGTTAGCGAAGGGTTTGTGACCTGCCTCCCGGGATGGTGGCTTCGGCCAACACTACGTAGAGGAGAGGAGGGAGGATAGGAGCTTGACTTTGACCTTGAGTTGGAGTTGGGAGTCACCCAGCAGATGCTGTCGGTGAAGTCTTTAGTCCGGCGTTCTCCCACACACCCTGTATTCTGTCCTACGAACGATACTTGATCTTGATCTTGATATTACAGGTGGCCTATTCTTCATAGGCCAGGCCTTTGAACCTGTGTTGCATAAAGTAAGTAACACCTCAAAATAAGTAGCACCTGACCTCACCCCCCCGCCGTTCCTTACTTATTTACCACAAAATACTCCTTTGTAAGTGATTAACAAGGACGTGTGTGGTACTGTGGTTGCTGGAGGTACTGGAGGAGACAGGAGAGAAGAGAGGAAGGCATTGGAGGTACCGTAGAGAAGGGAGGAAAGCATTAGTGTAGTGATTAGTTAGTAAGAGCAAGGCATTGAATGATCTAGCTCTGTACACGTCTTATGTCTATGTTAGTGTGCTTTTATGTATGACAAGGCAGGTGAAGGGATTATCTTGTTAAAAACTTCCATCTCTGTCTCTCTCGATTCGTCTTCTTCTTGTGACCTTTGACGCTTAGTATCGCTTCATAGGTTCTCTTCAAACTTCATCTCCTTTGTTAACAGATTTGTCAACTCTTCCCTTGTCTATTTCACCTGGGATACTAAAACATTTTCATTTGTTTTGGTCGGAGTGAGTGAGGGCGTCAGCTGATGGTTGTGTGACAGTGTTATACGGCAATAACACTGTCACAATGCCTTCCTCTGTTCTCTCCTGTCTCCTCCAGTACCTCCAGAAACCACAGTACCACACACGTCATGGTTAATCACTTATAAAGGAGTATTTTGTGGTAAATAAGTAAAGAACGGGAGCGGCATGAGCCTCTAATCACAGGCGTCACTATAGAAATTCTGTCTGCCCCACCACGGGTGAGGGCTAGCCATCACAGCCCTCAAGTGAACCTCCAGGGCCCATCATCCCACCTCTGGAGGTCACTGCCTAACAGCGCTGTAGGCACACATGCACGCAGGCACACACACACCCAAGAAAACATAAGAGAAGGGGAAGAAAAGAAAGTGGCAGAAGGAATATTTAAAGTAGTAGAAGAAAATACGGTGATAGAAGAAGAAATAGAAGAGATACATAGGTTAGGCAAATATGAGGAGGGAGGGGCCTGCCCCTTAAAAGTTAAGTTTAGGTCACAAGCTACAGCACAAGACATATTGTCTAAGGCATGGAAACTGGCAAAGACAGAAGAATACAAGAAAATATGGATAAGAAAAGATATGAATGAGGAAGAAAGAGCCAGATTGAATGTACTGTTTAAAGAAGCCAAAGAAAAAAACGAATTGAAAACGGAAGAGGAAAAACAGAAATTGTATTGAGAGTTTTGGACCAAAAATTGAAGAAATGGTATCTAAAAGAGAAAGTAAGAGAAGACAGTTTAAAGGAAAATGAAAAAGGATGGCGGGTATCGTACACAAATATAAAATGTGTCAATGTAAAAGCTAGTGTCAACATTAACAGAAGTAAATGATTACCTGAGAGCCAAGAAACCAGACATATTGGGTTTAGTAGAAACGAAGCTGAGTGATTCTGAGGATGTGCCAGTTGGGGAGGGTCAATATAATGTATGGAGGTGGAACATAAATCAGAAAAAGGGAGGTGGTGTAATGGTGTTAACAAGGAAGGATGTGGTAGTAGGTAATGTGGAAAAAGGAGAAGGTATGGCAGAGGTGTTGAAGATAGAGTTGGTGATGAAAAAAGGAAGAATAAAAGACTTAGTAATCGTATATGTTCCACCTAAGACAAATTCCTGGGGGAGAGAGGAGTACGGAGACATGATAAGAGACACAGGCTAATGTATAAAGAATACGATGGAAAATTGTGGGAACATAATTATGATGGGAGATTTTAACTGCAAAGAAGTCTGCTGGGAAGAATGGTATACTGAAGGAGGAGAAGACTCATGGGGTGGTATATTGTTGGATTTGGTAATGAATAACATTATGACTCAGTGGATTATAGAGAATACAAGATTCAGAGGTAGCGAAGAACCATCAAGACTAGATCTACTATTAACGAAAGAACTGGAAGTAATTAGTAAAGTAAATTATCAGTGCCCGCTTGGAAAGATTGACCATGTACTTATTGAATTTGAATTAAATGATAGCAAAAAAGAGGGGAGAAGAGAAGAACACAAGAAAGGAAGATACAATTATGGAAAAGCAGACTTGACGGATTAAGAGCATTTTTCGGAGAGACAGACTGGAGTAGTTTCCATGCAACAAGGAGTACCCAGAAAAAATGGGATGAGTTCATCCGAATTTACACCGAAGGAATAAATAGTTATGTTCCAAGGATAGTTATCAGAGAAAAGAAAAAGAATGAATGGTTCAACAGAAAATGTGAATTAGCAAGACTAGAAAGAGAAAAAACATGGAATAGTTGGAGGAAAAAAGGAGGTATCAACCTTTGGGAGAAGTACAAAACAACTAGAAATGAATATGTAAGAATCCGAAGAGAAGAAGAAAGTAACTATGAGAGAAATATAATAGAAAAATTTAAGAACTAACCGAAACTTTTCTATAGATATATAAATGGAGAAATGAAAAGCAAGGAAGGAATAGATAAGCCGAAGGTAGAAGGCATAGTGTACGAAGATGCATTACAACAGGCTGAGGTGATGAATAAGTGCTTACAGACTGTATTTACAAGAGAAAGTGAATTTAAAACGAAAAATATAATAGCAAAAAAAATATAATGGAAGACATAAAAGTAGACGTAATAGAAGTAAAAAGGCTAATGGAAAGTCAAGATGTGAGAAAAGCCCCGGGTCCTAATGGAGTGTCTAACTGGATAATGAAAGAGTGCAGTAATCAACTAGCAGGAAAGTTACATAGTGTAATTGAGAGTTCACTCAAGGAGAGCAGAGTCCCGCTTGATTGGAAACTAGCAAATATTGTGCCAATTCACAAAGGAGGAGACAAAGAAGAACCACTAAATTACAGGCCAGTATCATTAACAAGTGTAGTGGCAAAAATGTGTGAAAAAATTGTGAAGGACAGATGGTTGAAATATTTAGAAGAGACAAACACACTCGCAGGTGGCCAGTTCGGATTTAGAGGAGAAATGTCATGTACAACGAACTTATTAAGCTTTTACTCGAGAGTGATCGATGTGACACAGGAAAGAGAGGGGTGGGTCGATTGCATATACCTGGACCTAAAGAAGGCATTTGACAAGGTACCTCACAAGAGACTGCTCCGGAAGCTAGAACATGTAGGAGGATTGAACGGTGGTTTGCAGAAGTGGATGGAAGACTTTTTGAGCAACAGAGAGATGAGAACAGTAATAAAGGATAAGAAGTCAGAATGGTGCAGTGTGATAAGTGGAGTTCCTCAAGGATCAGTATTGGCCCCAGTGATGTTCTTGGTCTATGTAAATGATATGACAGAGGGAGTGAACAGTTATATGAGCTTATTCGCTGATGATGCTAAATTACTAAGAAAAGTAGAAAGTAAAGAGGACTGTGAGCATTTACAAAAGGATCTAGATAAGATTTTCAGATAGAGTCAATTATGGGAAATGGAGTTTAATGCTAAAAAGTGTATAGTGATGGAAATGGGCAGTAGCAAAAAGAGACAGAGAGGAAGAATCACCTACAAATTACACCGTATTCGATGGGAAATGAATGGATAATCAAAACAAAGGTCGAAAAAGATTGGGAGTATGGATTACGGATAATTTGTCACCTGAGAAGCATATAAATAAGATCACAGGAGATACATATCAGTTGCTGAGGAATATAAGAATGGCATTCAAATATCTGGATGAAGAGATGATTAAGAAATTGATAGCATCTTTGATTCGACCAAGGTTGGAATATGCGGCAGTGATTTGGTCACCACATAAAAAGAAGGATATAAGGAAGATTGAGAGAATACAAAGAGCAGCCACAAAAATGGCTCCAAGCCTGAGAGATTTACCATATGAGGAAAGACTTTCAAGACTGAAACTCCCAACTCATGTGAAAAGAAGAGAAAGGGGAGATTTTATAGCAGTGTATAGGGTCTATAGCATCAATGGGTCTGGAAAAAATTGATAGAGAAGATCTGTTTGTGTGGGACGATAGAAGTACAAGAGGTCATGAGAAGAAATTGAAAAGGACAACATGCAAGAGGGACATAAAAAAATACAGCTTCCCGTATAGAAGCATAGAAGCCTGGAATAACCTTGATGCAAAAGTGATTAATGCAAGAAGTATTCAGGACTTCAAAGGCAACCTGGATAATAGTAGATTTGGAGACGGGACAGTACGAGCATAGCTCTTTTCCTGTATGTTACAACTAGGTAAATACACAAACAGTAAAACCCCTATAACTCGGCACGATAGGGGCTCTGGCCCTTGCCGAGTTATTCAATGTGCCGAGTTATGCAATGTCCAATGTCCTCTTCTGAAATGGGGGGGGGGGGGGGGGGGGAAATACAGTAGGGTGGTGTGGGTGGACACCGTACTGTTAGTGGAAAAATATTCATAAAAAATCCATTTTTTACCTGAGAGAGTGCACACTGTGCCCAAAACAAACTTCACAATATGGCCCACCTATGGTACCCTCATGAATACTTAACTCAGATAATAAGGGTCATTTAAGGTTTTTTATAAATTTTTGACTGTGATCCCCCCAGTTCGGTGTGACCCCACCCCACCCTACCTCTTAGTCATGAAGTCTACCCTGTTGCTCGCATGTAGTTCACTGAGGGTGGCGCTGCATCCGTGGTGGCATGGTGGCGCGAAATTTGAATTAATTTTCGCGTTGTAGCCTTCGTACGGTGATCCCCGTTCGTTGTGACCCCACCCCACCCTACTGTAAAAGCATAAAAACTACACTTACCAGTGAACGGGTAGAATGTGCTGGATTCGATATCAAACTCAGCACAAATAGCACGCATGGACCTGCATCCATCCTTGCCAGCACTTTCACCTTTTCCTGCAGGCTCAGGCTCTTCAATTTCATTCCCTTCCTGCTGGAGACACCCTTGCGTGATGGAGCTGACATCTTGATATATAGTACTGTATGATGTAATCCCAAAACACGTAAAATAGGTGGCAAAGTAAAGCAAAGGTCGGGTACCAGCGCGTAGGCTGAGCAGTGTTTTTGTCGTCCAAGCATCGTCTTGGATTACGAATCCCAATCCAATAACACTTGCTGAAATGGGTTATACTACTTTGTGATATTGTTTGCAATGTTTTGGATTGATTATTATTTCGGCTCCTACCAAACTTGTTGTGTTTTTGAAGCAGAAACCAATCCCTTTTCAAATTCGACAAAAAATGGAATTTGTATCTCCAAGACGGTGCTTGGACCGACATAAACACGGCTCAGCAGCTGACAGCCTACATGCTGGTTCCCGACCTTTGTTTACTTTGCCACCTATTTTACGTGTTTTGGGATTGCATCATACACTACTATATTTCAAGATGTCAGCTCCATCATGCAAGGGTGTCTCCAGCAGGAAGGGAATGAAATTGAAGAGCCTGAGCCTGCAGGAAAGGGTCAAAAGGACAAAAACACGACTTTATGTGACTGAGGATATGCCGATTGTAAGCAAAGAGATGCAGTTATAACATCAATATGCCGAGATACATTATTTTTTGCCGACTTTCTGCTTACATGTTCACACAAAAGGTTGTGAGGGCATGATATGCCGAGTGAAAACCAAGAGAGGCAGTTTAGGGAAGGCGGTAGCAGAGTGGTTAGCGTCACCGAGTGGCGTTCTCGAAGACCCGAGTTCGATCCCGAGTGAGACCCATAAATCCACTTGAAATCTTTCTGCACCATCGAGTGGCCTAAGAACACCCACATGCCCTGTTCATTAACTCTACCTCTGACTGCGAGTGCATGGGAGGACACAGGGGAGCGGCATGAGCCTCTAATTACAGGCGTCACTATAAGAATCCTGCCTGTGCCACCACGGGCGAGGGTCAACCATCACAGCCCTGGAGTGAGCCTCTAGGGCCTACCATCCCACCCCTGGAGCTCACTGCCTACACGTGCTATAGGCATAGAGGTAAAAAAAAAAAAAAAAAAAAAATGTGTGCCTTGTCGAGTTATATCAAATTCTGAGTTATACAGTGCCGAGTTATAAGGGTTTTACTGTACATAACACAAAATACGTACGTTAAAGTCTGCTTTTCCATAATTGTATCTTCCTTCCTTGTGTTCTTCTCTTCTCCCCTCTTTTTTGCTATCATTTGTTTCAAATTCAATAAGTACATGGTCACTCTTTCCAAGTGGGCACTGATAATTTACTTTGCTAATTACTTCCAGTTCTTTCGTCAATAGTAGGTCTAGTCTTGATGGTTCTTCGCTACCTCTGAATCTTGTGTTCTCTTTAATCCACTGAGTCATAATGTTATTCATTACCAAATCCAACAATGTACCACCCCATGAGTCTTCTCCTCCTTCAGTATACCATTCTTCCCAGCAAACTTCTTTGCAGTTAAAATCTCCCATCATAATTATGTTTTCACAATTTTCTATCGTTTTCTTTAAACATTTGCTTGTGTCTCTTATCATGTCTCCATATTCTTCTCTCCCCCAGGAGTTTGTCGTGTGTGTGTGCGTACGTGCGTGTGTGCGGGGGTGTGCGTGCGAGCCTGTGTTTTTTAATTTTTTACCTAGTTGTATTTACCTAGTTGTGTGTTACAGGGCCTGAGCTACACTTGTCTGGTCTTGTCTCCGTATCTACATTTATCCAGTCTTTCTTTCATCAGGTGCACATTCTTTACTGACATCACCTCATATAGTTAATTCTAAACTTCTACATTTCTAGGAGTTAAGCTGTTGTTCTTTATGTTGTGCAGGTATCTCTCTTTTCCTAATTGTTTTGTATGTCCTCTTGTGTATCGCGTGAGTGTTTATTTTCCTAGCTGTGTTTTACAGGGCCTGAGCTACACTCGTGTGGTCCCATCTCCGTATCTACATTTATCCAGTCATTCTTTTAATCGGTGCACATTATGTGCCGATATCACGTCCTCATTTAGTCCATTCCAGACTTCTACATTTCTATGAGGGAAGCTGTACTTCTTTATGTTGTTCAGGCATCTCCCTTTTCCTAGTTGTTGTGTGTGTTTGTGTGTGTGCTATCTAGCTACATAAAACAAATGAGCACTCATCTAACCCTTTATCAAATTTGTTTCATCCTTTCCCCAGTACACATGTGTGGATGAGGCTGGCCAGCTAGTGGGTGTGGCGGGTCGCAATGGAGTCACCCATTACTCCCTGCGATTAAGAAAATGGCATCTCTTTGGCAATGAGAGCCAGGAGCGGGACTTTGTGGTAACAGGAGGGCTGTTATGGTGGCGGTCATCATGGCTGGTGCTTGGAGCATACAATATCCCTGCCAACACAGATGAGTTAAGGCTTTATCCACGTGATCACAAGCTGGACAATTTTTTCCTCACCACTGTACCCCAGCCAGCACAGGTAAGTAGAACTTGGAAGAATTGTGGTAAGATTATATATTGCTTTGACTGTCATTGCAAAGTTTTATTTCACTATAACACTAGAGAAAGTTTAATTTTTCATAATATTGAGGTTCAGTTAATCATCTGGGTTGGTGACCAAAGAGATTGTAATTTGCTATGAGATGACAAAGGGAGATTCATGAAGATATGATACTTGCATTACAAGATTATTTTACTTATATCTCTGGTGCTGAGATTATGTTAGCTGGTATGACCATGGCCAAAACGCAGACACAGCTGCTCATCTTCTTAATCCTTACGTCGACACACTACACACCTGGTTGACCTCAAACAGACTTGTAATAGCATTAACCAAATCCACAGTCACCCTCCTCACCAATTGGACAGCTGAACACTGTTATTAGGGGTGAATAGAAGAAAAGTGGAGTATGGAGAAGGAAGAGCTGAAATAGTGAGTGTACAAATAGAAGTCAGAAATAGAGAAACACAGACAATAGTGGCAGCCTATGTACCACCCAGAACGAATACCTGGAACAAGGAAGAACATGAGAAAGTATTAGAAGACACCTTGAAGTACTTAAACAAAATAATCAAGAATAGTAAAAAGATACTGCTGGTTGGAGATTTTAACTGCAAATAAGTAAAATGGGAGACATTTGACGGAGGAAGGAAATGAAAATACCTGGGGAGATAGATTGTTGAAACTGACAATGGAAAACACGATGACTCAATGGGTGACAGAAAACACAAGATATAGGGGAGATGACGAACCAGCAAGACTTGACCTAGTGTTAACAAAAGGTATAGACATAGCAAATGAGATCAATAATTATGGGTGCCCCATTGGAAAAGGTGACCATATAATCTTAGAAATGGAGACAAAAGAGGAAATAAAGGAGGAAGATGAATGTACAAAAGGAGCAGAAGAGATTTTGGAAAAACTAACATGGAAGAACTGAAAAAGTACTATGAAGAAATTGACTGGGAAGAAATGAAAGGAGTGACCGATGTGCACGTGAAATACAATATTATTCTGAACATATATGAAAAAGGAGTTGAAAAACACTTACCGCTATATACACCAAGAGAAAAGGAAAGAAAGAATGGTTTAATGGAAGATGTGAGAGGGCAAAGAGCCCTTCCTTAAAAGAGCTTCCTTATTTTCTTATGTTCTTATGTTCTTATGTAAAGAGAATAAGGGATGAGGCATGGAAAAAAGTAAAGAAAAATCGGACACCAAGAAATAAAGAAGAATATAAACTAGCAAGAAATGAATATGTGCGGATGAGGAGAGAAGAAGAGTAGAGTTATGAGAGGGATATAGTTGAAAAGTGTAAGGAAGAACCCAAACTGTTCTACAGATTTATCAATGGAAGAATCAAGCATAAGGACAAAGTGGAGAGACTGAAAGAAGGTAATATGATATATAAAGATCCAAAAATAATGAGTGAAATTCTAAATAAAAACTTTCAGCAAGTATTCACAAAAGAATCGAAATTCAATGAACTGCAAGGAATGAAAAAAGTCAGAAAGGAGAGGAAAATAAAAATAGAGAAGGAGGAAGTTTGTGAATTGTTGAAGGAATTGAAGGAGAGGAAAGCACTAGGACCAGACGGAGTGTTGGGTTATGTTTTAAAAGATTGCAGAAAGCAGTTGGTTGAAGCAGTTTATGTTATACTAAACTGCTCATTAACAACAGGAAAAGTGCCAAACGAGTGGAAGAGAGCAGATATAGTACCAATATATAAAATTGGGAAGAAATATGAACAACTAAATTATATACCAGTGTCATTAACTAGCACAGTATGCAAGATATGTGAGAAAATAATAAAGAAGCAATCGATGGAATACTTAGAAAATGAAGGTACAGTCAAACCTCGATATAACGGACCTCGATGTAACGGACTTCGGAGGTAACGGACTCCATTTGATTGATTTTTTTTTTTTTTTTTTTATCCTTTTTTTTTTTTTCTTTTTTTTTCTTCTTCATATTACTACTACGCTACTATACTTATCGCCGCTCGAATTGTCAACTCAACATAATTGTATTATTTTCTCATTTAACTTTGGAATGCTTGGGTTTTAAGGAGTTTTGATATATCACATATTAAGATATAATATTATAAGGAAGGAGCCTGTGTTGTTAGTGATTTAGTGGTAGAAGGTGTGTATTGTTTAAAATAGTGACTATTAGTGTTATGGCGTGGCCGCTGCTACGTCTCCCTGTCACCTCAACACCCTAAATCACCCTTATCTAAGGTGACACGCAGTGCTACACTGACTTAAATAGTGACGTGTATAGAACTGCAGTTCACAACCATATAATATATATAATAATGAGCATTAGTCATGATAATAAGCAATACCTTTGGAAGCCACGGCTGAATCTGGCTCGTAGTAATTTGTTTACCTTTCACTAGAGCTTGAGCTTGACTAGCTACACGGTCTGGTTGTGTTTGTGATTATTTCTCATTTATTTCACGTGTAGGAGCGGACCAAATTCAGCATATAGTGCCAGTCACTATTTATCTCCCAACATAGCTACACAGTCTGGTTGTGTTTGTGATTATTTCTCATTTATTTCACTATTTTTCTGTTTTTTCATATATTTTACCACCCTTGGGAAAATACCCTCGCTATAACGGACAATCAGCTTTAACGGACCACTCCCCCCCCCCCCCCCCTTTAGTACGTTATATTGAGGTTTGACTGTACACTAAAACCTCTTATAACTCGGCACAATAGGGGCTCTGGCCTTGCCGAGTTATTCAACATGCCGAGATATGCAAATGCCCTCCTGATATGGGTAAAAATAAAAAATAAATTAAATACAGCATCCAGGGAGTCATTCTTAACTGGCTTAATCCTGTTCTTGGTAGTCTTGGAGGTGCTTGGATCCTGCAAAGTAAGGGCATGGGCACGAATCTTCTCTTTTTTTCTTGATATCATAGAATGTGCTGGATTTGATATCAAACTCAGCACAAATAGCACACATGGACGCACCTGCATCCATCCTTGCCAGTACACTAGGGTCCCACATAAAACGAGAAATTGGTCGATAAACGAGGTCGTTTGTGTGAATTCGCTCTATGTGAAACACATAACCTATGGGAAAAATTGATATTGGTCGATCGGTCCTCCCGTGCATACCCGTACATATATACTCATTCACACCCATGCATATCAAAACATATATAAATGATAAGTTATGCATATAAATGATGAAATAGGCATATTGTTGGTTACCTTAACTCTAAGAGGGATTATCTTCAGGGGGCGAGGGTGCCAAGGCATCTTGTAGGTCACTCATCGTCACATCGGTCGGCGCTCGCCCGATCACAGCTGATAACTTGTAAACAAACCCACAACAACGAAAGTGTACCCATGAATGAAAGCCATCAATAAATTTCGATAATTGATGATATTGTGAATGGATCACAACATATATCCTTCACATGAATGTTTTTTTGTAATAATGGACGAGAACTGCGCGATCGTTACCGCCGTTACATCGGTCGGAGTTCGCCCGATCACAGCTGATAACTTGTAAACAAACCCACAACAACGAAAATTGCCCCTGGTGCAAGAACGTCACTGAGACTATTGAACACTTTCTGCTGCAGTGTCCGCGCTTCCACTCCCACCGTGTAGTGTTACGCTCTCAACTCCTCACCCTGAACATTGACCTTTGATTTTTCACCTTTCACCTTTGACCTGCCCACCCTGCTAGCGGCGGCTGGCGTCCGCCCCTCACGGCAACACGCTGCAATCCGCCCCACCTGTGCCTTCCTGAGGAAGACAGGTCAACTACCGCACCTGTGATAGCATCATAGGACATCACCAGGGCTCATAGTGTTCCCCAAGGGATCCTCGCAGCCTTAAAACAACAACAACAACAACAACGAAAGTGTACCCTCGAATGAAAGCCATCAATAAATTATGATAACTGACGATATTGTGAATGGGTCACAACATATATCCTTCACATGAATGTTATTTTTGGTAATAATGGACGAGAACTGCGTGGTCGCTACCGCCGTTCCCCACCTCATGCCACCCTCACCCCACCTCCGTGGCGACACGCCGCCGTGCCCCACCTCACCCCATGCTAGGGACACAACCTTCGTTATGTTTTTTTTTTTTTTTTTTTTTTTTTTTTTTTTTTTTTTTTTTTTTTTTTTTTTTTTTTTTTTTTTTTTTACATTTGTGCCTATAGCGCCTGTAGGCAGTGGTGACCCAGGGCTCGGATGGTAGACTGGAGATTCACTTGAGAAAATGTTGAACATTTTGATTTTTTTTTTTTTTTTTTTTTTTTAATATATTTTAGGTCGTTTGCTTTATAAGGGAAACGCCTTATGCGAACACGCTTTATGCGGGACCCTAGTGTACTTTCACCTTTTCCTGCAGGCTCAGGCTCTTCAATTTGCATCCATCCTTGCCAGCACTTTCACCTTTTCAGGCTCAGGCTCTTCGATTTCATTCCCTTCCTGCTGGAGACACCCTTGTGTGATGGAGCTGACATCTTGAAATACAGTACTATATGATGTAATCCCAAAACACATAAAATAGGTGGCAAAGTAAAGCAAAGGTCGGGTACCAGCGCGTAGGCTGACACTTATGCATCTTATGTCAAGCTGGAGCTCGAGCTTGACAGACGACCTACAAAGCAGCGATACTAAGCAGAAGAGGTCACAAGAAGAAGAAGAAAAAGAAGACTGGGGATATGCCGAGTATAAGCAAAGAGATGCAGTTATAACTCTGCAATATGCCGAGATACATTATTTTTTGCCGATTTTCTGTGTACATGTTCACACAAGAGGTTGTGAGGGCATGATATGCTGAGTGTAAACCAAGAGATGCAGTTATAACTCTGCAACATGCCGTGATACATCATTTTTTGCAGACTGTCTTTGCCTTGCCGAGTTATATCAAATTCCGAGTTATACAATGCCGAGTTATAAGAGTTTTAGTGTATAATAACAGACCGGCAGTATGGTTTTAGGAAAAAGATCATGTGTGACCAACTGAATAAGGTTTTACTCAAGAGTAATTGATATAACACAAGAAAGAGATGGATGGGTAGACTGTGTATATCTAGATCTTAAAAAGGCATTTGATAAAGTTCCCCATGAGAGACTACTTTGGAAACTGGAGAATATAGGAGGAATCACAGGGGCGATCAAAACATGGATGGAAAGTGATCTGAGAGGAAGAGAAATGAGAACTGTAGTGAAGGAGGAAAAGTATGAATGGAGAAACATATTTAGTGGGGTACCACAAGGATCAGTGTTGGCACCAATAATGTTCACGATATACGTCAATGACATGGCGGAGGAAATAAATAGTTATATTTGTCTATTTGCGGATGATGCAAAACTATTAAGAGAAATAAAAAGCTATAAAGATTGTGAAACACTACAAAATGACCTGAACAAGATCTATGAATGAAGCAGGAGATGGGAAATTGAATTTAATGTAAATAACTGTCATATGATGTAAATTGGAAAATACTAGAAGAGGTATACATGGCCATATATAATAAGAAATGAAATAATTGCAAAGGTTCAGGAAGAAAAGGACCTGGGAGTGATAATGCAGAATAACCTACAACCAAAAAAAACATATAAATATAATATTTGGAGATACATACAGGATGTCAAAGAATATTAGAGTGGCATTTCATCACATGAACACAAATATGATGAAAGATAATTTCTACAATGATCCAACCAAAAATTGAATATGCGGCCATTGTATGGTCCCCATATAAAAAGAAGCATGTGAAAAAGTTGGAGAGGATACAGAGAATGGCAACACAGATGATACCAGAGCTAGAAGAACTTTCTTATGAGGAAAGGTTGAAGGAAATAAAGTTACCAATACTCAAGCAGAGAAGAGAAAGAGGAGACTTGATAACAATTGTTAAGCTGATAACAAAGATGGAAGAAACAGACAATGAGAGACTACTGACTCGGAAACAAAGAGAAGGTCGATACACAAGAGGACATACAAAACAACTAGGAAAAGGGAGATGCCTGAACAACATAAAGAAGTACAGCTTCCCTCATAGAAATGTAGAAGTTTGAATGGACTAAATGAGGTGATAACGGCACATAATGTGCACCAATTGAAAGAAAGACTGGACAAATGTAGATACGGAGACTGGACCACACGAGTGTAGCTCAGGCCCTGTAAAACACAACTAGGTAAATACATCCCACACCTTGCAATAAACACCCCCCCTACCATACACGCACATAAAATACTAGGCATAGCATATGATACATCAATTACTTCTAAACACCATATCACAAACATGAAAAACAACTGCACACTAGGGCTCAATGCCCTCAGATCACTCGCCAATGCAACATTTGGACGCATAGAAACCACAACCATAATATATAAACAATGTATACGCTCAGTGATGGATTATGCAAGCTCTACATGTGCCTTTGAGCTATCAGAAGAGACTAGATGGGTCAATTGCAGATGCTTGTCCTGGATGCAATACAAAATCCCACACTATTAAGCATGTTTTTAGAAGACTACACTGCACATGATTACACAAGCCAACAATACAATTCACTCCTTGAAGACCTTGGGAAAACTCAGTCCAGGCCATGGCCTATTTTAGGAACTCTAGGCTGTTCAGCCAGTCTGCCTGAAGAACAAAAACAACGACAACAACGATAGCATGTATATTACATTTGGAAGGAGAGAGAAGAATTCAGGGCATACACCGGTGCACTGAGTTTTGCTCCTAATTGGGACCTTTATAATCGGCGTGAAGCCCAAATCCCTAGTGATACCTAGGAACTTGAACATCATTAAGTTCCAGGAGGCAGTTCGAATTCCAAAGCAAATTTTTCATTACCATATTTACCCTAATTTGGTAATAAAAACACCAAATGGTATCCCTGAACGCGTGGCGTTTTTTTGAATTCCAAGAAAACGTTCAAATTCTGGAGTGAAATATTCTCCAAAAAAATGTTCCAATTCCAAGTTGTTCGAGATAAGGGGTGTGCCAGTTCTAAGGTATCATTGTACAGTAAAACCTCTAACTCTAGAAAACCAACCCTCAAATACTTACGTGGCAACCAACCCAGGACCTGATCAGGAACCAATTTAGGAAATAAAAAAATAATAATACACAAACAATTACATTTATTATTCTATTTTTTTTTTAAACAAAAATAATTAATTAAGGTACACAATGGATATGAAATTGGAAAGAAAATAAAAAAATTATATTGTAAAAGTTATGAGAAAAATATGTAAAATGTACTAATATATTACAAAAGTTAGAGAAACTAAGGTGTAGCTCCAGCAGTTTACTCCACACGGGCCTCCCGCAAGCCCAGCGTGGAGCCCAGATTTCACCCTATATGGTCCAGTGGCTCCAGGCCTTATGACCCATGGGTGTGTGTGGGCCAAGCTGTCTAAGTAAGGACTAGTTTAGAAAGTAAGAAAACAAAACATATTTTCATAAAAAGAAGTCCACTTGCTCCCAGTTTCCTTGCAGCATCCTGAAGGGCTAAGATAAAGGTAAAGATGGGGGCATACGCTATGCTACGCCAGGCCTCGGTGCTCATCTCCGTCGCATTAGCCTTTGAGCCTGTGGTGGGTGCCAACCCATTACCCCGGAACACAGGGCTAGTTTGACATCCGGGTTACCACAGTTACCTTCCCCTGGTTTCCCCAGGTACCCATTTATCAATCCCGTAAGGGAGGAAGAACAGCTTTTTGGGCTGGCCGCCGACCTGCTCTGGCCCGGATTTGAACCAGGGCCCGCAGATTCATAGCTAGTAGTGCTAGCCACTACACCACGTGGGCGGCTGGGCTATGGGCTGGTTTGAGGTAGCGTGGGTGGTGGGTGCAGTAAGGAGGTTAGGACGCCTGTCCATCCTCCTCCTCCTTTCCCTCCTCCCCACCTCACGTGACCTTGGCTGCCTGCCAGGCAGCTGGCGCTGCCTCCTTTGTCCGCTTCGGTCGCCATATTGGGGCGAGGGAGAAGAAGATGGACCAGGTTGGGAAAAAATACCTGCTTGGGGTGTTGGGGGATGAACTGGGGCCCCAATACAATGGGTGCTGTAAATGGTTTAGGTTTTTTTTTTAGGGGTTGAGCTCCATCTATTTATTTTGTATATTACAACTGCATCATCATCACTTCCCCCCTCCTCTTCCCTCAAACCCCCACACGTGTGTCACCAACCACCTCCTGGTACATTTCGTCAAGGTCACTACTGTCTATTTCCTCCTCAGTATTATTTTCCACATCTTTTTCACCATCGCTGCTACACTCAGTGTCTAGATAGAGGTGTTCACGCAAGTTTATACTAGTGTCCAGGTTCCTGAGCCTACGGTGGGATGTCATCTTTGTCTGAACACTTTTTATAGAACTTTGAAATATACAGTCTTAACCTGCACAAAAACGAAAACAAATTTCCTGAGTGTCGTAGGACGTCAAAAAAATATGGTGTATAAACACCATATTTTACCAACCCGGTACCGAAGTTGGTATTGTTAGGCCTAAATCGAAAAGTAAATGTCGGAGCGACACGGACCAACCACACTCCACCAGAACAAGAACACACACTTAAGACTCATAGCAGTGCAGGCCGGTGCGTGCACTACGGCCTACGCGCCACATTCAAATAGGCCTAGATTCCGGATTCGCTACCAGGTTGGTGTTCTAGGGTTAAGTTCAAACACTAGGGGCTCTACCCCTTTCTGATTTATCTAATATTACAACATATCTGAACCCCCCTCCCCCCCGTACAATAGATTCACAAAAAATTCAATAAATAAGCTTGAATAATCTTTTATTCAAGTTTATTTATTGAATTTTTTGTACAAATGCAAAAACAAAAAATCATTACTTCTGATTTAATTAAGCAGTTCAGTCTTGTCAGCAAAGCAAGGCTTTGTATGTACAGTACACTATTTTTCAACCACTACTCTGAATCGCTATCGCTAGCGAAAATATGGTCATCAGATCAGACATAGTGAAGCTAGATGTCACACAAGCACTTAAAAACATTGAGAAAGGGTAAAGTCACAAGATAAGAATGAGTGAGGTCACAGTGTGCGTACTGAAGCAGCATGTGGGAGACTGACTGGCTGTGAAGTGTTAAGGCCTGTTCACACTGACAAAATATCGGCGGCTTTCTGCCATTTATTATCCCCTGGCAGACAAATCGCGGCAGAAAATTATCGGAAAAAAGAACACCGATTGTTTGGTCTTTTTCTGCCAGTTTTTGGAGAGCTCTCCAGGGAGAAGCGCTAAATGTAAACGAACAAATTAGACCACTATCCTGCCAACGTGTTGAGGAAGGCATCCAAGGAATCAGCAATGTCTACAGCACCCTCCCGAGTTCCGCATTTGCTTTCTTCCGAAGGCATGGCGCTAAACTCGATCGCGAAACTCAGTGTATTGCAAACACTGAAAAAATGCTTCTTTATTCCAGTTGGTGAAGAAACTTACTTTTTTTCCCACTTAATCTTTTGCTATCTAAAAATACCTTTAAATTGTTCGTTGTGTTGCGATATAAGGGAAAAATGCTCCTGTAAAGACAAAAAAATGGGTTACAAACTTTATTGGAAACTCTAAAAAAAAAAAAAAAGACTGAAAATCATTGACATTTCATTTGCTTACTCTGGAGCGGTCACTACCACAAAGCCTTCAAACTTGTTGCCCAAATCCTCGGTGATTACAATATCATACTCAAACAGATCATCTTCATCTCTTTCAGCAACTGTTAAGGCATATGTATGGGTATGATAGGTATGAATAATAATATATTGGGACGCCAACGGTAGGAAGACGTGTCCCATACGTGTACGAAGCAGCGCGAAACTCGGGGAAATAATGCGCGAAAGTCGGGATGGTAAGAATTTAGGACTCAGCGCAAAACTCGATGATTGCGACACTCGATGATAGCGTGAAACTCTGGAGGGTACTGTACCTCCAATGCTACGTATCTAGCAGTTAAGATCAAGCATTCATGATTGACAAGTAGTTGATAGAGCTGGTCAGAGGCTATAAGAGAGAGAGAGAGAGAGAGAGAGAGAGAAAAAAAAAAAAAAAAAATGCTGCGCACTGTTTCTGTGTTTCACTGGTTTTTTTACATTGTTATTATCTTCTTCTTTCTGTTTGACGTCAGTTTTTCCCATTTGTCATGAAGTTACGCTTCCAACATTCTCTATCCGTTGCCTCAACTTCTTCAATGCCCAATGCTGCCAGATCCTCTTCAACACACTACGTACATGTCCTCCTTGGCCTGCCCAGTAGACGGCGGCCCAGAACTTCCACTCTAACAGCCCTCCCCAATGCCTCACCACCTTCTCTCCTCTTCAACTGCCCAAATCACCTTAATCGCCTTACTCTGTGCACTGAAATTGCACTTTACTCATGTCCCACATTTTCTTGCCATCTCTTCACTGGGAGATTCTTATCAATACCATGTAACTGTTATGCCAAGAAATACACCATTATCTTTCTATTGTTTATATGTACTCATATGTATGGTAATACAGCTGAAGTCCGATATAACGAAACAATAAGATCGTTTTCGCCAAGGGATAGATAGATGCTACATACCGCCTGCATTTAAAATTTTCGATTTTCTTTCGTAAACCTTGGATATTGCTCATATTATACAAGTGATTTTTTCATTAAATTGTTATGTATATATTTTTAGCATTCATTTAAGGTAATTTTCGTGCCTAATAATGAGGTAACAAAATAGTTTATACAATTTTGTTGTTGTTGGCTATATATGTCAAGGCATAGACCACTGTAAATCTGGACTGCACACAGAATATTGGCCTGTTGCACAATGGCCCTTAAGTCGGAGGGCCGCTCAGATTCATATATATATATATATATATATACGGATCATATAGACTGGTTTATCAGTACATATATATGATATATGTACTGAAGAGGCGGTAGCGGAGTGGTTAGCGTCTCCGACTGGCGTTCTCGGTGACCCGAGTTCGATCCCCGAAGAAAACCAAAACCTTTCTGCACCGTCGAGTGGCCTAAGAACACCCACATGCCCTGCCCATCAACTCTACCTTTGATTGCGAGTGCATCGTAGAACACGGGGGCGGCATGAGCCTCTAATCACAGGCGTCACTACAAAAATCCTGCCTGCGCCACCACGGGCGAGGACCAACCATCACAGCCCTCAAGTGAACCTCCAGAGCCTTCCATCCGAGCCCTGGGTCACCACTGCCTACAGGCGCTATAGGCACAAATGTAAAAAAAAAAAAAAAAAAAAAAAAAATACTGATATCTTCGTAAATGTTTGTTCTATAATATTATCAAATAAAAAACAGTAAAACACGCTAAAGAAATGCCATTACGAGACTGAAGAAATATGCATGAACTTAATATTCACTTCAACTCTTCGCTATTTAAAACTTTGCAAGTCAACTTTTATCATGAAGGGTATCAATAGAAGCGCAATTTTATTAGCTTTCCATTGATGTATTTCGTTTTCTGATAAATGAATTAGAACCATGCATAAATTAGCGTTAAATAAATAAATAAAATCAGCAATCGGGTAATTTTCCCGATTCATGAGGTTGTTTATTTAGTTAATGCTAATTTATACATGGTGCTAATTCATTTATCAGAAACGAAATATAAAAGTAAATAAATAACATCATCAATCGGGAAAATTACCCGATTGATGATTTTATTTATTTACTGCTAATTTATGCATGGTTCTAATTAATTAATCAGAAAACGAAATATATCAATGGAAAGTTAATAAAATTGCGTTTCTATTGATACCCTTCATGATAAAAGTTGACTCGCAAAGTTTTAAAGGGACAAATGGCTGGACAAAGGGGGATTTGGTTGACCCCAGTCAGGTCACCCCTAGCGAGGCGTGACCTGAAGGGTAATTAAGCATATGGGGCGGCCTGACCTTTAGGGGTAATTAGCCAGGTGTGCGGCCCCAACCTTGGGACCTCTACACTACCCTCTCTTGTATCATGTGTCATCCCCTACAGTACAATGTCTTTTTTGCTTGTTATGCATATTTGATGTTTAATCAACCCTTTCACGCACGGTGACGCTATCGCGTCAAAACGGGCCCGTCTGCAATCTGAGCTTTTGACGCGAATTGCGTCAAAAAACAGTTAACAATTCGCCAAAAATAAAGTATTTATCAGAATTGCGTCAACATTTTCTGCGTCAAAGATCCACCCTAGACCTATAAAATAAACTAATTGTCAACTCTCGTGTGAGTGGATGTAAAATGATAAGGGTTTGTGTGTCAGTTTCCACTCAGCAGGCAGCCTGTGCGCGCGAATTGTCGTCCCTTTAAAACGTGTCCCGAGCCGGCCATAATGGCCATATGAAAATTATAATGGTAGCGTTGGAATCCTCATAAAAATCCGCTTTTTGTGGCATATAAACCATAAAAAGTTGACCCAGGAAGTTTCGAGGTACGAAGTGGTGAACGTAAGTATTTCTTATTTCTCTTTACTCAATATCTTTTCGGAGTCGGTAAATTCCGCTATTTATTTGCATTTCTTGTTATTTTTTTCTTTCATAAGGCAGAATAATCTCTTGCAAAACCAATGATATATAATAATGCCAGGAAAAAGAATACACGTTGGTGAAATTGATAACATAAAAAAATAATTCGCCGCACGGTCTGGCCATTTCGCGGGGCCCCTTAGGGAGCATAATACGGATGTTGCAGTGAACGGAAAAACTTATTAAACTTTTCATGCGTGAAAGGGTTAATGTGCAGTTATGTTATTCTGTGTGCTATTTTCTCTTTCAGAATGCTTTTCCTACAGAATAGGTAGTACAGTGTGGGTAATATAGACGCTGTGTGTTTGTTGTGTTTGGTATAGTTTATTTTAGCTTGAAAAACATGTCTTTGATGGGGTCCTGGAACCAAACCTATATTTTACCATTAGTTATGTTTTTCGCTATACGAGATTTCGCTTTACGAGTATGCCAGGTGGAACCTAACTGCTCGTATCTTCGGGACCTCTCTGTATTCTCCTAAGGAACTATCACGTGTAGGTCTTGTGGCCTCTTGTAGCTTCCTTATTTTCTTATGTTCTTATGTTCTAAGCTGTTCACACAACAAGATCTCCCAAATCTTCATCCCATGTTCTAACAGCCTCAAACCTCTGTACCCACAACATAACAGTGGATCTCTTTTTCTTATAAACAGTCGTAAGGTAAAACTACCTACCATTCTTCTGGACCTTTCTCCTACCTCATGATCTTTTCAAAAATTTATGTTAGTTTTCTGATACCTTTCACTTCTGCTAGTTCAACATATCACTGCTGACACCCGATGGACCTGGTGTCTGTCCATCTTTTATCCCTGTCAATACTTTTCTACCTTTTCTTCTACTATATTTACAATTGGACATTCCACCATTTCAACCTTCTCCAGCTCATTGATATTTTCTACGTTCTGCAATCGCTCAAAATATTCTGTCCATCTTACTTGCACCTCCCTCTACACCACCTTGATATCTCTATTTTCGTCCTTACATACTTTTCTCCTTGTACATCCTTTTTCTCTTTTACCTATTATCTGCTTAACTACTCTGAACATCTTCTGCCTTCCTTCTACTGTGTTAAGTTCTGACTCCACTTCTCCAATGCTTGTTTCTTTGCTATTGTCACTTGCCTCTTAGTTTTCTTTGTCTTTTCTCTAAACATTCCTCTTTCCAGCTCACATGATCATTGCCACTGTTTAAATGCGATCCTTTTCTCTCAAATTATCTGTTGCACTTTTTCGTTCCACCACCAAGTCTCCCGTTCACTACCTCTTCTTCCAGATGTAAATTCACACACCTCTTCTCCAGCTCTAAAGTGTGCTTTCCTGTAAGTGGTGCCAGTCTCTCCTAATTTCATCTAGGAGAGGGAGACTGGCAGTAATGCCAAATGTAAGTAATGCAGTAATACAACAAATTAATAAATTGCTGTGTAGGGGGCTCTACAGTTTGCTTGATCTTTTCGGTATTCTATTGAAACTATAATTTTCTTACAGGTGTTGCTGCTCAACATATATGGAGACCAGCTGATTGTGCTGACTGCTGATTGTCACATTACTGTATACAACTTGCAACTATCTCAGGCTGACTCTGGTAAGCACTAGGGAAATCTTACTTGCATTACTATTTAATAGTGGCGGTGGCAGATGTCACTGAAGCTGCAACAACCTGTCATACCTGAGGAGGGAAAGAGTAACGGGAGGAAAATGGTATTTAAGTGGCTACCCACCTGAATTGATTATTGATAGGGTACCCTTAACTCCTCATCACCAATTGAAGATGCTTGGGAAGATAATCATCTTAGCATTATAAGTATTCTTTATTAGTATTCTCCCAAACGTTTTCAATGGCAGCTTAAAGGTGTGCAATGGAAGAAGTGTCACAGTCCCTTAGACGACACTTTATGTAAGCCCACAGCTTTTCTTTGGGATTGAGATCAGCCAACTTCCTGGCCAAGGTGTTGGCAGTTTGAAATCCCAAAATTAAATCCAGTTCACTATTGGTTTGGCAATATGACAAGGTACATTATCCTACTTAAACACCTCAGCATCACACTGCATCATAGAGTCATCACGTTTGTCTAGGATGAGTTCAAAATAGTTATACAGGGTCATTTGAATATATAGCCCAAAATAGTTATGCAGGGTCATTTGAATTTATTTTTTGTAACAACATAAACTTCCAACCCAGGCTCTGTACAGCACAGGCTCTGTCTGGCACCTCCCTGCTTGGATGACTCCGTTGTCAGCTTCGTCCACGTGCCCCAAAACCTTGAAACAACTGTAACGAATATCTTGATCCTTGTGGAATTGCCTAACGAATACCTTGTGAGCTAACAATTTCCCCACGAACAACCCAACTACAAAGAACTAGCAATCCACCTTTCCCTAATTATTAACTATGAGCAATAACAATATGTTAATTACCGTATTTGTCGGCGCATAAGACGCACCTCCGCATAAGACGCACCCCTATTTTACAAGGAGGTTTTGAGAAAAAAAATATATTGGTGTTTTTTAGGGAAAAAAAAAATCTTAAATTTATCAAAAGTTATATAAAAAAATGGATTTGTAGGGGAAAGCAAATGATTATGAGAATGTACCTGAATACAATATTCACAGTGCAGTGAATGTGAATGAAAAATTATACTAGTTAAAATGTAAAGGGAATGACAGGGTAACCAGAATCGTTCAATAATATATTGCAGGATGCTCCACGAATTGATATTCTAATATTTTGCTACCTATGACATATAGCTTAGATTTAATGTTGTAGGTATGCCTTTGTTGCTTTTCTGCTATGTTTAGACTTTGTGGAAAATTTGCAGTATAGATATTGGTATTATTTTGGTAGTGGGCTTTCAAAAGTCCTAGGATTCTTACCTAAATCATCATGTAGCTTTCTTCATTCTGAGTATTTTGAGCCCCATTTCCCATGGCGCAATTGAATAATAATGGCATTACACGTAGTACCGAAAATCTACCGTTACTTCAGCCAGAAAGTTAAGTTAGGTTAAATCAGATTAGGTTAGAGCTAGGTTAGGTTAGAGGTGGGGTTTGGTTTAGTAACATGATATAGAGAAAAAACGAATATTACCAATAATATGGCAGTGTGAAGCGTAGCAATGTTTGCGGGGCGAACCTGGAGGGGCAGGCTGCCCCCCCCCCCCCTCAGACACATGTAAACAAACAGTGATTTCCGACAATAACGAGAGCCAGATTAATTCAAAACACATCAAAGCTATTCAGGAGGACTAAGTTTCGGCCTCGAAATCAGTGTTTGCCCAATAACAAAAATTTACGAAAATATTTAGGTAACACTGTAAGCCTGGTAACCATCTCTACCTCTACCTTGTTGTTATTGTTGTAATTGTTGAAAGGCACCGTTGTCGGGATCGACGATATTTGCCCTGGTTTACATCCATAATAATCTATCACAGTCGCGAGGGTTGATTAGTCTTCTTCAGGAAGGTGCAGGTGAAGGCTGGTTCACACCAAAGACACTCTACAACAGTAGTTGTAGAGTGTCTCTGTTCACACTCTGAAATCACGGCAGCATTCCGTCAGCCGTGCCTTGTATTCACACTTCGTCACGGTTCTGTCATTTTCGGCAGTTCCTGCTCACCCTCTAAGCAGACATGGTGCCTCAGAGGCTATGCTTGAAGAAATTTGTATTAATAGCACTTCTGTTGGATGAAGAAGAGGAGTTGAACTCTAAAAGACATTGTTTTGGGTACATAAAGCTTTGAGAAAACGACAATTATCAGCACGGCACAGTCTCATTACGTTAAAATATTCTACCCCAGAAACCGTTACGTGACAATACGGTGATGTATTGGAGCCGTGACGGCGGCACACCGTTTAGGGTAACACGTCTATTTGTTTGAATGTAAGAAATTCTAATGGATGTGATGAGACTGTGCCGTGTCACCATGATGGTATAGTGTGATTCGGCCTTGAGGCGGATAACGGTGTGGCGCCGTGATGGGTCTTGGTCTTGGTGTACCGTGTGGAAGACTTTTGTCCCGTCTACAGGTACCGTTGCAGCCTTTTTACTAGCACTCTTTAATACAGTTTCCTTATCTGTAGAGGTACAGGGGTGAGGATTGAGGGGTCGAGGTGGTACAAAGGCCTATGCTGTCTCCTATCCCACCTTGCTTACAACTGTAGCGGCGCTAACACACACACGCAAACACACACCTGCATCGGCTTAGGCCACCCCCCTGTCTGGAACCAGGATTAGAGGGTGACCTGACGCTGACCTGACTTGTCCTCGCCGACACAACTGCAACATCAGCTAGGTAATTCAGTCAGCCACAGGACACACAGAGACACACACGCCGCGCACCTCTTGTCTCCACGTTGTACAATGACTCGCTGTCAAATAAAATACAAAGCCACGATGCCCTTTCTCCATCCTTATGTGTATATATGGACTCCCCAAGATACTACACATCCCTCTCACCGCTCACACTCCTTCAAATAAAACTTAAACACGCTCTCTGTTTCACTATTCCATTTATCAACAATACTCATTCCAGCGAAAATTCCCTTACCATTTTCTGCCTCCCTTCTATCACCTCCTTCCAACTGTTGTGTCAACTTGTGTGGCTTGAGTCGAATGCAGGTTAAGTCGACATCTAATATGCGGGATGTTTGTCTTTTCCATGGGTGCGGGGAGGAGTCTGAGCGGTAATGAGCCCTGGTGGGTGCGCGGAGGGCGTCGCCGAGTGAAGTATCCCAGGTGAAGCGGCAGACCTGAGATATCAGACGTTTTACAATGGAGAGCAGCAGCGGGGGGTGGATGATGTTTACATCTGACACGGCCATCTTGGCAGCAACAATCACTATCTTGTTGCCCCAGCTCTTGTTTTCTCTTAAACTCCAACATTTTCTTAGTATTATGCATTACTGTTGATAACACAGTTACAAATTTGTGCTCAATGGACTACTGCTCAACACAGATCACTCCAGATCCCTTTAGTGATACACCACCGGCTGTTCTGCACTCTCTGCCCGACCTCTCATTCGCTAATATGGCCGCATTAGACGCAGGGTGAACTTTGCGTTCCTTTTTAAGGGAAAAAACTGCGTCTTATGCGCCGGCAAATACGGTATATAGCACGTATATACATAGACTATAAAGTAAACAATATCCTATGTTTCCTATGTAAGGAAACATTTCCTGACATTGAATATCTTGGGACTATCTACGGACTATCTTTGAGAGCCTGCGACATGGCTTCTCTGTGGGTGGTACACAAAGACTGATTGGTAGGCTTACCAAGTTACCACCCACGTGCGGGTTCTGGAAGGTGGTGGGGTGGGAGGGTATGGGCTCGGGTCTACTTGGGGTAGCAAATCAAATATTTTCGGATGGGCGGATATGTATTTATGATATTGTGGAATTTTGCTTGTACCCAAGTACGGTGACTGGGGAGGGTAGGGGGCATGGCTAGGTCTAAGGGTGGTCTACCTGGGTAAAAAAAAATGGATGAGCTTACTCAAGTAATTTAGGCTGAGCGGATTTTTGTATTTCCGGTATTGTGGGATTGCTTGTTCCCAAAGCATGGCAACCGGGGGGCGGGGGTTGTATAGTTAGGTGTAAGGGTGGCCTACTTTGGTTAGAAATATTGGGAGGCCTAACTCAAACATTTTTGGCTGTATGAATATTTTCTTTTTATCTTCTTTTCGAGACTAATAACTTTTCTTGCCTTCAAGCGTGGCAACTGAGGGGTCTAGGGGGGCAAGGGTAAGGGGGATGGGAAGGCTATAGGGTGGGCAACTTGGGGTAAAAAATATTGGCGGCCTATCTTGAGTAGCTTGGGCTGGGCGAATATTTTTAATCTAGTCTGTATATATATGGACCTGGCACCCTAGGGGTTAAGAAGGGTGACTGTTATAATCCCTCAATCTACTGTACTATAGGTTTGATTTACTGACTTTCTAAAGCATTTGAATCTATTTTTAATAAGAAGATTATTAAGCATCTATCGTCTCAAACATCTGAACACACATCACATCACATGAACACATCACATAACACACACTGAAGATGGAAAGGTAGGAAAGTTACATTCCAGAATGACGAAAGTGGAGGTAGATGGCGACAAGACAAGATTAGACGGCAAGAGACAGATGGAAGAGTTCAAGTGTGTGAAGGGACATCATGTGTATGATGAGACATGATGCAAGGTATGAAAGGGAGTTATGATGAAATTGAAGGACTGAAATTAAATTAGATGAACTGAAAAGGAAGGAAAAGTAAAGAACAAAAGAAAATGAGGTGTTAAAAAACGAAATGGGAGATTTTGAGAAAGGAAAATAATGAACTAAGAGCAAAATGTGAAAATGAATAAAAAAAGGTCAAGGAACAAGAGGCCACTGTAATCAAATGGCTGGGGAATAAATTGAAAGAAAAAAAAGAAAAAGCCAAAGTGAACTTTCAAGAAGTTATAGAACAACAAAAGAAGGAGCACAGTGACCATGTTAAGAAAGAGGTAGTGAAAGTTTTGAAGAATAATGGACATTTAGTAAGAGATGCAGCAGAGAAGAAAAAGAATGTTATTATTTATGAAATGAATGAGAAGAATGTTTTGTTTAAGATAATGAGAGACAGAGAAGAAATAAAATCGGTAAAGAACGTGTTAATGAAAGTAAATGATGAGAAAGAAGAGACAAGACTTGCAGATGAAGTGGAAGAAGTAGTAAGATTGGGGCCTTGTTAGGCAGAAGGAAGAGCTAGACCAATAAAACTAAGATTGAAATCCCAGACTACAACCGAAGAAATCCTGGAGAGAGCCTTCAGGCTGAGGTCAACGGATGATTACAGGGAAATGTATTTAAAAAAAGCGATGAATGAAGAGGAAAGGAAATAGATAAAGGAAATGCAAGATGAAATAAAGCAGATAAATGAAGAAAGAACGGAGGAAGAAAATACAAATTGTTTGGGGAGGGTACTAAACAACAGGGTGAGAAAGTGGTATACAGGAGAACCTCATTTAACCGGCATTTAAAACAACGGCAGCCTCAAAACAACGGCAGCCTCAAAACAACGGCAGCCTCAAAACAACGGCACTAATCGACCCAGGCATTAATTAGGTATAATTATTTCAAAAACTGAGAAAATCGGCAGAAATTTAGTTGGGCAAGGCTGTGGTCTACACAGACTCCCTCTCCTCACTCCAACTCCTCCTCTCCCGCCATCCACGATCCTCTACATCCCTCGTCCACACCATCCAGAGGGCCCTTCACCTTACCAATGAGGGGTGGGAGATCGCCTTCCAGTGGGTTCCCTCCCACGCTGGTATCCCAGGCAACGAGGTGGCTGATTCTGCTGCCAGGATGGCCTTAACAGATGTAAACACGACACCCTTCCCTCTGCCGCTCTCCACAGCCACACGCCTCATCTCCCTCATCTCACACACTCGGCGATGCCCTCCGCATCACCTCCATGGGCCAATACCGCAGTGACTCATCCCCCCAGCCGTGGATACGGAAAAAGTCCCGCGTCCTGGATGTCACTCTCACCCGCCTCCGCCTGGGGCACACGACACTCACAGCTCACCTGCATCACCTCCGTCTGTCCCCTGACCCCCACTGCCCTTGGTGCAAGAAGTTTCCTGAGACACTTTCTGCTGCAGTGTCCGCGCTTCCACTCACACCGTGTAGTGCTACAGTCTCAACTCCTCGCCCTGAACGTCACCACCTTCGACCTGCCCACCCTGCTAGCGGCAGCTGGCGTTCCCCCCTCTCGGCAACACGCCGTCATCCGCCTCACCTGTGCCTTCCTGAGGAAGACAGGTCAACTACCGCGCCTGTGATAGCATCATAGGACATCACCAGGGCTCATAGTGTTCCCCAAGGGATCCTCGCAGCCCTAAAACAACAACAACAACAACCTCCAGAAACCACAGTATTTATTGGGATTTTGGGCGATTCCATAAGAGTAACTCTCAAAACAACGGCAAAATGAGTTATCCGGCATGCGCTCCCCCCCGAGGGTGCCGGATAAACGAGGTTCTCCTGTACTATAAAGAAAAAAGACTAAAGGGAAATGGTGTGAGGAAAAAAGATGTAAAATATGAAATGAAAGTGATATACACGAACAGAGATGGGATAATATCAAGATGGCTGGAACTAAGAGTTTATTTATTAAATATAGATCCAGACGTGGTGTGCCTAACATAAACTTAATTATTAGAAGATGGCCAAGTGAAGATAAGCAATAAATACAACATGTGGAGAAGCGGAAGAAGTGGTAGAAGAGGTGGTGGAGTTATGATACTGACAAAATTAGGGGTGAAAGTAAGAAAAGTGGAGTATGGAGAAGGAAGAGCTGAAATAGTGAGTGTACAAATAAAAGTCAGAAATTGAGAAACACAGAATATAGTGGCAACCTATGTACCACCCAGAACAAATACTTGGAGTAAAGAGGGGTTCACACTGGCCAAATGTCGGCAAACATAGGCTGAGTTTACTCCCCGGGGAGTACATCTCAGCCTATGTTTGCTGGAAAAACCTACACAGCTTGATTGGTCTTTATCTGCTGAGTTGCCGAGAATTTTCGCGCGCCAAATTCAAACAAAAGCAGAAGCCAGCACCACCCTCTTCCCCACTCACCCCAATTTTGGGTATAATTTTGGTATTGGGCACTAAAAACTAACAAATTTAACTTACATCATCATGTAGATCTTTTCATCCTTACTTTGAATCCCAATTTCCCATGGCAATGGCGATACATATGCACACAACCCTTGTTTTCCCGGACTAATACGGGGGAGCACTGGTCCGGGAACCGCAAACGTCCGGAAATCGCAACAGTCCGAGGCCATTACCCACCCCCGAACGTTTATCCTACTGTAGTATTTACAACCGCCAATATCAACTACCCAGCCACAGACTTTTACGTCACTTTGTTGTTGTTTTTAGGGCTGCGAGGATCCCTTGGGGAACACTATGAGCCCTGGTGATGTCCTATGATGCTATCACAGGCGCTGTAGTTCACCTGTCTTCCTCAGGAAGGCACAGGTGAGGCGGATGACAGCGTGTTGCTGGGAGGGGTGGACGCCAGCTGCCGCCAGCAGGGTGGGCAGGTCACAGGTGGCGACGTTCAGGGTGAGGAGTTGAGAGCGTAGCACTACATGGTGGGAGTGGAAGTGCGGACAGTGCAGCAGAAAGTGTTCAATAGTCTCAGAGACGTTCCTGCACCAGGGGCAGTGGTCAGGGGCAGTCAGGGGGACTGACGGAGGCGGTGCAGGTGAACCGTGAGTGTCTTGTGCCCAAATGTAAACAATACGACCGCTGAACATGCTGCCACCTGGCTGGAGGCCAGCCGCCACCAGCAGGGTGGGCAGGTCAAGGGTGGCGACGTTCAGGGTGAGGAGTTGAGAGCGTAGCACTACATGGTGGGAGTGGAAGCGCGGACACTGCAGCAGGAAAGTGTTCAATAGTCTCAGAGACGTTCCTGCACCAAGGGCAGTGGGGGTCAGGGGACTGACGGAGGTGGTGCAGGTGAACCATGAGTGTTTTGTGCCCAAATGTAAACAACACGACCGCTGAGCATGCTGCCACCTGGCGGGAGGCGCGGACACTGACCATGGGTGACAGGAGACGCTCGGACCGCCGGATAACTTTGTCAATTTACGGACTGGACCAGGCATTTGTCCGGGACTCTAACATATCCCCGGACCTCAGATTTTGACCGGCAAATCCGATATTCGGGAAATGGAGGTCCGGGAAAACGAGGGTTGTGTGTAATACCGAAAATGTTCCGTTTTAGCTACAGCCAGAAACGGTTGTTAGGTTAAATCAGATTATGTTAGGTTAGACGTGGGTTTTGATTAAGTAGCTGATATCAAGGAAAAAATGATGATTCACGGTTGAATGTACACTGTAAACACTGTTTTTGGCGGGGACGCGGGAACAACAAACCAGCATTTGTTCCCCGGAACGAATTGCGTGTGTGAACGTAATCTCGGCACTCGGCCTCTAAACACCAACTATCCGGCGCTACACAGTGCTGACATTTGGCCAGTGTGAACCCCATTAAGGAAGAACATGAGAAAATATTTGAGGATACCTTGAAGTACTTAAACAAAATAATCAAGAATAGTAAAAAGATACTACTGGTTGGAGATATTAACTGCAAGGAAGTAAAATGGGAGACATTTGAAGGAGGAAATAAAAATACTTGGGGGAAATATTTTTGAAGCTGACAATAGAAAATGCGGTGACTCAGTGGGTGACAGAAAACACAAGATAAGGGGATATGACAAACCAGCAAGGAAAGAGGTTGTTAGTGAGTCATTAATGCACATTTTGAGGAAATCGGTTGATACAGGGGAGATGCCGTTAATATGGAGGAAAGGAAATGTAGTCCCCATATTTAAGAAGAGGAAATAAATAGAGGACTAATGTCAAATTATCGACCCGTTAGTCTAACATCAGTGGTAGGTAAATTCTTGGAATCTGTTATTGCAAAAAACATTAGAGAGCATTTTGAAAAGCATAGTTTGGTCAATGATTCATAACATGGATTCACCAAGGGTAGGTCATGTCTCACCAATTTATTGAGTTTTTATAGGAAAATTTATGAGACAGGAGATAATGGATGAGGATTATGATATAATATATCTGGACTTTAGTAAGGGATTCGATAAGGTACCATACTAGAGACTCTTAAATAAGGTTCATGGAATAGATGGGAAGTTTCTTCGTTGGATTAGATCTTGGGTAAGTGATATGCAACAGAGGGTTACAGTTAATGGTTCTAAATCTGAATGGGGGCATGTAACAAGTGGGGTTCCATAAGGGTCTGTTTTGGGTCTATTACTGTTTTTTATTTACATCAGCAACTTAGATAGTGGGATTAGCAGTGATATCAGCAAGTTTGCTGATGATAAGGTAGGTAGGATTATTAGATCACAGTCTGATGTAAACATATTAGAGGAAACTTAGATATATTAAATGAGTGGGTAGTCAGGCAGATGGAATTTATTTTAAGTGTAGCGTAATTAATGTCGGTAGAAAAAACCCTGTTAATAGATACACCATACGCAATGTACCGCTGAAAAGATCAGAAGGTAAGAAAGATCTGAGAGTGATGGTGAGCTCAGACCTCCGTCCTAGGAAACAATGTATTGAGGCTAGAAATAGAGCTAATAGGGTGTTAGGAATCTTTACCTGGAGTGTTAAAAGTAGAAATGCTGAGGTTATTCTAAAGCTTTATTTGGCTCTAGTCAGACCTCACCTAGACTATGCGGTTCAGTTTTGGTCTCCGTATTACAGGATGGATGTAGCCTTGTTAGAGTCAGTGCAGAGAAGGATGACCAAAATGATACATGGGATGTGTAACTTTAGTTGTGTGAAGAGATTGAAGCTATTAAATTTACACTCACTCGAGAGGCGTAGAGTAAAGGGCGATCTGATAGAAGTTTTTAAGTGGTTAAAGGGATACAATAATGGAGATGTAGGACAAGTTCTTACAGCTAAGATAAGATTTTCATCCTATCTAGACACTTTGCAAGTACCAACTACAAGGTTATTGACTATACAAAGCGCCGCCACGTCAGCATGAACTAGGCGGACTCGAACCGCTGACTGAATGCGCAGGGACTCTGCACATTGCAAGCTCGCGTCTCTACCAACCTTGCCACCCTGACGGGCTTCTTACAGCTAGTAATCAGGGTAGAACAAGAAGTAACGGATTCAAACTGGAAAAGCGTAGATTTAAAAAAAAAAATGGGAGAAACTGGTTCACAAATAGGGTGGTAAATGATTGGAATGGACTCAGTAGACAGGTAGTTAGTGCGGCGTCATTAGGGAGCTTTGAAAGGAGGCTAGATAATTTCATGAAAGAGGATGAAAGTTGGATGTAGGTATAGTGTTAAGTAACAGGAACTTCCTCGTGTAGGTCTTGCGACCTCTTGTCGCTTCCTTTTTTTCTTATGTTCTTATCGTCTTCACAAGACATTTTTCCATATCATGAATATAAATTATTTACAGTAAGCTATACATAGAGCTTACCTACCTTTATACCTAGAATAAGATAATGGGAGCAACATATAATGGTTCATGAACATTTTCTCTGACATTCTTTTTTTCTTAAACTCCCTATTATTCCTGTAATTTTGCTTGTATTGAGTTCTCATTCACTCTCTCAGAATCAGCACACATTTTCAATTCTGATTGTATATGACACGTACCAATGTAATGATACAGTCAAACCTCGATATAACGGACCTCGAGGTAACGGACTTCGGATATAACGGACTCCATTTGTGATACTTTTTTTTTGTGTGTGTGTGTGTGTGTGTGTTGTGTGTGTGTTGTGTGTGTGTGTGTGTGTGTGTGTGTGTGTGTGTGTGTGTGTGTGTGTGTGTGTGTGCATATAATAGACCCCTTATCGCCGCTCGAATTGTCAACTCAACATAATTGTATTATTTTCTCATTTTACTTTGGAATGCTTGGGTTTTAAGGAGTTTTGATGTATCACATGTTAAGATATAATATTATAAGGAAGGAGCCTGTGTTGCTAGTGATTTAGTGGTACACGTAGAAGGTGTGTATTGTTTAAAATAGTGACTATTAGTGTTATGGCGTGGCCGCTGCTACGTCTCCCTGTCACCTCAACACCCTAAATCACCCTTATCTAAGGTGACACGCAGTGCTACACTGACCTAAATAGTGACACGTGTATAGAACTGCACTTCACAACCATATAATATATAGAATAATCAGCATTAGTCATGATAATAAGCAATACCTTTAGAAGCCACGGCTGAATCTGGCTCGTAGTAATTTGTTTACCTTTCACTAGAGCTTGAGCTTGACTAGCTACACGGTCTGGTTGTGTTTGTGATTACTTCTCATTTATTTCACGTGTAGGAGCGGACCAAATTCAGCATGTAGTGCCAGTCACTGTTTACCTCCCAACATGGCTACACAGTCTGGTTGTGTTTGTGATTATTTCTCATTTATTTCACATTTTTTCCGTTTTTTCATATATTTTTCCACCCATGGGAAAATACCCTCGCTATAACGGACAATCAGCTTTAACGGACCACTCCTTCCCCCCTTTAGTCCGTTATATCGAGGTTTGACTGTATGTAGTTGGTAAAAAATGACAATAGCGTAAAACTTGTCCGTCTAACTTGATCGCCGTGCCGGGGGAAGTGGAGTTGCCGGGACTGAGCTATCGGGAGTGTCCTAGCCAAACTTACTAGAATATAGGCGCTTTATTCACTATGTGTTTTTGACCAGTATGTGTGTGTGCGCGCATGTACAGTATTTACCTAGTTGTGTTTTACAGGGCCTGAGCTACACTCGTGTGGTCCTGTCTCCGTATCTACATTTATCTAGTCTTTCTTTCAGTTGGTGCACGTTATGTGCCGATATCACCTCCTCATTTTGTCCATTCCAACTTTCTACATTTCTATGAGGGAAACTACTACTTTATGTTGTTCAGGCATCTCCCTTATCATAGTTTTTTTGTATGTCTTCTTTTGTTTCGACCTTCTCTTTGTTTCCGAGTCAGTAGTCTCTCATTGTCTGTTTCTTCCAACATAGTGATCAGTTTAAGAATTGTAAAGTTTGTATTAACTTCTTTTTGCATCAAGATGGCTGTTGTTTCACATTCCTAAAGCCATGTTGATAGGTAGTGTCAGCATCGCATTGTTAGGTCATTTACTATTCACTTGTACTCTGTGTGAGGAAGATAGGTAAGGTCATTGCATATCAGTCCTCTAATAAACGAAACTATAGACTATGATAAATGAGTGACACAAATAAGGAGCTGAAAAAACCCCCCTATAATAGCATGTGTTATCACATGTATCACAGTTAAGATAGCTTTCAGGCACAGAACAGTCAACTTGTTTCAGCCTGCAATTTTAAATGCTGTATATGATAGCTGTGATTACATGTACTGCATATTCTACATGAAGTTTTTGTTCCTGCGAGAACCATCTTTAAGACATTCAAGAGTGATGAAACAGGTTATCGGTAAAACTGAAGGAAATATGAGTATAGATGAGACAAATTATATACTTGCAGTTATGTTTGTTATTCCTAATCAACTAATCAATCATTATTGCAGGAGGCAGTGCTGGTTGTGTTATGGTATCACGAGTGCAGGAGGTGGATATCTCAGGGTTGACGGTACATCCGGCTTGTGTGGTGTCAGTGCTCCTGACTAGCTTGCGCACAGAGTCATGGCAGGCTAACAGTGTACAGCATAGTCCACTGCCAGCTCAAAGTGTAATCATCAACATCTCGGGCAAGGTCCTTATGATCCAGAGGGACCAGCAGCAGCCCCCTGGCTCACCCAATAATGGCAAACTGGTAAGGTGACAGGCACAGTGATTTTTGGTTGGGGTGCTAATAATGGAACTTGGAATTCCACTGTTAGATTACTGTATTTTACTGCTTATAAGACACACTTTTTTTCCAAAAAAATACACTGAAAAATACTCATGCGTCTTCCAAGACGAATGTTGGAATGAGACTGGCGCCAAGACTGACGGGAGCCGTTCCGCGGCAACTTTCACCTTGGCAGATTTGCCCAAAAAGCACCACTTATCATCTGCTAGTGTTGATGTACCATTTACCACCAGGCTGTCACACGTATCACAAGCTAAGACTCTATATGAGTCTGCCACCAAGACTGGCAGGAGCCGTTCCGCGGCAACTTTCGCCTCGGCAGATTGGCGTCAACAACCCCACCTATCCTCTGCTAGTGTTGATGCAGCATTTATCATTAGGCTGTCACACGTATCACAAACTTTTTTCATTCCTGGAAATTATAACCCATGGCTAATTCATCAAAACGATTTACTGATACTATGGATTTACTTCTACCTTTAGACGAGATGTTTTTATATCCTTTATGTATATATATATATTATTATTATTTTTTTTTAAATAATTTATTTCCAAAATCAAGGTGCGTCTTCCAAGATGCAGCGTCTTATAAGCCGTAAAATACGGTAAATGATTTACGATAAGTAATGTCATGAAAGATACACTCTCTTAATTTTGAAATGCACAGAAAGACATAAGAGGTAGTTTGAGCCAAGAGGTCAACTGATATACTGAGAATGGGCTCTCATGTAAAATAGCTATCTCATTGTTTACGAATTACAAGTGCATCTTGTACTTGAATGTGCAGATATGGTAAACTTTTTATTAGCGGGTAATTGAAAACCAGATGATATTGTTCTACATTTTTCTGGTGAAATGCCAATAGAGTGTAAAAAAATAATTATGTAATCCCTGTGGAAACTTTTTCAAGGTTACAAGATTTTGGCATTATAATTTTTCTTAAAAATGACTATACAGTTAAACCTCTTAAGTCGGTATTCAATAGTCGTAATTACCAATAAGTCATAATGACTTGCAAATATTCATTTAAAAACTTATTTCAAATATAGAATTTTTTCTTTTTCTTTTTCCCTACAGCACCTTGTAACTTCATTTACCCTTTCTTGTGTGACTTGGTATCCAGACTCAGTATGTCTGATCCTGTACCCAAGGCTTCTAAGAGTAGGAAGGGCATGAAACTTCCCTGTCGGCAAACGGACGTCCGACGGACGGCCTTCGGACGTCCGCGATGACCTCATTTGCGGACATGATTTCGCAAAAGTGGACGGGACGGACTAGATGTTTTTACGTCGGCATTGTCCATCTCTTGGCCGTAATATCCACCATGGACCAGGGCCGTCCAGCGCTCGCCTAGTCCACTCTCACCGTTACTATATTTATTCATTTATATTATTTATGCATTTTGCACCTGTAAACAGCTTAATGCTTTATTGTAATGTATTCCATACTATCTTACATCTCTCACTTCAAATTAGGTAGTGTAGTTTATTACAAACAGCCTCGTAAGGACCAGCAGGTCTGCTGCTGTTTGTTCTTCCTTTTTGTTCATTTGTGTACTTAAGGGGAGCGTCCGGCTATAATTGGATATGCCATATCCTTCTGGACCTTGCAAAATTCAGAAGCAGAGAACTGTTAATGTTTCTGTTACCGGAGCCATGGGGACCAACAGATAACTTTTAGCCATCTCTCACAGTGCCAGTAGTAGCATTGAAGTCGCCCAAGACAATAAGTGTGTCCCGAGGAGGACACTGGTCTAATACAGAGTCGAGTTTGGCGTAGAACATCTCCTTCTCTTCAGTTTTACGCACTTCGGTAGTAGCGTACACTGCAACAAGAGACATTAAACCCAGAGTGTGTTTCATCCTCACCCGCATTATACGCTCATCAATCGGAGTAACCTCAACAACTGAAGGCTGCAGTTTGCTGGAGATGCCTATAGTACTCCCCGGACATGGTCGCCATTGCTCATGCCGGACCAGTAGTAGGTGTAACCCCCACTGCTAAGTCTCGCCACTGCCAGGCCTCCTCGTCTCAGAGAGTCCCACTATATCCACCCTCAGCCTACTGAGCTCGCCCGATAGGAGAGGTAGTCGACGATCGTCTGAGAGGCTCAGAACGTTCCACGAGCCCACACGAAGAATCCTCCGGAGGTTTATCCCAAGAGTGATTTGACGGGCAGGCGCCGCCTCTGCACCGCTCCGGCCACCCCATAAGAAAAAGATGGGGCTATATATATATATATATATAATATATTATATATAATTATATATATATATATATATATGTATATATATATATATACAGTCGAGCCTTGATTGAACGGACCTCGGTTTAACGGATTTCGGATTCAACGGACTCCATTTGCTACCGGACAAGTGGACTAAACCATTCAAAAAGTCCGCTGCTTGAAAAATGTGTCCGAACAGTGCAGGTGTTCTTGCCAAATCCAGCATGTAGCGCCAGTCACTGTTTGCCTCCCAACATAGCTACTCTGTCTGGTTGTGTTTGTGATTAGTTCTCATTTTTTCACAATATTTCTCATTTATTTAAGTATTTTTCCTGTTTTTATATTTTCACACCCCCGGAAAAATACCCTCGCACTAACGGACAATCGGCTCTAACGGACCACTTCTCCTCCCTTTTAGTCCATTAAATCGAGGGTCCACTGTATATATATATATATATATATATCTCGTTAAAAGTGATAGCTAGTTCAGCGTTTATTATCTTCTTAAAGATATTTTCTCTGTCTTAAGAGTATCTTATTCTCTTTTGTAATCACTTTTATGACTTCGCTGTAGCTTGTCATGTTTGCTGTATCGCGATTTCAGGTCTAAGAACCCTTCTTCAGCAGCATATGGAAGATGTTTTCTCCTCAGGAGTTGAGGTGAGCATGATTAAGATGCGAAGTGAAGCGCTATTTATAGCCGGTCTGCCTGCCACGCAGCCTATTCCCGATGTCGTTGATTGGTAGATAGCTTTTGCTTCTCGTCTTCTTGAGTGGGAGACGCTTATTGGTTGTTTGGTCTTCGCTTGGCTTTTCTGTGAGTAGGCTGTTATTTGCTTTTGTTCTTTTCATGCTGGGTAGAGCTTGTAGGTCGTTTGCCTGTACGTTAAGCTTGGGATTGATCTCTTTTATGTACAGTGCTTCTAGGATGGGAAGTCGCCGCCACTGTACACATGTCAACTAATGCTGTATTTTCTTCTAGAAATTTTCTTGTTATGATGATGCCATATTGTTCTAATAGGTGACTTTTTGGGGCTCCGGAAGTTAGGTGGCAAGTAAGACGTCTGGACAGCTTCGTTGTCGTCATGCCGATGTAGGATGAGGGGAGGGCTTCCTACATCCTACATCGGCATGACGACAACGAAGCTGTCCAGACATCTTACTTGCCACCTAACTTCCGGAGCCCCAAAAAGTCACCTATTAGAACAACATGGTTCATCATAACAAGATAATTTCTAGAAGAAAATACAGAATTGGTTGACATGTGTACAGTGGCGGCGACTACGCGACTACCAATTCTAGAAGCACTGTACATAAAAGAGATCAATCCCAAGCTTAACGTACAGGCAAACGACCTACAAGCTCTACCCAGCATGAAAAGAACAAAAGCAAATAACAGCCTACTCACAGAAAAGCCAAGCGAAGACCAAACAACCAATAAGCGTCTCCCACTCAAGAAGACGAGAAGCAAAAGCTATCTACCAATCAACGACATCGGTAATAGGCTGCGTGGCAGGCAGACCGGCTATAAATAGCGCTTCACTTCGCATCTTAATCATGCTCACCTCAACTCCTGAGGAGAAAACATCTTCCATATGCTGCTGAAGAAGGGTTCTTAGATCCGAAATCGCGATACAGCAAGCATGACAAGCTACGGCAAAGTCATAAAAGTGATTACAAAAGAGAATAAGACACTCTTAAGACAAAGAGAAAATATCTTTAAGATAATAAACGCTGAACTAGCTATCACTTTAAACGAGATCTGTCTCAGAGAAAATCTCCTGCCCGTATATACTCTCTCTCTCTCTCTCTCTCTCTCTCGCTCTCGCTCTCGCTCTCTGCTTCTCTCTCTCTCTCTCTCTCTCTCTCTCTCTCTCTCTCTCTCTCTCTCTCTCTCTCTCTCTCTCTCTCTCTCTTCTCTCTCTCTCTCTCTCTCTCTCTCTCTCTCTCTCTCTCTCTCCTCTCTCTCTCTCTCTCTCTCTCTCTCTCTCTCTTTTCTCTCTCTCTCTCCTCTTCTCTCTTCCTCTCTCTCCTCTCCTCTCTCTCTTCTCTCTTCTCTTCTCTCCTCTCTCTCTCTCTCTCTCTCTCTCTCTTCTCTCTCTCCTCTCTCCCTCTCTTCTCTCTCTCTCTCCTCTCTCTCCTCTCTCTCTCTCTCTCTCCTCTTCTCTCTCTCTCTCTCTCTCTCTCTCTCTCTCTTCTCTCTCTCTCTCCTCTCTCTCTCTCTCTCTCTCTCTCTCTCTCTCTCTCCTCTCTCTCTTCTCTCTCTCTCTCTCTTCTCCTCTCTCTCTCTCTCTCCTCTCTCTCTCTCTCTCCTCTCTCCTCTCCTCTCTCTCTCTCTCTCTCTCTCTCTCTCTTCTCTCTCTCTCTCTCTCTCTCTCTCTCTCTCTCTCCTTCTCTCTCTCTCTCTCTCTCCTCTCTCTCTCTTTCTCTCTCTCTCTTCTTTATATATATATATATATATATGTATTATTATTATTATTATTTTTTTTTTTTTTTGTAACATACTTTGTGGAACAAACCAGACCCTCTTCTTAAATGTGGTGACACAATCCACATTTCCGTAGTAGATTAATGGGTGATACTTGTACTTGAATAACATAATTCTATCGTTGAATAAGCTTCAGTTTGGGGATAACTGCTTTATATTGAAATGTACTGTTTTACTCTCATATTGTAATTGATTTGTCTTCTTGTTATATTTGGAGTTACCTAAGTATTGAGTTGAGGCTAAGTCACTTTTCATACACTAATCATGATATTGTCTTATCATAATTCTTTGTGTTTTTCTGTCCAGTTTCACAGTGCACAGATGACACCAATTGTGCTGGCCTCAAGTTGTGAAGCACTCTGGTGCAGTAGCTGTGCTGTGAGCCATAAGCCCCACTTAAGTCATGCTCTGTGGCTTCACTGTGGGGCACATGGCACCCGTGCATGGTTGCCGCTGTTTCCCAATTCCTCTGATAAGTCGCACACCTTTATGGCTAGAAGGATCATGTTGCCCTTCAATCCGTCCATATATCCCCTAGGTAGGTGATCGTGGTATTGGTTCAGTATGATCAGATAAGTATTCAGTCCTTTACAGAAGAGGATATATATTGACATTTTTCTGATCATTATACTGCCTTGGTAAGAAATGTAAGTTTTTTTTCCCTTTATTGAATGAAAGAAACTACAGTAATTAACATTCATATTTTGATGCATAGACAGACTTTTTACTTTCTTAGTTGAGGTAACGGATAGAGATAGCTAGCTGGAAGTGTATCATCAGCCGTCTAACCTCATAAAATATTATGGGAAAAACTGACGTTAAACAGAAAGAAGAAGAAGAAGCAGTAAAGAAGACCCATTGAATTATATTTAATTATCGACCAGTGTCACTTACCAGTGTTGTAACAAAATTTTGTGAGAAATTAATAAGAGACCGATGTATCTAGAGGTATCTAGAAGAGATGGAAATATATAATCTGGCAGCCAATTTGACTTCAGAGCTGGAAACTCCTGTGTCTCCAATTTGCAATGCTTCTATTCCAAAGTAGTTGATGTTGTGCAAAAAAGAGACGGATGGGTGGATTGTGTCTAATTGGATTTGAAAATAGCCTTTGACAAGGTACCCCATGAAAGGCTGTTGTGGAATAAGAACATGAAGGTTGACCGGATGGAAATATTTTGAAAGGGCTGAAAATTTTTCTGAAAGGGAGACAGATGAGAACTGTGATTAAGGACTATTTTTCGGGGTGGAGGAGTGTATTTAGTGGTGTACCTCAAGGCTCAGCGTTAGCACCGATTATGTTCATGATCTACATTAACGACATGGCAGTTGGATTAAAAAGGTGTGTGTGTGTATTTACCTAGTCGTATTTACCTAGTTGTAACATACAGGAAAAGAGCTATGCTCGTACTGTCCCGTCTCCAAATCTACTATTATCCAGTTTGCCTTTGAAGTCCTGAATACTTCTTGCATTAATCACTTTTGCATCAAGGTTGTTCCAGGCTTCTATGCTTCTATACGGGAAGCTGTAATTTTTTATGCCCTTCTTGCATGTTGTCCTTTTCAATTTCTTCTCATGACCTCATGCACTTCTATCGTCCCACACAAACAGATCTTCTCTATCAATTTTTTCCAGACCCATTGATGCTCTATACACTGCTATAAAATCTCCCCTTTCTCTTCTTTTCTCAAGGGTTGGGAGTTTTAGTCTTGAAAGTCTTTCCTCATATGGTAAATCTCTCAGGCTTGGAGCCATTTTTGTGGCTGCTCTTTGCATTCTCTCAATCTTCCTTATATCCTTCTTTTTATGTGGTGACCAAATCACTGCCGCATATTCCAACCTTGGCCGAATCAGAGATGTTATCAATTTCTTAATCATCTCTTCATCCAGATATTTGAATGCCATTCTTATACAGGGAGGTCCCGAAGATACGAGCAGTTAGGTTCCACCTGGCATACTCGTAAAGCGAAATCTCGTATAATGAAACACATAACTAATGGTAAAATATAGGTTTGGTTCCAGGACCATCAATTAAAAAGAAAAGAAAAAAAAAAGGCGTGTTTTTCAAGCTAAAATAAACTAAAGCAAACACAACAAACACACAGCGTCTATATTACCCACACTGTACTACCTATTCTGTAGAAAAAGTATTCTGAAAGAGAAAATAGCACACAAAATAACATAACTGCACATTAATTAAACATAAAACATGCATAACAAGCAAAAAAGATGTTGTAATGTAGGGGACGCCGCGTGATACAAGAGAAGGTAGTGTAGCGGTCCCAAGGTTGGGGCCGCACACCTGCTAATTACCCCTAAAGGTCAGGCTGCGCCATATGCTTAATTACCCTTCAGGTCACGCCTTGCTAGGGTGACCTGACTGGGGTCAACCAAATCCCCCTTTGTCCAGCCCGGGAGTGGTAGGGCACATATTTTGAACTTGATAATTTTACTCACCCCAGTTTGAATGTCATAGCATTGGATTTTCGATCTCTTATATTGAAAATAAACCCTAATTTACACATCTCGTATCATCGGATTCTCGTATACCGAATGCTCGTATAACGGTACCTCCCTGTATTCCTCAGCAACTGATATGTATTTCCTGTGATCTTGTTTATGTGCTTCTCAGGTGACAAATTGTCCGTAATCCATACTCCCAGATCTTTTTCGACCTTTGTTTTGATTATCCATTCATTTCCCATCGAATACTTTCCTCTCTGTCTCTTTTTGCTACTGCCCACTTCCATCACTTTACACTTTTTAGCATTAAACTCCATTTCCCATATTTGACTCCATCTGAAAATCTTATCTAGATCCTTTTGTAGATCCTCAGTCTTCTTTATTTTCTACTTTTCTTAGTAATTTTGCATCATCAGCGAATAAGCTCATATAACTGTTCACTCCCTCTGTCATATCATTTACATAGACCAAGAACATCACTGGGGCCAATACTGATCCTTGTGGAACTCCACTTATCACTCTGCACCATTCTGACTTCTGATCTTTTATTACTGTTCTCATCTCTCTGTTGCTCAAAAAGTCTTCCATCCACTTCAGCAAACCACCCTTTAATACTCCTAGATGTTCTAGCTTCCAGAGCAGTCTCTTGTGAGGTACCTTGTCAAATGCCTTCTATAGGTCCAAGTATATGCAATCGACCCACCCCTCTCTTTCCTGTGTCACATCGATCTTCCACAGGAGGAAGATTGCATATTGCTACAGAAAGATTCGGATAAGATACATGAATGGAGTCAGCCGTCGGAAATGGAATTTAATGCAGAAAAGAGCTAAATTTTAGATATTTGAAGAAGTACAAAATGGATAAGTTACTGTTTCGCTGAAATGAGATTATTATTAGGGCGAGCGAAGAGAAAGATCTTGGAATAATAATTCAAGACAACTAATCTCCAGAGAAACACATTAACAGGAAGTTGGTGCCACATATAAGCTTCTGATGAATATCAGAACATCATTTGTTCACATGGATGAGGATATGATGAAAAAGATCTTTATGGCATGATCCACTCAAACTAGTATATGCCATGGTTGTGTGGTCCCCACACAAGAAGAAAGATATAAAGAAGATCGAAAGAACACAGAGCAGCTACAAAGATGATTTCTAGTCTGGCTGAGTTGACATACGAGGAGAGATTGGACAAGTTAGGACTGCCATCTTTGGAAGAAAGAAGGAAAAGAGGGGATCTGATAACGATGTATAGAGGAATAAAGGGCTTGGAGAGAATTGATAAAGAGGACATGTTTGTGAGGGACAACGGAAGCACAAAAGGACACAAAAAAAAGCTGAAAAAGACGAGGTGCATGAAGGATATTAAAAAATATTGTTTTCCAAACCAGAGTATTGATCTGTTGAATGACCTGAATAACGGTATAGTAAATGCAGAGTGTATCTCTGAGTTCAGGGATAAACTTGACCAACTGAGATACGGAGACGGGACCCTTCGAGTGCTAGCTCATTTCCTGTATATCACAACTAGGTAAATACAACTAAGTAAATACACTAAGTTCAATACCCACTTAGTGGTTTACAGAGAGGCAAGGCCACGGTTGGCCATGTAGGGAGACTGCGTCCTCCAATACTTGGACCTCTGCAAGAGGGATATGTTTACTGTGGACACTACGGTGGTTACTGCGGTACTGAGGCATAGCGGTGATGTAAGGGCGGGCGCATGCAGAAAGGGTATTGTGCAGGTGGTAGTGCAGTGTGGGATTGATTGGAAGAATTCAGCGAATTAACAAATTTTATTAACTAAATCTTACGGCTCAAAATGTTGTAACGACGAGGTCATGGGTGTTCCCCTGGGGTGCAATTCTGTTACTTTTGAAGGCGTTTCTCCCTTCTTTTTCTTTATGTGTACGTCCATCACTTTGTATTTGTTTCTAATTCATGTTTTTTATACGCTTTCCCTTTTAGTACCCTTTTAGTACCTAACTGGTTTGTGCATTTAAAGGTACTATTCTGCTCTTGAGTTTTTGCATGATTTAACACTACAAAGGAACGGGCTCCCAACCCATAGGTTCTTGTCCCTCTTGGTTACCTCCTATGACTCATGAAACATGGAGTCATAAACTATGCCCTGTGATACAAGCCTAGCTGTATGGTTAACCACCCTGGCTAACTGCACCACAAAATAGTATAAACCACAGTGTTGTGAGTGACAAAGTTGTGTTTAAATAATTTTTGTATGCATATTAGGTAATTTATCTTATAGTTGTGTGCCTACCTTTAACATCATAGAAAAATTGTAAAATAATGCTCACAAATTATGCTTAATTTAGAAAACATGGTTACTGTAGGAAGGGCTGTCTTTATTTCAGTATAGCTGATATTAACAAATGGTTGTCTTATCATACAGCTGTCATGTTTGAGGAGGGCATTCTCTTAGGAGCTGAAACTGACACTTCCTTGCTGGCCTGTGATGCTGCCTCCCACCATCAGCCCCTCATGGTAGTGGAGCGAACTGTAAGTATCTTGCAGTGACATACTTTCTTCGGTGGATTAATGAATACTGCTAGTATTAGTTACCTTTCTTCCTGTATCAAATGTCTTCACCATATGAGCTTCATTGTTATTCTGTCATACATCTAAGTCACCTTACTGCCCACCGAACTTATGTCTCAAGACTCAATGACTGCTATAATCATCATCATACCTGCCTTGATTAGCCATATTTTTATATGATATTTCATGTATTTCCATACATTCTATATATTTATACATTCTATATTTCCATATTTCTATATAGATATTTCCATATGATATAGTACTAATGAATCGAACACAATTTAAAGAGGGTGTATATTACTGCCAACCCTCATAAATATTAATGAATGCTTAAATTTTACTTTACAAATTTAGATTTCGAGAGAATGTATATTGATACAAAAGCAATATATGGAAATAAGCTAAATATGAAAATCTTCAATATGCATCTGAGATTACGCACATAGATTTCATATCATAATTGAAGTTGTAGTAACCTCTTAGAAGCGGACCAGAAGTAGCCATCATATTCTGTTGTTGCTGATGGGGGAACATCCCCAACCACTATCATGTTCTCATACCCCATGGTACCTCGGCTAGGTAAAGGTAAAGATGGGAGCATACGCTAAGCTGCGCGTGGCATGCGGTGCTCATCTCCGTGGCATTAGCCCTTAGAGCCTGTGGTGGGTGAGGACCCGTTACCCCGTGACACAGGGCTAGTGTGACTCCCGGGTTACCACAGTTACCTTCCTCAGGTTACCCCAGGTACCCATTTATCAACCCCAAAAGGAAGGAAGAACAGCTGGGTAGGCTGGTCACCGACTTACCCTGGCCCGGGATCGAACCAGGGCCCGCAGATTCGTAGCCAGGCATGCTAGCCACTGCACCACGGAGGCGACAATTAATGCAGTTCTGTTCTCAATGAATGCAGTTTCTCTACGGGCATCAGTATCAAATGGGAGCATACGCCGGGGGGCGCATCGCCTCGCCCACCCTACTACGCCACTCCCAGGGGTCACCACGTGCGAGTTCCCATGCAGGTTCCCTTCCCATACCAAGCAACTCTCGGCAGGAAACACCAACTTGCCCCACAATGCCCCAGCCACAAGTCTTGTTGGTACCCTCTTGGCCTCCATGCCAGATTGTTTCTGACAGATGCAACCCGGTGGGTAGGATCAGTTTCAGGGTAACGTGCCACATGCCCATATAGCTGAAGTTGGCGCAGGTGAACTATGCAGGGAATAGGCCTCGATTCAGTCGCACAGTGCAATTGCTAATTTGACATGTAGTTTTCCCAGCAGTACCCCATGATTCTGCGAAGACACCCATTAACAAAGGCATCGATTCGTATTTCCAAGTAGCTATTTAGTGTTCATAACTCATATCCATAGAGTAAGACAGGGTTCCCAAGCGACTTGAAGATCCGGATCTTTGTCCTTCTGCTGCACAGGTACCGTCAACTCCAGATAATCGTGTTCAGTAAGTCCATAGGACCGTGGGCTAGACCAATCTGCCGTGAGACTTCTTGACGTGACTCGCTGTCATTCTGGAATGCACTACCAAGGTATGTAAAATTTTCCAAGATCTCAATGTTTTCATTGCATACATGAATAGACTACTGTTTTATCTAGTAAGCCTCCAAACACCTGGACGTTGGTCTTGGGTCAGGAGACCGCTAGTCCCAAAGGCTTTGCCTCCTCGTGCAGCGCCTCAAGAGCCATCACCAGAACCTCCAGTGACTTAGCAAAGATTACTGCATCATCGGCAAAAACAAGATCAATGATATTTGTATTGCGGAGGGATGCTCCACAATCACTTTGGTCTACAACTTTGCTCGATCCCCAGTCAATTCAAGTGTTGAAACGTGATGGGGCAAAGGTGCACCCTTGCCTAACTCTTATATTCACAGGAAGAAAGCTGGATACACCTCCCCCACACCTCACAGCACTCTCAGGCCCAGAGTACAGGCCAGTCAGTAGACCAACAGTCCTTGCAGGAATATTGCAAAGCCGCAGAAGATCCCAGAGTGCCTCACGATGCACTGAGCGAAAGGCCTTCTTGAGATCAACATAGGCTGCAAGTATCCCCTGTCAAAACTGACGTCGCCATTCCACCAGGACACAAAGCGCTACAATACGGTCAGTTGTTGAATTACCATGAGTGAACCCAGACTGCTCAGGTCACTGATGCTTCAGCAAATGACTGCGGATTAGTGTCAGCAATAGATGGGCAAGGACCTAACCTGGCACGCTGAGCAGTGTAATACCCTAGTACAGTAAACCCTTCATGCTCGCGGATTTGATTTCTCGCTGTTTTTCAACCCTTGGGATGAATAATAATAAATAATGAAATATAATTTTAAAAATACGAAAAATAAGGAGTTTGAATGTCGACAGAAACGGTTAGCAGATTCATTCAAAACACATAAAAACACACCAGAAAAAAATAGTTTCGTCCACCAAAGTGAGTTCGGTGTTCATCTGGATATTTATCTATGCTTTCTCTAAATCCATGAATGCAGCATACATCTTCTAGTATTTTGCTAACATTGTCTTAGTTATCATCTAAGATCTGATCTACACAACCTTTCCCAGTTCTAAATCTGCCTTGCTCCTCACTAACCTTGCTATTTGTGATTTTTTGTACTCTTCCAATTATGATTTTACCATACAGTTTGCCTCATCACTGTGGAGTACATGTTGACTCAATGAAGCTAAATATAAGCCAACCTGGTAACAACATTGCCAATCTAGCTAATTACACCCCTGGAATTATACCACATTTACCACAGCTTAGGTAACCTTAGGTTACCTAACGGTAACCTAACCTAACCATTACCGTCGGCGAGTTTTCCCGATTTGTGTAGGGACAAGCATTTCGGTAGACGACAGTACCAGGTACCATGAGGCAAGGATGGGTAATGTCACCGTGGTTATGCAACTTGTTTATGGATGGAGTAATAAGATAAATCGAAGCAAAGATTAGTGATGTTGGTATAGACTCAAGAGTATTCATTGGCTCGTCAAGTAACACTTAAACCATGATGGGTAATAATGGACGAGAGTTTCGCGGTCGTTTTCAGAGACACCGACTATTTTTTCTTGGCCTTCAATAGGTGCTTGTTCTAATGGAGATAGTTTTATTTTGCGGGAAAAAAAAAAAAAAAAAAAAAAAAAAAAACCCTAACCTTAAAGGTGAAAATGAAACCTAACCTAACCTTAAAGGTTTTAATGAACCATAACCTAACCTTATAGGTTTTAATGAAACCTAACCCAGCAAACACAAAGACGGAGGGCCTCCGGTGATGGTTAGCTGGAAACCTAACCTTAAACACAAAGTATACCTTTTTTTTTTTTTTATGGGTTTGCGCAAAATAAAACTATCTCCATTAGAACAAGCACCTATTGTAGGCCAAAAAAAAAAAGTCAGTGTCTCTGAAAACGACCGCGAAACTCTCGTCCATTATAACCCCATGATGTACCACTACTTACATATTATGAGGAAAGACAACAAAAGGAACTCAATTAATAAGGTATTTTAATACTATCATAATCATGAATATGTACAACCTACAAAGAGAAGACTACGACGATGAAAAAATTTCGAGTTGTTTTGGGCGAAATTGATATTCCAGGTGCTATATTTCTGTGCTCGCTGACAACATAGAGAAGACCTGAGGTGATGGTTGATGTGCAAAGGCTTCTAAACCAGGAAAAGTCACAGCAGAGTCTCATTAAGAAGTAAGCAAGTGGTAGGGACACATTACGTACCTACTAGTTGCTTACCTTTTGACGAGGCTCTGTTATGACTCTTGTTTTCTTAGTTTAGAAGCCTCTGCACATCATCCATTACATCAGGTCTTCTCTATAGTGTTGTCAGCGAGAACAGAGCACAGTAATATAGCCCCTGGAATATCAATTTAGCGCAAAATAACTCTAAATTCTTCCATCGCCGTAGTTTTCCCTTTCTTCGTAGGTCCAACCACGGCAACCCCGCCTTATCCCCACAATGCACCGATGTAAACAAACCGTGACGTAGTTATGGGTAGGGTCCATTGCGTGGTCACTACCGCCGTTCCCCACCTCACCCCACCTCCATGGCGACACGCCGCCGCCGTGCCCCACCTCACCCCATGCCAGGGACACACAACCTTCGTTCTGTACGATATTTCGGCGCTCTATATGAGAACACCTCGGATTTGCCCTACTTTGATGGTGGAATCATTCTATATGATCACATTCGTTCCTAACGAAAATATTGGAATTTTATTTATTTAAAAGAAAATAATAATAATAAATAAATTTTTAAATGTTAATATTTTAGTTCGTTCATTTTATAGGGGAAACGCTCTATGCGAACACGTCGTATGCGGGACCCTAGTGTATATATATATACAGTCAAACCTCGATATAACGGACCTCGATGTAACGGACTTCGGATGTAATGGACTCAACTTGCGTGACTTTTTTTTTTTTTTTTTTTTTTTTTTTTTTGCATATTAGACCGCTTATCGCCGCTCGAATTGTCAACTCAACATAATTGTATTATTTTCTTATTTTACTTTGGAATGCTTGGGTTTTAAGGAGTTTTGATGTATCACATATTAAGATATAATATTATAAGGAAGGAGCCTGTGTTGTTAGTGATTTAGTGGTAGAAGGTGTGTATTGTTTAAAATAGTGATTATTAGTGTTATGGCGTGGCTGCTGCTACACTCTCCCTGTCACCGCAACACCCTAAATCACCCTTATCTAAGGTGACACGCAGTGCTACACTGACCTAAATAGTGACACGTGTATAGAACTGCACTTCACAACCATATAATATATATAATAATGAGCATTAGTCATGATAATAAGCAATACCTTTGGAAGCCACGGCTGAATCTGGCTCGTAGTATTTTTTTTACCTTTCACTAGAGCTTGAGCTTGACTAGCTACACGGTCTGGTTGTGTTTGTGATTATTTCTCATTTATTTCACGTGTAGGAGCGGACCAAACTCAGCATGTAGTGCCAGTCACATTTTACCTCCCAACATAGCTACACAGTCTGGTTGTATTTGTGATTATTTCTCATTTACAGGGAGGTCCCGTTATACGAGCATTGGGTATACGAGAATCCAATGATACGAGATGTGTAAATTAGTGTCTATTTTCAATATACGAGATCAAAAATCCAATGCTACGACATTCAAACTGGGGTTAGTAAAATTACCAAGTTATTTACTAAAGTAAATTACAAGTTATTTACTAAAATTATAAAGTCATTTACTGACTATATGATTTTACCTAAGGTTGTACGATAATGAATCTGAAAATATGATAATTCTGGTGGCTCGGTACGTCAATGTGGCCTACAAAAATTCACATCCTGGACGATGTACAATGATTCAGATGCGCAGAGACGAGTTTGTGGGCAGTGGAAGAGGTCTGCGCACCCCTCCCTTGTCCTTAAGCTCCCTTCACACATTCCATAATCGAACCACGATAGCACCACCAATTTGATTATTGACGCTATCGTGAAATTTAACCACGAAAAACGCAGACCACGATAGCCTCACAACAATGTCACGCTGCCTGTACGTATGTGTCATGACGGTCGTAAGATGGTCACGATGAAGTCATGACAGCTGTAAGACTATGTCACGAATGGAAAATAAACGGTCATTTTGTCGTCACGATAGAGCTACGATAACCACAACAGTGCCATGACGGTGCCATGAACGTACCACGATAGCGTCAAGAGCTAGCCCCACACGTGGGTGGGGGTTGCCATGGTGGTGGAGAAGGAAGGGGGACTATAGAGATGAAGGTGGGAGAAACAGGGTTGTGTTGGTGATGGGGAATGGGGGGAAACGGGGGAGGGGGGTTGTGATAAAGAAGGGGGTGTTGGTGTTGGTGGGGAAACGGGGGGGGGTGGGGGGTTGGAGAAGGCGTGGTGTTGGTGGGGGTGTTACCACGTGCTGATGGGAGTAGTGGGTAGGGAGTCACGGGGGGAGTGTCATCACGTGGTGGGAGTAGGGGGAAGGTAGTCGAGGGGGGAGTGTCACCATGTGGTGATGGGAGTAGGGGGGAGTGTTATCACGTGGTGGTGGGAGTAGGGGGAAGGTAGTCGAGGGGGGGTGTATATATTTTCCCACTATTGGGAAAATACCCTCGCTATAACGGAGAATCGGCTTTAACAGACCACTCCCCCCCCCTTTAGTCCGTTATATCGAGGTTTGACTGTATATATATATATGTATATATATATATATATATATATATATATATATATATATATATATATATATATATATATATATATATATATATATATATATATACAGTCGGCGCAAAAAAACTTAGGACGCCCAAAAACTTAGGGCGGAAATAAGGTCCTTAGCTGTTTTGACAATTTCGGTGGGAGCGATTTAATTTTTTTACTTGTTTTTGTATATTTGGCAGTGTGTTAGGGTGTCTGCTGTAGATTCCTCGCTGCTGCCCGCTCTGTATCTTCCAAGTCATCATTGGAAGAGGTTGTTGTGTTTGGTTCTCCAACATCCCTATACCATCCCATATTTGCCCCTTCATTTTCTACCTCCTCCTCCAGGTCTACTGACGCATGATGCCGGGCAAATCTCTATCCATTGTGAAGAAGACACATATAGTAACCTTGTATCGAAGTGGGAAAACAATTGGCCAGATAGTGAGGGAGATGTGTGTTTTAAAACACCGTCTCGGTGTGGTGCAGGCGGACACAAGATGGTGAGTTAGAGACTGTTGGTGAAAAGGTCAATGCCCAAGAAACTTCAAAGACTGATCACGCTCAATTATTATTGACATCAACAATCCTTTTGAGCAATTGATCACTTCTTTGAAGTTTTTCTTGGTCGCCCTGCCCTTTTTTCACGCAAACGTCTCTAACTCACCATCTGCGCCGCCTGCACCACACGAACGGTATGTTTGGAAACACACATCTCCTCGCTATCTGGCCAATTGTTTTCCACTTCGATACAAGGTTTACATATGTGTCTTCTTCACAATGGATAGAGATTTGCCCGGATAATGCTTTAGTAGACCTGGAGGAGGCGGTAGAAATTTAGGGGCGAATGGGGTGTAGAGTTGAGAACCAACACACAACCTCTTCCTATGATGATTGGAAGATACAGAGTGGGCAGCAGTGAGGAATCTACGCAGACACCCTACGCACTGCCAGATATCAAAAAAGTAAAACAATATATCGCTCCCACCGAATTGTCAAACAGCTAAGAACGTTATTCCCGCATAGGTTTTATTGGCGTCCTAAGTTTTTTGCGCCGACTGTAATTATATATATAAATATATATCTATATATTAAATATAGTATATAGAATTATATTGAATTGCTCAAATGCAAAAATGAAATAGTAAAATCGTCTTAAATTCCATTTTACATACGAAATTGGCATGCCAAAGTTGAGAAACAGAATTTTTTGTAACAGCGTACCCTTAAATATTATATAATCTATATTATATAATAAAAATATATATATATAATATATATATATATATATATATTATATATATATATATATATATATATATATATATAAAATATATATATATATATATATATATATATATATATATATTATATATATATTTATATATATATATATATATTATATATATAATATTTAGGGTACGCTGTATAACAAAAATTCTTTTTCTCAACTTTGGCATGCCAATTTCCTATGTAAAATGGAATTCTAAGACGATTTTATCTAGTTCCATTTTTGCATTTGAGCAATTCTTACTATGCAAAATCGCACTTTTATATTGCACCCTTATCGAATAATGCTTAAATGAGTACACAGTGTCCGGTTGCTTCTGTGTATTGCATCATGCACCAATATGAGTATAGGCCCGTCGATGCTGGTGATTGGGGCAACTCGTTTCTGTGCAACACGCATATACTCCAGAAGAGCTTGCGTCCCAGCATCTTCTCCAAATGGGCGTGAGTACCACCCTTCCACCCCGTGTTGGCCCTAGTTGAGTCACCTTGCAGTACGATCAGTGAGTCGGTGGAGTCGTATGTCACCAGCAGATGATAGAGAGCCTGAGCCACCTTGAACGCAGGCTTCTCAGGTGGCACCGGGTCCTCTGGTACAAAGTGCCAAAGGTACCTTCCAGATGGCTCCTCTGTCACTGACTCATGCTCCTCCCTGATCAACCTTGGGTGCAGTTTCCCATAGCTGTCGGGCACCATCGCCTTGGTCTTGTCCTTCCTCCCATCGTAACCCAATCCAACTATTTTGGTACCGTGGTTAGGGTATGCCGTATAACAAAAATTCTTTTTCTCAACTTTGGCATGCCAATTTCCTATGTAAAATGGAATTCTAAGACGATTTTAACTCCTTCTATTTCTGCATTTGAGCAATTTTTACTATGCAAAATCGCACTTTAAGCTATGTTTTGCATATAAATATAAAAGTCCATTTTTGCATAGCAAGAAGTGCTCAAACCAAACAGTTGAAGAGCACAAACCACCCTTAAAATTCAATTTTACATAAGAAAACACCCTGCCAAATTCGAAATAATCTATATTTCACTTTTCATTGGACCTACGGCGTACCCTAATTATATATATATAATATTATATATATATATTATATAATATAATTATATATAATATATAATATATATAAAATATATATAATATATTAATAATATTATATTATATATATATATACATATACAGGGAGGTCCCGAAGATATGAGCAGTTAGGTTCCACCTGGCATACTCATAAAGCGAAATCTCGTATAGCGAAATACATAACTAATGGTAAAATATAGGTTTGGTTACAGAACTCCATCAAAGACATATTTGTCAAGCTAAAATAAACTAAAGCAAACACAACAAAAACACAGCGTCTATATTACCTACACTGTACTACCTATTCTGTAGAAAAAGCATTCTGAAAGAGAAAATAGCACACAAAACAATATAACTGCACATTAAGTAAACATAAAACATGTATAACAAGTAAAAAAGACGTTGTACTGTAGGGGACGCCGAGTGATACAAGAGAGGGTAGTGTAGGGCTCCCAAGGTTGGGGCCCCACACCTGCTAATTACACCTGAAGGTCAGGCCGTGCCATATGCTTAATTACCCTTCAGGTCACGCCTTGCTAGGGGTGACCTGACTGCGGTCCCAAGTTTGGGGCCCCACACCTGCTAATTACCCCTAAATGTCAGGCCGCACCATATGCTTAATTACCCTTCAGGTCAAGGCTTGCTAGGGGTGACCTGACTGGGGTCAACCAAATCCCCCTTTGTCCAGCCCGGGATTGGTAGGGCGCGCATTTTGAATTTGACAATTTTACTCACCCCAGTTTGAATGTCCTATCATTGGATTTTCGATCTCGTATATTGAAAATAGACCCTAATTTACTCAGCTCGTATCATTGATTTCTCGTATACCGAATGCTCATATAACGGGACCTCCCTGTATATACATATACAGTCAAACCTCGATATAACGGACCTCGATGTAACGGACATCGGATGTAACGGACTCCATTTGCGTGACAATTATTATTATTATTTTTTTTTTTTTTTTTTTTTTTTTTTTTTTTATGCATATCAGACCGCATATCGCCGCTCGAATTGTCAACTCAACATAATTGTATTATTTTCTCATTTTACTTTGGAATGCTTGGGTTTTGAGGAGTTTTGATGTATCACATATTAAGATATATAAGGAAGGAGCCTGTGTTGCTAGTGATTTAGTGGTAGAAGGTGTGTATTGTTTAAAATAGTGACTATTAGTGTTATGGCGTGGCAGCTGCTACGTCTCCCTGTCACCTCAACACCCTAAATCACCCTTATCTAAGGTGATACGCAGTTCTACACTGACCTAAATAGTGACATGTGTATAGAACTGCACTTCACAACCATATAATATATATAATAATGAGGATTAGTCATGATAATAAGCAATACCCTTGGAAGCCACTGCTGAATCTGGCTCGTAGTATGTTTACCTTTCACTAGAGGTTGAGCTTGACTAGCCAGACAGTGAGAGAAAGCATCAACATTTTACGGATAACCCATCACTTTACGGGAGACTTTTTCTTCCTTTTATCTATTTTGGGGTGATTATAATGTCTCATGATGCTGCTGCTGCTGCCGCGGCCGCGCTGCCAGGCGTGGATGAGCGTCTTGCTTGTATTTTCATATCTTTACTCATATGTATGAATAATAGCAATTCAAATGTGGTTATATGTCTACATTCAACTAGAATAATGAAATTTCATAGCATACCAAGCAGTAATGACCGAGCCTGGATACTTACTACCTCTCCTAATACCAGTCACGAACAGTCGTGGGTGAGTGTGCCAAATCCCTGATGTAGCGCTAGTCACTGTTTACCTCCCAACATAGCTACATGGTCTGGTTGTGTTTGAGATTATTTCTCATTTATTTCACGTGTAGGAGCAGACCAAACTCAGCATGTAGTGCCAGTCACTGTTTACCTCCCAACATAGCTACACAGTCTGGTTGTGTGTCATTATTTCTCATTTAATTCACAATTTTATTTTTTTTCATATATTTTTCCACCCTTGGGAAAATACCCTCGCTATAACGGACAATCTGCTTTAATGGACCACTCCTCCCCCCCTTTAGTCCGCTATATCGAGGTTTGACTGTATATATATATATATATACCGTATTTGCCGGCGCATAAGACGCACCTCTGCATAAGACGCACCCCTATTTTACAAGGAGGTTTTGAGAAAAAATAATATTGGTGTTTTTGAGGGAAATTTTGTTGTTGTAAATTTAGCAAAAGTTATTTAAAAAAAAAAAGGATTTGTAGGGGAAAGCAAATAATTATGAGCATGTACCTAAATACAATATTCACAGTGCAATGAATGTGAATGAAAAATTATGCTAGTTAAAATGTAAAGAGAATGACAGGGTAACCAAAATCGGTCATAAATCGTAATATATTGCAGATGCATCCACGAATTGATATTCTAATATTTTGCTACCTATGACATATAGCTTAGATTTCATGTTGTAGGTATGCCTTTGTTGCTTTTCTGCTATGTGTTTAGACTGTGGAAAATTTGTAGTATAGATATTGGTATTATTTTGGTAGTGGGCTTTCAAAAGTCCTTGGACTCTTACCTACATCATCGTGTAGCTTTCTTCATTGTAAGTATTTTGAGCCCCATTTCCCATGGCGCAATTGAATAATAATGGCATTACACGTAGTACTGAAAATCTACCGTTACTTCAGCCAGAAAGTTAAGTTAGGTTAAATAAGATTAGGTTAGGTTAGAGGTGAGGTTTAGTTTAGTAACAGATGATATAGAGAAATAACGAAAATTACCAATAATATGGCAGTGTGAAGCGTAGCATTGTTTGCGGGGCGGACCTGGAGGGGCAGGTTGCCTCCCCCACATACACACATGCAAACAAACATTGATTTCCGACAAAATTGAGAGCCAGATTAATTCAAAACACATCAAAACTATTCAGGAGGACTTAAGTTTCGGCCTCGAAATCGGTGGTTGTCCAATAACAAAAATTCACGAAGATATTTAGATAACACTGTAAGGTAACCATCTCTACCTTGTTGTTATTGTTGTAATTGTTGAAGGGCTCCGTTGTCGGGATCGACAAGATTTGCACCGGTTTACAGCTATGAATCTATCACAGTCGTGAGGGTTGATTAGTCTTCTTCAGGAAGGTACAGGTGAAGGCTGATTCACACTCTGAAATCACGGCAGTGTTCCGTCAGCCGTGCCTTGTATTCACACTATTCGTCACGGTTCCGTCATTTTCGGCAGTTCCTGCTCACCCTCTAAGCAGACATGGTGCCTCAGAGGCTATGCTTGAAGAAATTTGCATTAATAGCACTTCTGTCAGATGAAGAAGAGGAGTTGAACTCTAAAAGACATTGTTTTGGGTACATAAAGCCTTGAGAAAACGACACTTATCAGCACGGCACAGTCTCATTACGTTAAAATATTCTTCCCCAGAAACCGTTACGTGAGAGGACAGTGATGTATTGGAGCCGTGACGGCGTCGCACCATTTAGTGTAACACGTCTATTTGTTTGAATGTAAGAAATTCTAATGGATGTGATGAGACGGTGCCCTGTCACCAATGTCACCATGATGGTATGGTGTGATTCGGCCTTGAGGCGGACGGCGTGGCGCCGTGATGGGTCTTGGTCTTGGTGTACCGCGTGGAAGACTTTTGTCCCGTCTACACTCTACAGGTACCGTTGCAGCCATTTTACTAGAACTCTTTCGTACAGTTTCCTTATCCGCAGAGGTACAGGGGTGAGGATTGAGGGGTCGAGGTGGTACAAACGCCTATGCTGTCTCCTATCCCATCTTGCTTACCACTGTAGTGGTGCTAACATGTAACCCTTCTTAGTATGGTTATTTTACGGATAACGGGTTCACTCCATGTTGATACTGGTTGACTAACCTGTAAGGGGTGATTGCCGGATGATACCCTCTTGACGGGCTGATAACTTGCTTCGTTGCCCAGAGGTACACATCAAATAAAGTGGTATATATGGGCTAAACATGGTCGAGCAGTTCTTACGCAATTTATAAGTATTCTTTAGTACCAAAGGATTCGAGTAAGACAATATACTACAAAAGATATATATTATATATATATGTACACTTGTGAAGGTATATGCAATAATAATGTCACGCAGTTCGTTAAGTAACGGCCAATGAAACTAATGTCTAGGAGACAGAGCCGGGAACAGTTAATGACGTGACAAGGTACTCCACACCCCCAGGTGTGGGGTACACACAGACACACAGGAAGGTGTCGTGAGTAGGAGCGCAAGGTAACACGTCTCCTGGTGATCTCTGTGTTCTGTCTGTCCCCTCTCCGGCCAGTTGCAGCATATAAGGAAAGGAGGCCGGAAACTCAGGTTCCGGTGGACATGTCTCTCAGGCCTGTTGCACTCTCGTCAGCGTCATCATCCTTGGGCAGAGCGCTGGGATGACACACACACACAACTTGTGTATGTAGTCTGGAACCAGGGCGAGGTGTCTACCTCAGGAAAAGGTGTCAGCACTCAGCATCCGCTAGGCGCCAGTACAAGACACTCAGACATCCTGTCTTAGTATAGATTAACACATACATATAATATATAACCAGTACGCTAATAAACACACACACGCACATACACACCTGCATCGGCTTAGGCCACCCCCCTGTCTGGGACCAGGATTAGAGGCCCGAGGGTGACCTGACGCTGACCTGACTTGTCCTCGCCGACACAACTGCAACACCAGCCAGGTAATTCAAGCAGCCAAAGGACACACAGAGACACACACGCCGCGCACCTCTTGTCCATACGTTGTACAATGACTCGCTGTCAAATAAACTACAAAGCCAGGACGCCCTTTCTTCATCCTTGTGTGTATAGACGGACTCCCCAAGATACTACACCTCCCTCTCACCGCTCACACTCTTTCAAATAAAACTTTAACACGCTCTTTGTTTCACTATTCCATTTATCTACAATACCCATTCCAGCGAAAAATTCATCACCATTTTCTGCCTTCCCCCTATCATCCCTTCCAACTGTTGTGTCAACTTGTATGGCCCGAGTCGAATGCGGGTTAAGGCGACATCTAATATGCGGGATGTTTGTTTTTTCCATGGGTGCGGGGAGGAGTCTGAGCGGTAATGAGCCCTGGTGGGTGCACGGAGGGCGTCACCGAGTGAATTATCCCAGGTGAAGCGGCAGACCTGAGATATCAGACGTTTTACAATGGAGAGCAGCATCGGGAGGTGGATGATGTTTACATCTGACACGGCCATCTTGGCAGCAGCAATCGCTATCTTGTTGCCCCAACTCTTTGTTTTCTCTTAAACTCCAACCTTTTCTTAGTATTATCCATTACTGTTGATAACACAGTTACAAATTTGTGCTCAGTGGACTACTGCTCAACACAGATCACTCCAGACCCCTTTAGTAATACACCACCGGCTCCCTAAATGTCATGAAACGTCAAGTGGATGCCCATCCTCAAATAAGAGCAAGAGAATTATTACGATATGACATTTACATCCTCGTCCTGGCCTCTTCTATATGTTACGGTGTTGCCACTCCGCCATGTTCACGAAACGTTCTCACCCACTTCAGCACACATTTCCTCGTAACACCCTCAATCCTTGATATTTCTTTCACTGGCCTCTCTGCCTTGTGTAGAGTTACAATAACTTTAATTTGCTCCTTTGTTAGGTGTTTCTTGCCACCCATTATGGAGATAATGAGAGCTATACCAACGCGTGTCTGTTCAAATTACTCGAGGGGAGTGAGGCGATCCTTTTCAAAATGCTTCATCTATAATTGACAACAGGCATCAGAACATTCCTCAACGGTCTTGATGGACTGTCCGTACTGTAAACAAGCTGCCATATGTAGGATATCTCTCTCGGAAGTCACTAGGCTGCTATAAAGTACATTTTCAGAATTACCTTATGGGAGCGCTCTGTTATGATGTGGCGAACAATATTATGGCGCGTAGTGTACTATCAGTCCTACGTCTGGCAGCGTCAGCCGGCGGCAGTATCATGATGGCGGAGATTTCCTCCTCCTTCTTGGTGTTGTCTGTAGGGCTGCGAGGACCCCTTGAGGAGCCCTATGATCCCTGGTGATATCCTATGATGCTATCACAGGCGTGGTAGCTGACCGGTCTTTTTCAGGAAGGCACAGGTGAGGCGGATGACAGCGTGTTGTCCTGAGAGGTAGGTAGGGCGCCAGGCGGGTCAGGTCGCTCGCCAGCAGGGTGGGCAGAGTTCTACCTGCGTGTCACCTTAATTAAGGGTGATTTAAAGGTGTTGAGTTGGCGGGGTAGCCAGTGGCGGGGAAACATTCTTGCAGTAGCCACCCCGTAACACTAACGGAAAAAGTGTCCGTGTGACATGACCTTTAAAGGCCGTGTCAAACGTCTTGTTGACTTGTGATTGGTCGAGAAGTTTTAGAAACAGTTTGTCATTGGCTGGTGACTGATGACAAGTTTGATGACGTCATTACTCGTCCAAGCAAATCAGGGCCTTCCTACCTGTTAACTACCTAATGAGGGAGGCTTGCTGGATATGGTAGTAAGGGCAGGTAGTATCTAGGCGGTGGGAGAGCAGGTGGTAGCTGGAGATACGACCTCCGTTGCTGGATCTAGGTCCAAGGCTCAATGGCCACAGATCACTCGCCAATACAACATTTGGACACAACAAAGAAACCACAATTACAGTATACGAAGTATATGCTCAGTGATGGATCATAAATGTTCTGCCTGGCTGCCTGGACCTCTGACCTCACTGACTCACATCATGACACCCTACCTACCCCTAAAAAATATTTTATAAAAAAAAAAAAAAAAAAAAAAAAAAAAGTTTAAAGTTTAAATTACAAAAAAAAAAGAGGAGTCCGAAATAATGTCGAAGTCTGAATAATGAGGGTCCGAATACGAGAGGGTTTACTGTATATATATATATATTATATATATATATATATATATATATATATATAATATATATATATATATATTATATATATATATATATATATATATATACATATATAGGCAATACTTTCTCCATGAGGGAAGCGAGATCTTATAATGAAGATAAAAACCAGCGCGGGTAAAAACATCTTGATTGTTTTATTGAACGTTTCGGCTATACATAAGCCATCATCAGCCTAAAATCGGATATAATACAAAAAAATTTGTTACAAATGAAAATATACAAATTATAATGATATGAACATTTAAAATGCCTAACCTAAAATAAAAATAAAATTTTAAAACAGTAATAAAAACACTACACCTACCAATCAACTTAACAGTGGAGTGTGTGGGATTCCCACATGGTTTAGAAGCACACAAGCGGGGTTGAAGTGCCCTGTGCGCAAAGGGATGGTTTGTGGTGGTGGGTGAGGAGGCTCTCACATATCCATCGGGTGGAGTCGTGGGAGCTTGTGTGTAAAATATTGAAGTCTTGGTTCGTTATAGGGTGGCCTGAGGCTTCGGAATGTTCCCGAATGGCTGAGAATGGTGGTTTGGACATGGGTTTACCAGTCCTGTGAGACAATCCCTGATGCTCCGCGATCCTAGTGGTGAGGTGGCGCTTGGTCTGCCCAATATAAGCAGCGTTACAGCTACTGCACTTAAATTGGTACACCACTGAGGAACGCAGGGCATCAGGAATTCTCTCCTTGAGTTTAAAACAATTTGATAAAGTAAAAGGGGGCTTGAACACTACTCTAATACACAGAGTGTAAACAGTGCACTGGCGAATGCAAATGGCGGAGGGTGAGTGCAGTACGTTTAGCGGCAGTTCCACCCACAGCTGTTTCCAACAGCTGATACACAGAGTGTAAACAGTGCACTGGCGAATGCAAATGGCGGAGGGTGAGTGCAGTACATTTAGCGTCAGTTCCACCCACAGCTGTTTCCAACAGCTGATGCTGTTTCCAACAGCTGATACACAGAGTGTAAACAGTGGCGAATGCAAATGGCAGAGGGTGAGTGCAGTCCAGTCATATAGGTACAGTAAAAAAATTGGGGTGTTTTTTTGGGGGCTGGAACGGATTAATGGTATTTCAATTAATATCAATGGGGAAAATTGATTTCATATACGAGCAAATTGAGTTACGAGCTCGATCAAGGAACGAATTAAACTCGTAAGTCAAGGTACCACTGTACATCAAAACTCCTTAAAACCCAAGCATTCCAAAGTAAAATGAGACAATAATACATTATGTTGAGTTGACAATTCGAGCGGCGATAAGCGGTCTAATATGCAAAAAAAAAAAAAAATATATAAAATAAATAAAAATTGTCACACAAATGGAGTCCGTTACATCGAGGTCCGTTATATCAAGGTTTAACTGTATATATATATATATATATATATATATATATATATATATATATATATATATATATATATATATATATATATATATATATATATATATTCTTCATCTTCTTTCTGTTTAACGTCACTTTTTTCCATAATTTTTATGATGTTAGACGGCCGATGATACGCTTCCAGCTATCTCTATCCATTGTCTTAACTTCTTAAATGCCCAATGCTGCCAGACAGTGCCAGATCCTCTTCAACACACTGCATCCATGTCTTCCTTGGTGGACAGCGGGCAACCTGGAACTTCCACTCTAACAGCTCTCCTCATTACCTCACCACCTTCTCTCCTCGTCATGTGCCCATACCACCTCCATCGCCTTACTCTCATCACTGTACTCAGCTCCTTCAATCCACATTTTCTTCGCCACCTCTTCACTGGAGGAGTATTGATTGCTTGCCTCTGTGACTATATACCCGTGCTGTTTGTCCAGGCCTATCCACCGCCTATAACTATCTCCGTCACAAGAATTTAAGAAAAGCAAGCTACAAGAAACCGTGTAGGTCTCATGGCCTCTTGTAGCTTCCTTATTTTCTTATGTTGTTATGACGGTGATGGTTATAGGCGACGGATGCGCGAGGACAAGCAGCACTGGCATATATTCGGTTATAACAGGCGGGTGTAGTCACAGAGACAAACAATCAATCAATCAATCATTGGGGGCATACGCACTGGGGGTGCGTCTCCTCGCCTACCCCAGCTGACTACCAAAACAAACTAGAACGAGTTTTTGGCTTTAGGTCATAAATTATGAAAATTTTCTCCCATAATTAATTGTACTGCACTTCTAAGCCTGAATCTTCTTTAATATATACGTTTTTGTATGTAGTTCCCTTTCGGAAGTCAAGTATAGTGCATAATGAATAAATAAAGTGACAAAGAGGTAAACATCTAACGCTGTGTTTGAAATACCTCCCACATGTGGGCGATTGGTCCCGAAATTTCCGAAGGCATGTTTTCCTCCGACTCGGTGACTGGTAGTGGTCGCAACCTCCCGCTACCTCCAACTTTTTGGTGAAGTGGGAGGAAAATGTGCTAGTGTGATACCCCCTTTAGGCAGTGACCTCCATGGGTGGGATGGTAGGCCCTGGAGGTTCACTCGAGGGCTGTGATGGTTGGCCCTCGCCCGTGGTGGCGCAGGCAGGATTGTTATAGTGACGCCTGTATTTGGAGGCTCATGCCGCCCTCCTGTGTCCTCCGATGCATTCGCAATCGAAGGTAGAGTTAATGGGCAGCCTGTGGGGGTTCTTAGGCCACTCGACGGTGCAGAGAAAGATTTTAAGTGGATTTTACTGCCCTCGTGAAGGATCAAACTCGGGTCACCTAGAACTCCACTTGGAGATGCTAACCACTGCTACTGCCTGCACTAAGAGATGTACAGGACATGTCTTCCTGCCGTTGGCGTCACGCGCGCTGCCTAAGACCAGGTTGCCAGACCTGCCTCTCGAATACTTTGAATACCCTTATTATTATTATTAATAATACCCTTATTATTAATGTTACGGCTTATAAGACGCTGCATCTAGGAAGACACACCCTGATTTTGGAAAGAAATAACCACCCCAGGAGGCGGGTCACAAACCCCATGCTAACACCCAGTACCCATTCACTGCTGGGTGGACAGGGGCTCGGGTTTTTTAAGGAAACAGCCCATCTATTTCCGCTTCGCCCGGGGATTGATAGCAGACGATATATGGCGCTATCGGCGGCAGTCTGCTGAGCCTCAGACGCAGAACTTAAACATCACACCTTGAGGACAGATTTGTTTATTTGAATGTCATATGGTATTTAAAATATGTTTAACTGGTAAGTACAGTCAAACCTCGATATAACGGACCTCGATGTAACGGACATCGGATATAACGGACTCCATTTGCGTGACTTTTTTATTTTATTTTATTTTTTTATATTTTTTTTTATCCATATTAGACCGCTTATCGCCGCTCGAATTGTCAACTCAACATTATTGTATTATTTTCTCATTTTATTTTGGAATGCTTGGGCTTAAGGAGTTTTGATGTATCACATATTAAGATATAATATTATAAGGAAGGAGCCTGTGTTGCTAGTGATTTAGTGCTAGAAGGTGTGTATTGTTTAAAATAGTGACTATTAGTGTTATGGCGTGGCCGCTGCTACGTCTCCCTGTCACCTCAACACCCTAAATCACCCTTATCTAAGGCGACACGCAGTGCTACACTGACCTAAATAGTGACACGTGTATAGAACTGCAGTTCACAACCATATAATATATATAATAATGAGCATTAGTCATGATAATAAGCAATACCTTTGGAAGCCACGGCTGAATCTGGCTCTTAGTAATTTGTTTACCTTCCACTAGAGCTTGAGCTTGACTAGCTACACGTTCTGGTTGTGTTTGTGATTATTTCTCATTTATTTCACGTGTAGGAGCGGACCAAATTCAGCATGTAGTGCCAGTCACTGTTTACCTCCCAACATAGCTACACAGTCTGGTTGTGTTTGTAATTATTTCTCATTTATTTCACAATTTTTGCGGTTTTTTCATATATTTTCACCCCCTTGGGAAAATACCCTCGCTATAACGGACAATCGGCTATAACGGACTCCTCCTCCCCCCTTTTAGTCCGTTATAACGAGGTTTGACTGTACTGAGGTATTGAGTACTAAGGAAGTACTACAACATTCTTCTTGGAAGATGCATGAGTACTTTTTAGGGTATTTTTTTGATGAAAAAGAGTCTCTTAAGCCGTAAAATACGGTACTACACCTCGCACCGGAATAAATAAACATTTTTTCAGTGTTTTCAATATACGAGTTTCGCGATCCTCAAGTTTAGCGCTATGCCTGAGGAAGAAAGCAAGCGCGAAACTCGGGAGGGTACTGTATTTCAAATACCATAAGACATTCAAAATAACTACACTACCCTCCCGAGTTTCACGCTATGTGAGTTTCGCGATCCTTGAGTTTCGCGCTGAGTCCTAAATTCTTACCATCCTGACTTTTGCGCATTATATCCCCGAGCTTCGCGGTGCTTTATAAACTTTTTTTTGTGTGTGCGTGTGTGTGTGTGTGTGTGCCTACAGTGCCGTTAGGCAGTGACCTCCAGGGGTGGGGTGGTAGGCCCTGGAGGTTAACTTGAGGGCTTTGATGGTTGGCTCTTGCCTGTGGTGGCGCAGACAGAATTTCTATAGTGACGCCTGTGATTAGAGGCTCATGCCGCCCCCTGTGTCCTCCAATTCACTCGCAATCGAAGGTAGAGTTAATGGGCAGCGTGTAGGTGTTCTTAGGCCACTCAACGGTGCAGATAAAGATTTTAAGTGGATTTTACAGCCCTCATCAAGGATCGAACTCGGGTTACCGAGAACGCCACTCGGAGACTTCTTCTTCTTCTTGTGACCTTTTCTGCTTAGTATCGCTTTGTAGGTCGTCTGTCAAGCTCGTGCTCGAGCTTGACACATATCTTGACGCTAATCACTCTGCTAATCACTCCCATAAGAGACGTACGAGACACGTCTTCCTACCTTCCTGCTTAGTATAGTATTATAATAGGCTTAGTATAGCTTGTGTGTAGTTTTGCTTTGTTTTTTTCTTTTTGTTTGTTTTTCTATACAGGAGCAGCCGGTGTCGCATAAGATAGGTAACACCTCAAAATAAGTAGCACCTTACCTTACACCCCCGCCGCTCCTTACTTATTTACCACAAAATACTCCTTTATAAGTGATTAACATGGAGTGTGTGGTACTGTGGTTCTGGAGGTACTGGAGGAGACAGGATAGAGAAGGGAAAGGGATTGGACGGTTATTGCCGTATAACACTGTCCCCACAACCATCAGCGACAGTGTTTACTTGAAGATGAGTTAAAGGATGGAGATATTACAAAGACTAGAAAGGTTTTCAGATGAGCAACTATGGGAATGGAGTTTAATGCTAAAAAGGAAAGTGATGGAAGATGGGCAGTAGCAAAAAGAACAGAGAGGAAAGTATTCGATGGGAAATGAATGGATAATCAAAACAAAGGTCGAAAAAGATCTGGGAGTATGGATTACAGACAATTTGTCACCTGAGAAGCATATAAACAAGATAACAGGAGATACATATCAGTTGCTGAGGAATATAAGAATGGCATTCAAATATTTGGATGAAGAGATGATCAAGAAATTGATAACATCTCTGATTCGACCAAGGTTGGAATATGCGGCAGTGATTTGGTCACCACATAAAAAGAAGGATATAAGGAAGATTGAGAGAATACAAAGAGCAGCCACAAAAATGGCTCCAAGCCTGAGAGATTTACCATATGAGGAAAGACTTTCAAGACTAAAACTCCCAACCCTTGAGAAAAGAAGAGAAAGGGGAGATTTTATAGCAGTGTATAGAGCATCAATGGGTCTGGAAAAAATTGATAGAAATGATCTGTTTGTGTGGGACGATAGAAGTACAAGAGGTCATGAGAAGAAATTGAAAAGGACAACATGCAAGAGGGACATGAAAAAATACAGCTGCCCGTATAGAAGCATAGAAGCCTGGAATAACCTTGATGCAAAAGTGGTTAAAGCAAGAAGTATTCAGGACTTCAAAGGCAAACTGGATAATATTAGATTTGGAGACGGAACAGTACGAGCATAGCTCTTTTCCTGTATGTTACAATTAGGTAAATACAACTACGTAAATACACAAAAAAAAAAAAAAAAAAAAAAAAAAAAAAAAAAAAAAACCGGACTAAATAAGTATTTTTACTGTGTTTTTAATACCCGAGTTTCGCGATCCTTGAGTTTCGCGCTATGCCTCTGGAAGAAAACAAGCGCGAAACTCGGGAGAGTAGTGTACGTGTTTTTTTTTTTTTTTTTTTTTTTTTTTTTTTTTTTTTTTTTTTTTACATTGAAGCCTATAGCTCCAAAAGGCTATTATTCATATGGAGGGACGTGATGGTTGGCCCTCAGCCCGTTGGTTGGCACAGGCTGGATTTTTATAGTAACACCTGTGATGTTATAGGTGAAGGTCTGTTTTCTATGATGGTCCACCCTCAGTTCATAGGCACACACTGCTACCTGTTGTCCCATCGCCACACTTGAAGTTGGAGTCGACGGAACAGGAATGCAGCATGTGGGTTGCTTTGGCCATTCGACGATGGATTTACAGTTGCTCCTTGGTGGGACTTGAACTTGTGCTCCCAGGCTCTTGTCGACCACGTTAAAGATGGCCAAAAGAGTTGAATCTGTTCTCACGCTGTTATGTTTCCATTCCGCCTTTTGGCGGCAGATTGCCGCGATTGCCGCCAACAGCGCCATCTATCGTCTGTTAGTGTTGATGAATCATTTACCACCAGGCTGAGCCTGTCACACATATCACAAGCTCTTTTTAGTCCTGGAAATTATCACCCATGGCAAATTCATCAAAAGGATTTACTAATACTATTGTATACAGGCTAAAAGTTATACAATACACCAAAGAACATGGGAACAGACCAACAGAAAGACACTTTGGATCACCGCCGAGAGAGACTATACGATGCCATTTTTTCTGATATTTTGCTTATACGATCGCTCTTCTTTAGTAACAGCCTTTGATTTTGTTATGATGGCTCTCGCCTGCTTTTATGATCATGCGAGCAATCCATGATGTCTTTAAGCTGCTTGCAAGCTCTAATGCATTTGATATCAAACCCAAGAGAGACAGAAAGAGACACAAGTTAAGAGTTTAAGCATATGCTAGTTTAAGCCTATTATAAATTATTATTGTTGAGCCCTTCTTTCCTTGTCAACCCCTCCATCTAGTAGCTCTTCCCCACCTCCAATAATGATGATGACTAGAGAGGGATTTAGGTGACAAGACGGGTGAGTTTCATGTCTTTGTTTCTTTATTAATTTCTTTATTTATGCAATTGTACATATAATATGTGTTTCGATTAGCTTAGCCAATGTTTTCAATACAGTACAGTACAGGGAGGTCCCGAAGATACGAGCAGTTAGGTTCCACCTGGCATTCTCGTAAAGCGAAATCTCGTATAGCGAAATACATAACTAATGGTAAAATATAGGTTTGGTTCCAGGACCCCATCAAAGACATGTTTTTCAAGCTAAAATAAACTATACCAAACACAACAAACACACAGCGTCTATATTACCCACACTGTACTACCTATTCTGTAAAAAAAGCATTCTGAAAGAGAAAATAGCACACAAAAGGTTGTACTGTAGAGGGACGGGGTTGTACAAGACGTTGTACTGTAGGAGACGCCGCGTGATACAAGAGAGGGTAGGGTAGGTAAGGGACAAGGGAGGGGTGCGCAGAACTCTTCGAGCCCACAAACGTGTCTCTGCGCATCTGAATCATTGTACATTGTTGTATACACTTTAGCTAGACACGGGTTACACCAAACACTTAGAGTTCACACACTGGTTTATTTCGGCGGGAATATGTGGGTACAGCGGAGGAATGCCACGAGAAACAGAGAGAGGAGGAGTGGTGTCCTCTCTGTGGTGGTAGGTAGGTAACTGCCAGAAGCTGGTCTAGGAAGCCAGGGCGGGAACCCAGCAACGGAGGGGCGGGAGGAATTTGGGTCACTAGCGAGTCAGGTCCACGCCAGGTGTTGGCTTGACCTTTAGGGGTAATTAGCCAGGTGTGCAGCCCCTAGCTTGGGGCCACCACAATACTCCCCTTTTCACCCGCGAGTCAGGTCCACGCCAGGTGTTGGCTTGACCTTTAGGGGTAATTAGCCAGGTGTGCGGCCCCAAGCTTGGGGCCACCACAATACTCCCTTTTTCACCAGCGAGTCAGGTCCACGCCAGGTGTTGGCTTGACCTTTAGGGGTAATTAGCCAGGTGTGCGGCCCAAGCTTGGGGCCACCACAACATCATACAGCCCAGATGCATACGTGGTAGGGCGCACATTTTGAACTTGGTAGTTTTACTCACCCCAGTTTGAATGTCGTAGCATTGGATTTTCGATCTCGTATATTGAAAATAGACCCTAATTTACTCAGCTCGTATCATTGATTTCTCGTATACCTAATGCTCGTATAACGGGACTGCCCTGTACATGAAAGATATTTATGTAGCACCTAGGGGGTATTAGGGTACTTATAGTACAAGTCTAGGAATACATCCCTATTAATCCCATCAAACCTTATGTCTGACATATGATGGATAACTATATAATTGGGTGTTCAGGAAACAACCCCTTAGTATATGAGGGAATACTGTACAGTAAACCGCCTCTAATTTGAACCCGTATGATTCAAACTTTGGATAATTTGACTTGTTTCAGGCCCAGTTCGAATTTTTCAACAACTTTCCATAACCCAAGCTGAAGTTCGAATTGTCAGAGTTTTCTGCAGCATCATCCACCTCCTCTGTGCCATCCACTTCGTCAGCCAGCCTCCACATCGCCTCCAACACATTAAGCACCTTAAGCACTGAAGACCTTACCTTACAAATCTCCAGAGTGACACCAGCCAGGGCTACGTAGCATTCAGTAGTGGTCACCCCCCCCTCCCCCTTCGCACTCTCCCTACTGAACGATACTGAACTCTTATTAATACGCATTGCTACCAAGATAGCAGCTGCCGAAATGTATCTGCGACTATTCTTATTGTTGCAGAATAATGAAGAATAGAAGAGGAGAGGCTTTCTTTGCCCTTAGTTTACATACCCTTATTGTGGCACGAGCTGGCAACTCAGTAGCGATCCATCTCCCAAGTCTGTTGTGCAGGGGCTTGCGCTAGGCCTGCTCTATGCTGATGTCTGATGTCACCATGCGTCTCCAGGTGCACCCATTCGTGTTGCATTACTGAACGCAGCCCTTACCTGAAGATGTTATCAGTGATGACTAAGTGCTCAGTGTACAGTAGTACTGTATTTTAAGACTTCAGTATAAGCCATATTTTGGTGAGTACAAGTATTAATAATCTGTGCTGTTTTAGCAAGTTTTAATGAGTTCTTATTGTGTGGAGGGGCTAGGGGTAACCATCGGATAATTCGGACTTTCGGCTAATTTGACCCAGGTCTCGCCCCAATTAGATCAAATTAGAGAGTGTTTACTGTATTTTAATACAGTACAACAGTACATAAAACAATTTATATGACCTCTTGAGGGTACTAGAAGACTTATATACAGGTATAGGAATGCATCTCTATTAATCCCATGATATCTCCTATATACAATCAATCAAATTCTTTTAGCATGAAACTCATCGTGCATCACGGGCTCAGGAACCTAAGTGTCATATTTGGCGAATGTTAACAGGGAGTACAGGGAGGTCCCGTTATACGAGCATTCGATATACGAGAATCCGATGATACGAGATGTGTAAATTAGGGTCTATTTTCAATATACGAGATCGAAAATCCAATGCTACGACATTCAAACTGGGGTGAGTAAAATTACCAAGTTATTTACTAAAGTAAATTACAAGTTATTTACTAAAATTATAAAGTAATTTACTGACTATATATGATTTTACCTAAGGTTGTACGATAATCAATCTGATGGGGGTGGTGGTGTGGTGGTGGTGGTATTTCATAATTGTTATTCATCCTCCTCTCTGTACCCACGGCTGAAATGGCATATTTAACACCTCACACACACACTACCACGTATATAACACCACGCTAACCCTAAATAACACCTATAACGGCATTAGAAACACGAGTTATAGAGGTTATATGAGGCCTAACACAAGCGGCCTGCCTCTTGGCGACGCTGTAAGACACTGTTGTTGTGAAGGCTACGAACACATTTTATTTCCACTGCACTAATGCACTACTTTTGCCACTGCACTAATGTAGCCAGGCACAATATATTACGAATTTTAGCATAAATGCTAAAAGCTCGCTTCGCTCGCTTGGACAATGAGTTAAGAGACGAAATATAACTTTCTGTGCCAAATTTCTTCCTTTGCGCCTGCATCTTTCTTGCCCACACATTCGTGGAAACATTTTACAAGCCTATATGACACCTGATTTCGGCTGAAATAGGTGACAAAAATATGATCATTCTGGTGGCTCGGTACAATAATGTGGCCTACAAAAATTCACAACCCTGGACAATGTACAATGATTCAGGTGCACAGAGACGAGTTTGTGGGCAGTGAAAGAGGTCTGCGCACCCCTCCCTTGTCCCTTACCTACCGTACCCTCTCGAGTCTAGTGTATCACGCGGCGGCCCAAAGAGTACATACAACGTCTTTGTTGCTCGTATGTATTGTGCTTGTGAGTCTATTTTAGTGATTTGCTGGTTTACTTAATGTGCTTATTGTGACTTATTTGTGCTCTGTCTTACTGTGCTGTCACACTCTTAATTCACTGTGTTTTGTGTGGTGGTGTGGTGGTGCGTAGGTGTGGTATATAGAGCCCAATATTTGAGAGTTTGAGAGAGTGTTGTGTTTGGTATAGTTTATTTTAGCTTGAAAAACATGTTTTTTTTTTTTTTTTTAACATATATTTTTCCATTAGTTATGTGTTTCGTTATACGAGATTTTGCTTTACGAGTATGCCAGGTGAAACCTAACTGCTCGTATCTTCGGGACCTCCCTGTATGTGTTTAAATTTATGATTTAATAAAACTTTTGCTGTTACAAGCATTACATACTCAAACAATATTCTCCTGTTACTTTTATTGTGTCTTCTATTATATCCTCAGAGCCAGGTTTATCTTCATCACCTCTTGAGACAATTGCTACGCCGGAACCTGGGGTACCATGCTTGGGAGGTGGCTAACACCTGCCGAGAGCTGCCTTACTTCCCTCATGCACTTGAGCTGCTTCTCCATCAGGTGAGACTTCAGGTTTGTTGAAGACTCTTATGTAATCCAATATACAGTATGGTCTCAAGTACAGTATATGAGAATTAGATGGTTTCCTGGAGCCTCCTCATTTACCAGAAATCCCCCATATCGAGGGGATGAATAAGTTTAATAACAAGGGTTGAATAATCATGCATTCCTACATTCTTGAGTGGCAACAAATTATTCATGTCTGTGTGTTCATTTTCTAATCGTTATAAGCTACATATATATGCTAATAGAAAGGTAGCGATGTGTTAAGTGATGGAGAAGCACACACACATTAATAATAATAGACAAATTGGCAAAAAATAGAAATCTGGCAGCATTATAGAGTAATTTTAGAAGTGTTAATCTCCAGGTAGTAGACGGCACCATCCTCTCTCCTCTGTCTCCTCCGTCTCAGCACAGACCCTTTCTTTCACTCAGTCCTCAGCTCCCTAGCTGAAACCTTTGATTTTGCTGATTACACTTTAATAGTCAAATAACAATACATAGATAGAAAATATAGCCATAGGTGTGTGTATGTGGGTATTCATCTAGTTGTATTTTTACAGGGCCTGAGTTACACTCGTAAGGCCCCATCTCTATATTTACATTTTATCATTCATCCTTATTGCTTAGTGTTGGCCGAAACCATCACCCTGAGAGGCGGGTCACAACCCCCGACTAACACCCGTTACTCATTTACTGCTGGGTGGACAGGGGCATGGGTTTTAGGGAGACCGCCCACCTATCTTCGCTCCTCCTGGGGATCGTACCCGGGACTTCACAGTTGTGAACTGAGCGTGCTAACCACTACACTACGGAGTACCCGTGTGTGTCTGTATTCATTTAGTTGTGATTTACAGGAAAAGAGCTGAGCTCGTACTGTCATGTGTCTAAAACTACTATCTATTATCCAGCTTGGCTTTGAAATCGTGAATATTAATGGCATTTACTACAGTACCCTCCCGAGTTTCACGCTATCCGAGTTTCGCAATCCTCGAGTTTCAATCCTGAGTCCTAAATCCTCGAGGCTCAATCCTGAGTCCTAAATCCTCGAGGCTCAATCCTGAGTCCTAAATCCTCGAGGCTCAATCCTGAGTCCTAAATTCTTACCATTCCATCTTACCAAACCATTCACGCATTATCTCCCTGAGTTTTGCGCTGCTTCGTACACTTAAAAAAAAAAAAAAAAAAAATGTATATATTTTTTTATTACATTTGTGCCTATAGTGCCGTTAGGCAGTGACCTCCAGGGGTGGGATAGTAGGCCCTGGAAGTTCACTCGAGTGCTGTGATGGTTGGCCTTCGCCTGTGGGGGCGCAGGCAGGATTTTTGTAAGAGTTAATGGGCAGCATGTGGGTGTTCTTAGGCCACTCGATGGTGCAAGGAAGATTTAAAGTGGATTTTACAGTCTTCATCAAGGATCGAACTCGGGTCACTGAGAACACCATTTGTAGATGCAAACCACTCTGCTACCGCCTCCCCTAAGAGACTTTCGGGATACGTTTTCCTCTGTTGGCGTCAGGCGCACTGCCTTAGACCAGGTTGCCAGACCTGCCTCTTGAATACATCAAATAGCTGCATTTTATGGCTTATAAGACGCTGCATCTTGGAAGATGCACCTTGATTTTGGAAAGAAATTTATAAGAAAAAAATGTAGAAACAAACAGATTTTCTAGTAAAATCTACAGATTTTCTCGGTAGGCTTTTTCTTCTTCTTGTGACCTCTACCGCTTAGTATCGCTTCGTATAGTAGGTCCTCTCCTCTCCTCTCCTCTCCTCTCCTCTACTCTCCTCTCCTCTCCTCTCCTCTCCTCTCCTCTCCTCTAGTGTTGGCCGAAGCCACCATCCCGGGAGGCGGGTCACAAACCCCATGCTAACACCAGGTACCCATGCACTGCTGGGTTGACATGGGCTTGGGTTTTTTTAGGGAAACAGCCCATCTATTTTCGCTCCGCCCGGGGATTGAACCCGGGACTTCTCGATTGTGAGCCGAACGTGCCACCCCTACACTACGGAGTACCCAAAGAGTTGGCCCGGCAGGATTAGAACTCGGGACATTGAGCCCACCACTCCAAGATGCTAACCACTCGGCCACCGCCTCTCCCAGCGGTGGGTGAGGCTGTGTCTCTCCCACCGAAGTGTCTTTCTGTTGTTCTGTTCCCATGTTCTTTGGCGTATCCAAAGACTACTGTACACTAGACTTGTTACTCGCGCTCCGCGCCAACCTGCCCATGACCAGTGGAGGCCAATGCCGCGATTCCTGACATTTTCGAACATCACTCCAATTTCCCTTCCTATGGTTTATTAGTATAAATGATATACAGGGAAGTCCCGAAGATACGAGCAGTTAGGTTCTACCTGGCATACTCGTAAAGCGAAATCTCGTATAGCGAAATACATAACTAATGGTAAAATATAGGTTTGGTTCCAGGACCCCATCAAAGACATGTTTTTCAAGCTAAAATAAACTGTAGCAGTCCCAAGGTTGGGGCCACACACCTGGCTAATTACCCCTAAAGGTCAGGCTGCACACCTGGCTAATTACCCTTCAGGTCACGCCTTGCTTGGGGTGACCTAACTGGGGTCAACCAAAATCCCCCTTTGTCCAGCCCGGTAGTCTTGTATTCAGTCAGTTACCTACCAACCACTACAGTGAGAGGAACACCACTCCTCCTCTCCCTGTGTTCCTCTGTGGATTGGGACAGGGGGATTTTGGTTGACCCCAGTCAGGTCACCCCAATCAAGGCGTGACCTGAAGGGTAATTAGCCAGGTGTGACCTTTAGGGGTAATTAGCCAGGTGTGCGGCCCCAACCTAGTGACCGCTACAAAACTATACCAAACACAACAAACACAATGTTTGAATGTCGTAGCATTGGATTTTCGATCTCGTATATTGAAAATAGACCTTAATTTACTCAGCTCGTATCATTGATTTCTCGTATACCGAATGCTCGTATAACGGGACTTCCCTGTACTCTTATCTTCGTAAATGTTTGTTCTATAATATTATCAAATAAAAAGCAGTAAAACACACTAAAGAAATGCCATTATGAAACTGAAGAAATATGCATGAACTTAATATTCACTTAAACTCTTTGCCATTTAATATTTTGCGAGACAACATTTAACATGAAACATATCAATAGAAGCGGAATTTTATTAACTTTCCATTGATATATTTCGTTTTCTGATAAATGAATTAGCACCATGCATAAATTAGCGTTAACTAAATAAATAAAATCATCAATCAGGAAAATTACCCAATTGATGTTATTTATTTAGTTAACGCTAATTTATGCATGGTGTTAATTCATTTATCAGAAAACTAAATATATCAATGGAAAGCTAATAAAACTCCGCTTCTATTGATATGTCGCATATAAAAAGTTTTCTTGCAAAATATTAAATGAACTTAATATTCAACTAAACTTTTCGCTATTTAATATTTTGCGATAAAACTTTTTACATGAAACATATCAATAGAAGCGGAATTTTATTAGCTTTCCATTGATATATTTCGTTTTCTGATAAATGAATTAGCATCATGCATAAATTAGCGTTAACTAAATAAATAACATCATCAATCGGGTAATTTCCCGATTGATGATGTTATTTATTTAGTTAGCGCTAATTTATGCATGGTGCTATTTCATTAACCAGAAAACGAAATATTTCAATGGAAAGCTAATAAAATACCGCTTCAATTGATATGTTGCATGTTAAATGTTGTCCCGCAAAATATTTAATGGCGAAGAGTTTTTAAGTGAATATTAAGTTCATGCATATTTCTTCAGAGTTTCATAATGGCATTTCTTGAGTGTGTTTTACTGTTTTTTATTTAATAATATTATAGAACAAACATTTTCAAAGATAACCGAGGTTATCCTATAGGTTAAAAGATCTGTTATCTAGGAGGAGGAGGTGGAGGAGGAATTCAAGAAATTGTAATATGTACCATTATTCACTATCTTAACCCACATATACAACTTCTACAGCTCAACTAAATCACTAACAACACAGGCTCCTACCTTACATATCTTAATATCTGATACACTCAAACCTCGGGTTTCGAACGTCTCCCTTTTCGAACAAATCGGTTCATGAACAGAATTTCAAACTCATAATTGCACCGGTTCCCGTACGATAACTCGGTTGCCGAACAAGCTACTCGGCAACTGTGCGCGTCACTGGCGTCAGTCACGCCGCGGCCCTCACTTAGTAGACATCCGCTACGAACTGTTGTTTGATTTTGACGATGTTTCTTGTGTTGTGCATTATTTCGGTATTATTTTACACTTGGACCGAAACTCCCTACCGTTGATAACACTAAAGTCGCCATGACAACTTTTTTTTCGATTTACAGACGTGTAGTGGCGTTAATACTTACATTTCTACATCCATGATTTCAGGAAGGTTAGAAGGGGCTATCTGGAGAGTCTGTGTCATTTTGTGTCTTCATCTGTGTCATATTATGGCTATAAATGAACAAATTACAAAAATATGACCAGAGTGGCGACCAACACTAAGGTATGTTCTGAGTGTCCTTCCACCGTCGTCGTCGCCCGGAAAAAAACGAGTAGCGAAATTTTAAACTGTATATACAGTCAAAACTCAGTTTAAATAAATATTTATTATCATCTAAATCAGTTTAAATACTATACAGTCAGTTTAACGGACTAAAGGGGGGGAGGAGTGGTCCGTTAAAGCCGATTGTCCGTTATAGCGAGGGTATTTTCCCAAGGGTGGAAAAATACATGAAAAAAACGGAAAAATTGTGAAATAAATGAGAAATAATCACAAACACAACCAGACTGTGTAGCTATGTTGGGAGGTAAACAGTGACTGGCACTACATGCTGAATTTGGTCCGCTCCTACACGTGAAATAAATGAGAAATAATCACAAACACAACCAGACCGTGTAGCTAGTCAAGCTCAAGCTCTAGTGCAAGGTAAACAAATTACCACGAGCCAGATTCAGCCGTGGCTTCCAAAGGTATTGCTTATTATCATGACTAATGCTCATTATTATATATATTATACGGTTGTGAAGTGCAGTTCTATACACGTGTCACTATTTAGGTCAGTGTAGCACTGCGTGTCACCTTAGATAATGGTGATTTTGGGTGTTGAGGTGACAGGGAGACGTAGCAGCGGCCACGCCATAACACTAATAGTCACTATTTTAAACAATACACACCTACCACTAAATCACTAGCAACACAGGCTCCTTCCTTATAATATTATATCATAATATGGGATACATCAAAACTCCTTAAAACCCAAGCATTCCAAAGTAAAATGAGAAAATAATACAATTATGTTGAGTTGACAATTCAAGCGGCGATAAGCGGTCTAATATGTCAAAAAAAAAAAAAAAAAAAAAAAAAGTCACACAAATAGAGTCCATTACATCCGAAGTCCGTTATATCGAGGTTTGACTGTACTTGCAGATACAAAGCATATGGGGAGACGGTAGCGGAGTGGTTAGCGTCTCCGACTGGAGTTCTCGGTGAACCGAGTTCGATCCCCGAAGAAAACCAAAATCTTTCTGCACCATCGAGTGGCCTAAGAACACCCACAACTCTACCTGCCCTGCCCATCAACTCTACCTCCGATTGCGAGTGCTTCGGAGGACACAGGGGAGCGGCATGAGCCTCACAGGCGTCACTATAAGAATACTGCCTGCGCCACCATGGGCGAGGACCAACCATCAGAGCCCTCAAGTGAACCTCCAGAGCCTACCATCCGAGCCCTGGGTCACCACTGCCTACAGAGGCTATAGGCACAAATGTAAAAACAACAACAACAACAACAACAACAACAACAACAACACTGAAGCAGAGTAGATTATAACAGTCATGATATAAACTACTGTGTATCAACTTCAGTGGCACATACACATCAGTAGTGATGCTATAATTCGTAATATTTGGCGGCTGGCGACTAAAGTGATCTACGGTACACAACTGGGAGTCTGGTTTATGTTTACCTTTTTGGATTCTAAGAAACATTCTCTCTATGGGCTTCCGTCGCAAATCATTACTTTTGGAGATAATGACATGTTGTTTATAGGGAGGAGAGAGACAAGGGTTTACGAGAGCCGCATGTTTCTTACTCTTGTGACCTGCATCGCCTCTGTCTGCCCTTACCGCGGACACTTATTTAATGCAGATTTGGCTTTATTTAGGAGGTTAAAGCATGGGATTAGGTTAGGTAAGGTTAGTGAGCGAGTCAAAAAGGGGGGGATAGGTTATCATTACTTTTGGAGATAATGACATGTTGTTCATAGAGAGGCGAGAGACAAGTGTTTACGAGCACCTCGCTCTTCTTTCTCTTGTGACCTGCATCGCCTCTGTTCTTCCCTTATCGCGGACACTTATATAATGCAGATTTGGCTTTAGTTAGGAGATGAAAGCGTGGGATTAGGTTAGGTTAGGTTAGTGAGTGAGTCAAAAGGTGGGGGCTTAGGTTAGTTTAATTTTCATTTTTGTAAAAAAAGGTCTTTATATTGGGGGTCAGGAAAGGATTAATCCATTTTATATTGTTTTTGATGGAAACGTGTGTTGTGGCTTTAGAACAATTAGGTTTTAGAACAACTTTTGGGAACTAATTAAGTTAGAAAACCGAGGGCATGTCTGTATATTAAAACTCCTTAAAACCCAAGCATTCCAAAATAAAATTAAAAATATTATGTTGAGTTGACGATTCGAGCGGCGATAAGCGGTCTGGCATGCCCTTCTTGCCCGCAAATTTGTTACGCAAATGGAGTCCGTTAAATCCGAAGTCCGTTAAATCGAGGGTCGACTGTATATATATATATATATATATATATATATACAGTAAACCCATTCTAATTCAAACATGTACAATTTAACCTTCAGATAATTCGATCTGGTTCAGGCCCAGTTCGAATTTTTCAACAACTTTCCATAAGCTGAACAGAAGTTCGAATTGTCTGCACATTGTTCAAATTGACCAACGATGTGCGCAGGAAGTGCATATTGTTGGAGTTTTCTGCAGCATCTTCCAAAAAATATATAGAAATTTGAAATTATTTTTTTAATGAATATTTGCCAGCCATTACGACTTATCAGTAATTACGACTTAATGAATACTGACTTATCGAGGTTTTACTGTACTTTTGTTAGGTTGTGAAGTGACTGTTGTCTGCTTGCATCCTGTACCTATTTTTTGTTTGGTTAACTTTTCTTATATGAAATTTTTATCATTTTGATTATGATAACTGACAAAAATGCATCTACCTAGGTTCTGGAAGAAGAGGCCTCAAGCAAAGATCCTCTCCCAGACTGCTTGCTGCCCCGTGTTGTGGAGTTTATCAGGGAGTTTCCAGTGTACCTACAGACAGTGGTGCAGTGTGCTCGAAAAACTGAACTAGCCCTCTGGCGCTACCTTTTTTCAGCAGCTGGGAGCCCCAAGCAACTCTTCATTCGAGCATTAGAAGCTGCTCAGCTGGACACAGCAGCATCATACCTCATAATTTTGCAGGTTGGTAAGGATGGAAAGTGTGAAGATATAAGCTTAAAATTGCAGGTAGTGAACATTTTCAAATTTTGGAGTTTATGATCATTAGAGAACATATTATTTACATGTATTCTTTATTGTTCACTTTTCTCATAGAGATTACAAGGCAGGGAAAAGTAATGGCACAATAGATTTTTTTTTATGGAAGTGGTTAATTATATGATGAGACCCCACCTCTTGCCTCTTACCTCCAGAATTTGGAAAGTGCTTCTGTGAGCCGCAGTCTTGCCACACGTCTCCTTGATGCCACATTGGAGGCTGGGAAGTGGGATCTCAGCAAAGACTTAATCCGTTTCCTGCGCTCTATAGGTAGGAGTCAGGGTGTGAATTTTTGTTTTCTCATTCTCTCTCTCTCTCTCTCTCTCTCTCTCTCTCTCTCTCTCTCTCTCTCTCTCTCTCTCTCTCTCTCTCTCTCTCTCTCTCTCTCTCTCTCTCTCTCTCTCTCTCTCTCTCTCTCTCTCCTCCTCTCCTCTCTCCACCCCCTCTCTCCCCCCTCTCTCTCTCTCTCTCCTCTCTCTCCTCTCTCTCTCTCTCTCTCTCTCTCTCTCTCTCTCTCTCTCTCTCTCTCTCTCTCTCTCTCTCTCTCTCTCTCTCTCTCTCTCTCTCTCTCTCTCTCTCTCTCTCTCTCTCTCTCTCTCTCTCTCTCTCTCTCTCTCTCTCTCTCTCTCTCTCTCTCTCTCTCCTCTCTCTCTCTCTCTCTCTCTCTCTCTCTCTTTCTTTCTCTTTCAGATCAGTAGTAATTTTCCATATCAGCCTTTTAATCATGAAATAAACTACACTACCCTCCCGAGTTTTGCGCTATGCGAGTTTCGCGATCCTCGAGTTTCGTGCTGAGTCTATATTCTTACCATCCCGACTTTCGCGCATTATATCCCCGAGGTTCGCGCTGCTTCGTACACGTTTTTTTTTTGTGTGTGTGTATTTACCTAGTTGTATTTACCTAGTTGTAACATACAGGAAAAGAGCTATGCTCGTACTGTCCCTTCTCCAAATCTACTATTATCCAGTTTGCCTTTGAAGTCCTGAATACTTCTTGCATTAATCACTTTTGCATCAAGGTTGTTCCAGGCTTCTATGCTTCTATACGGGAAGCTGTATTTTTTTTTATCCCTCTGGCATGTTGTCCTTTTCAATTTCTTCTCATGACCTCTTGTACTTCTGTCGTCCCACACAAACAGATCTCTATCAATTTTTTCCAGACCCATTGATGCTCTGTACACTGCTATAAAATCTCCCCTTTCTCTTCTTTTCTCAAGTGTTGGGAGTTTTAGTCTTGAAAGTCTTTCTTCAATGGTAAATCTCTCAGGCTTGGAGCCATTTTTGTGGCTGCTCTTTGTATTCTCTCAATCTTCCTTATATCCTTCTTTTTATGTGGTGACCAAATCACTGCTGCATATTCCAACCTTGAATCAAAGATGTTATCAATTTCTTGATCATCTCTTCATCCAGATATTTGAATGCCATTCTTATATTCCTCAGCAACTGATATGTATCTCCTGTGATCTTGTTTATATGCTTCTCTGGTGACAAATTGTCTGTAATCCATACTCCCAGATCTTTTTCGACCTTTGTTTTGATTATCCTTTCATTTCCCATCGAATACTTTCCTCTCTGTCTCTTTTTGCTACTGCCCATTTCCATCAATTTACACTTTTTGGCATTAAACTCCATTTCCCATAATTGACTCCATCTGAAAATCTTATCTAGATCCTTTTGTAAATCCTCACAGTCCTCTTTACTTTCTATTTTTCTTAGTAATTTAGCATCATCAGCGAATAAACTCATATAACTGTTTACCCCTTCTGTCATATCATTTACATAGACCAAGAACATCACTGGGGCCAATACTGATCCTTGAGGAACTCCACTTATCACACTGTATGTGTGTGTGTGTGTGTGTGTGCCTACAGCACCGTCAGGCAGTGACCTCCAGGGGTGGGATGGTAGGCCTTGGAGGTTCACTTGAGGGCTGTGATGGTTGGCTCTCGCCCGTGGTGGCGCAGACAGAATTTCTATAGTGACTCCTGTAATTAGAGGCTCATGCCACCCCCTGTGTCCTGTGATGCCCTCGCAATCGAAGGTAGAGTTATTGGGCAGTGTTAGGGTGTTCATAGGCCACTCGACGGTGCAGAGAAAGATTTTAAGTGGATTTTACAGCCCTCATCAAGGATAATTAAATAAGATAGGTAACACCTCGAAATAAGTAGCACCTTTAAACCTTACACCCCCGCATATCCTTATTTATTTACCACAAAATACTCCTTTATAAGTGATTAACCATGACGTGTGTGGTACTGTGGTTTCTGGAGGTACTGGAGGAGACAGGAGAGAAGAGAGGAAGGCATTGTGACAGTGTTATTGCCGTATAACACTGTCACACAACCATCAGCTGATGCCCTCACTCACTCACTCAGACCAAAACAAATGAAAATGTTTTAGTATCCCAGGTGAAATAGACAAGGGAAGAGTTGACAAATCTGTTAACAAAGGAGACAAAGTTTGAAGAGAACCTATGAAGCGATACTAAGCGTCAAAGGTCACAAGAAGAAGACGAATCGAGAGAGACAGATTCTTCTTCTTCTTCTTGTGACCTTTGTCGCTTATATCGCTTCATAGGTCCTCTTCCACTTCGTTTCCTACTTTAACAAAACTTGTTAACTCTTCCCTGTTTATTTCACCTGGGAAAGACATTTTGATCAGTTTTGGAATGGCAGAGCGCCGGACTAAAGGCTTCACTGACAGCATCCGCTGGGTGACTCCCAATTCAAGCTCCTCTCCTCCCTCCTCTTCCTCCTCTCCTCTCCTCTACGTAGTGTTGGCCGAAGCCACCACCCCGGGAGGCGGGTCACAAACTCTTGGCTAACACCCGGTACCCATTCACTTCTGGGTGGACAGGGGCTTGAGGCATTTTCAGGATATTTTTGGGGGAAAAAGTGAGTCTTATAAGCTGTAAAATACGGTAGGTGCACCTCGCACCGGACTAAATAAGCATTTTCACAGTTTTTTCAATACCCGAGTTTTGCGATCCGCGAGTTTCGCGCTATGCCTTGGGAAGAAAGCAAGCGCGAAACTCGGGAGGGTACTGTACAGTGCTTTCCTGCTTTTAGCGCATTTGGATTTGGCAAATTTGAATTAAGCGACAGGGTTGGATTTTGTACACAATTCTGAATTGGCAAGTAAACACTCACTTTTCGTGTGTGTAATATAAATTTAATTTAATTTTAAGGAAATCTTTATAATTAAAATAATGTAACTGGTGAGAGTGCGTTCTATGAGTCCGTAAAATCACACTATAATTTTTTTTTACTCACCTCCTTCAATCTACATTTTCTTGTCACCTCTTCACTGGACACTTCATCTCTCCATGTGATCCCAGTCAAATATCTCAAAATTCTCCGATCACACCCAACCAACACATCCTCCAACCTCTTCGTCAAAGCCCATGTCTCAGAACCATTACAGCAAATCTGATCTTATACATGCTTCAAATCAAATCTCTACCTCTGTTTTTCAGTGGAATACTCTTGTTTATCAGCAGTCCTGCTATATCTCTCTACTGCATCCATGTAGTTGCTACTCGTTTTCTCACAGCTCTCTCCACTCCACCCTCGCTATCTAACATGTCACCAAGATAGCAAAATTGTTTCACTTCTTCTATTGCATCACCATTCACTTCTATAGTTTCTACTTCTTCTGGCGGGCCCCCTCTGTTGATTCTATTTATACACACTATACAGCAGAAATCTGCCACCCCATTTAGGTTTCCTGGTCACGAATATCTTTTATGGCACCACTACTTACATTTACAGGGTCTTCACTACATACATCGATATTATTCAAATCGACTACCAAATCGCTGTCAAAGCCCTCAAACTCAATATCACTCACGTTATGTAGCTTTCCACATCAGTTTATGGTACTATTGTCAGCCGGAATTATAGGCGAAACACCAACCGAGTCAACTTTTTTGTCGCGAGTTCCCTTTGTAATAGATGAAAAGGAAGAAAAAACGGCAATGTATTACAATACATGAATATTGGTTACCTAACCTGACCTAACTGTGGAGACTGCGCTCAACCAGACCCACCACTAGTTAACTCACCTAACATGCACATTATGTGTAGTATATATTCTTCTTCATTGTGGATATGTGAATATTATGACAGACATTTAGTCACACATACCACGTATAATGTTGCACCATTCAGATATATTGCCCACGCCTCTATATTCAAGCCTTATGCTCATATTCTATGTTATGTAGCAGGACTGTAACCTAACTCGGCAACAGTGCACTGCCAAGCGTCTCATCATATGTTACCGCCAGTCAAGCCGCCTCTAGCAAGCCGATCACATCAACACCTCCTGTCGACGTCTCTGTATTCCCCTGCTGTAACCTCTAGAATAGACCCTAAGGAAGAAACCCTAGTTTCCTTAAAGAACCTACACTCATCATCACTGCAAGTGATGATGAGTGTAGGTTTCTCTCGATTTCACCCGATTTCTCGATGCTGCAAGTATCTCGAGGAGACAAGAATATCAGCAGATTCTCGCCGGAGACAGTAAGATGATGACCGAAGCAGGCGCGAGGAAGAACGTTGGCGTCGTGACAAAGCAGCTAGGAGGACAGCACGTTTTCGCGACATTTTCCAGGGCGTTCTAGACCGGTCTAGGCTGGCCGAGGCTGCACTGATGTTCGCGAAAACACATCCAGACTGGTCCTGCCCCATTCGTCGTTCCTATTGGCTGGGGGATCGAGTGGGTGGTCTTTACCGTCCTGCAAGCCTTTACCCCCCCCCCCCCTAAGACACCAAATGATTGTTAATTTGACCTCCAGTAATAACCTCCTTGGAGGCATATGAAAGGTCATCATTCTGTCTGTGATGAGAGTCAGCTGCACAAAATATTGCCTGATTTTGCTATATCATACTGTGCAGCCTAATATTTCATAGTCATCCTTGCTACTTGACTTCCCAATGGGAAGTCAATCGGATTCAATGGGATTTTTGCTGTAGTAATATTTACTTCGTCGGTTAAACAAGAGAATTATATTTTTTGTTTGATATAATTAATCATAATGCATATTAACCCGTAAGTGGTCACTTTAAATAGCACCAATAGTACTCCTCCTGGTCACAAAAAATGAAATTTTACTTAATGCCTTCAAATTACCCAAAATGACCCCAGAAAAAGAAAAAAAAGTTAAAGGTCCAAATCACCTAGTTTAAGGGTCCCGCGGGACCTGCCTCGCTAAGCGATGGTGCCAGATGTACTCACTGCAGCGGTGGTGCAGTACTTGCCGTCGGTGTGGTAGCCGCATTTATACACTTATCACATAGTTATACATTCTTTACTACAGGTTGAAGTTCCCAAACTCGGCAACCTCGGGACCAGCGCCGAGCCGAGTAATGGAATTTTCCGACTTGAACGTAGATATATTAAGGTGAAAAAAAGCATGAAAATCACATAGTTAATAGAAATAGTTAACACATTGTTCTTCCTTTTCTTTTCACTTCCACCAGTAGGTGTTCCTGGACGTTTGGGAGCCATAATACCAATAACAGACCTGTAGAAGTACACAAAATAACAGTGTACACAATTCTACAGTCACAACACCACTGAACAATAACAACAAACAAATCGACAGGAGAAACCAAGCGGCCTAGTGTGGTGGCACCTAGCGGCCGACCCGGCAACTACGCGCCGGGTTTTGGGTGTTCTGCCGTGTTTTGGAAAATCCGGAACCATAGCCGCGTTTTGGGTGTTGCCGAGTCTTGGGATGCCGAGTTTGGGAACTTCAACCTGTAGTACAATTATATTACAATGCAAAAATATAATATATCACACTAAATCAGGTTTATCAAAAGCACACATGGTTTGTTCATATTACAACTTGGCATCGTCGCTCCCACCACGACTCATTGGTGTCGGAGCGATATTTCATCATGCACCAAATTTGTTGTACTCCAAATACTTCTCTTGGGCATCTATATCTATGAAGCATGCTTATTTATAAACAAAATAACTTGTTTTCATGTATAAAGCACTCCATTTGCAAAATAGTAACACTAATAGTACGGAATATTTGATGTGTAATTTTTTTCCTTACGCTAAAGGTATTTCTAAGCGCCTTATCTTCCACACTATGTAATGTACACAAACATTACCCCTGCTTCTCAGTACTTTGCCAGGGTAAGAGCTATGCAAGAGTGTTCTCCCCCTGGCTCGGGGGTTACTGACTGACTCGGAGTCGGGGGTTACTGACTCACTGAGGGACCGTGGAAGGGGTAGGGGGTACCGTGGTAGGCGTCCCATATGTCAAAATGGCACGAAACAGTAGGACAAGCTGCCGGACACTCTCAGGAACATAATTAGCCTACTACCGTGAGCAGAATTTTCAAATCCGTATGTGGCGGGAAATTAAAGAACATACACACAACCCTCGTTTTCCCGGACTAATAGGGGGGAGCACTGGTCCGGGAACCGCAAAAGTCCGGGAATCGCAACTGTCAGAGGCCATTACCCACCCCCGGACGTTTATCCTACTCTAGTATTTACTGTCCGGCAACCGCCAATATCAACTACCCCGCCGAGGACTTTTACGTCACTTTGTTGTTGTTTTTAGGGCTGCGAGGATCCCTTGGGGAACACTATGAGCCCTGGTGATGTCCTATGATGCTATCACAGGCGCTGTAGTTGACCTGTCATCCTCAGGATGGCACAGGTGAGGTGGATGACAGTGTGTTGCCGGGAGGGGTGGACGCCAGCCGCTGTCAGCAGGGCGGGCAGGTCACAGGTGGCGACTTTCAGGGCAAGGAGTTGAGTGTGTAACACTACACGGTGGGAGTGGAAGCGCGGACACTGCAAGAGAAAGTGTTCAATAGTCTCAGAGACGTTCCTGCACCAGGGGCAGTGGGGGTCTGGGGACTGACAGAGACGGTGCAGGTGAACAGTGAGCGTCGTGCGCCCAAATGTAATCAATACGACCGCAGAGCATGCTGCCACCTGGCAGGAGGCAGCAGAAAGTGTGCAATAGTCGCAGAGACGTTCCTGCACCTGGGGCAGTGGGGGTCAGGGGACTGACGGAGGTGGTGCAGGTGAACCATGAGTGTCGTGTGCCCAAATGTAAACAATACGACCGCTGAGCATGCTGCCACCTGGCGGGAGGCGCGGACACTGACCAGGGGTGATAGGAGATGCTCGGACCGCCGGACAACTTTGTCGATTTACGGACTGAACCAGGCATTTGTCCAAGACTGACATATCCCCGGACCTCGGAATTTGTACGGCAAATCCGATATCTGGGAAATGGAGGTCCGGGAAAACGAGGGTTGTGTGTACTTGAACGTTGTTGACCACAGATAAGCCCCTCTGTGATGACGTACTAGTATGCCTTTGACCACTTTCGGGTTAAACTTTGTTTCATATCACTTTGGCTTTTTATAAACAAATGTAACATGCAGATTCAACTTTTGGTTATAGTAGTGTGGCTTTTTGTACAGTACAACAAAAATATATATACAGTACTCGTCAAAAGTATGCGGCACCCTGCTCCCGCCCCCGCACAACAAACAATACATAAGGAAATTTATAGAAAATAATGTATTATAATTACCTTTTAATACTTGGTTGGGTGGCCTTTTCTCTTCTTCACGGCTTGGAGACGTCGGGGTAGTGAAGGAGCTAGGTTTCTTAGGTGTTCAGGTGAGATGTTTGCCCAGGACTCACGGATGGCCTTCTCGAGCTTGGGTATGGAGCTGACGTCTTTCCCCTGCAGATCCTTCTTGACCATGTGCCAGAGGTTCTCAATTGGGTTGAAGTCTGGGCTGTTACCAGGCCAATCCTTTATGAAGGGTACCATGCAGTCATCAAGCCACTGAGTGACAGATTTGGCAGTGTGAGCAGGAGCACCGTCCTGTTGAAACACACTGGCACGACAGTGGCACGTGTGATCTCGAAAGAATCTGACAATCCTCAGCACTTCAAAAACCCAATTTTTTCAACTACCTATTTGACATAACCTTCCAGACAACTATCCTCTCACCTTTAATGACACTCAACTGCTCTTCTACAATGAACATTCTTGAACTGTCCTTTACTATAAATCTGAACTGGGAATTTCACATCTCATCTCTTGCTAAATCAATTTCTAAGAATGAGGTGTCCTGTTGCGTTTGTATCTATTTTTCCCCCCTCCCAGTTGCTTGCACTATATACAGGGGTCTTATCCGCCCATATGAGGAGTATGGCTCACAAGTTTTGGGGATCCGCTCATACAGCCCTCCAAACAGTGTGGTGTCACAAGTTTTTGGTCTCATTTCCCCTCCTCTGACTGACTGTCTGTAATCTTTAAATCACCGTTGTATATTGCAATGTTACTTCTCTTGCTATCTTCTACCGTTATTTACATGCCCACTGCTCTTCTGAACTTGCTAACTGCATGCCTCCCCCCTCTCCCGCATCCTCGCCGCACAAAACTTTATATGCATTCTTATCCCTATTTTGTCCATCTTACTAATGCGTGAGTCAACCAGTATCATCAGTCTTTTATCCCTTTCACTAGTAAACTCTGGAACTGTCTTCCTGTTTATATTTGTCCAGCTTCCTACAACAAATTTATTCAACAGTGGAGTGTCAAGACACCTCCCAAACTAAATTTGCCTGTGTACTCTCCTTTTCTACAATCTCTTACTGTCTGTTTCATAGGAACTGGCAGATAGCAGCTTTTTTGTCTTTGTTTTTTGTCATATATGATGTAAAATATAAAAGTGTTTTTCAGCTGCATATTTTTCAGCTTAATTTAGCTAAGGCTCAGGATGAGGCCGAAAACATGCTATCCATGATGCTGGCTTTTTGTGTAATGGAGAGGATATAAATGATAATTTTTGGTTCGCTGCAAACTCATGCTCAATATAATATTATCCATGTATTTTTATTTAATATAAGGCAATGCTTGAGTCCTGTGACTTACACATGCATCATCCATTGGCACCGGTAACCGATTGCTTAGAGTGGACAAAGCACTTCCTTATGTAATGGATAAAATTACCAGAACCACTCAGTCGAGAAGGTTAACCCTAATGGCTCATAGGGATCGTTCTCGCTGTGAGGGTGCGTCTTCTGGTCTGCTAAGGTCCGAGTTCAATTCTCGGCCACGGCTTTAAAAGGGGAGTGTTCCATTTCCCAAATTATGATTACCATCCTGAGTCACGTCATCTGTGGAGGACTCCTGACAGGATTTCAGAAGGAGAAAGGAAGATCAAAGTGCAGCCAATGCCCAATTTGGGGCATTACATTACATTAACCCATCGGCACCCCATAAGAAGACCAACACAACGACAAGAACAGAGAAGAACAACCCCCAGCATTACACTTATTGCATTTTTTTATAATTTCCAGAGCTATAAGAAGCACCATTAATTAAATCTCACTTAATTTCATCATCAGTGATAAAGCTTTGGATCCGTTAATCACATCTGATTTATGCATTCTCTATTTACCAGAAAATACCTAACCTTGTAACATATGCCTGAGATAGTGGAGAATGTTCATACCATTACACATATACTAATTCAGGAATATACTTTGAAATTTTTATTATTTCAGCATCCTTCTCTATATTCCTTCAGATCCAACAGACTTGGACTCACCCAAGCCCTCACTACCCTCTTGTGGCAGCACTAAAGTTGGGTTTACTCATGCCACCCCACCAGTGTCTCCAGCCTGTGTAGATGAGGATCTTTCCATGATCCTCCCCAACACTCAGGTACTGACTCCCAAATATTACTAATTTTTGTTCATAACTAAGATTTATTGACTTTAAAGAAGGAATTAGTTTTCAACTACCTTAAGGCAATGGGTGATGATCGTTACAGTCTCATTGAAAAAAAGAGGAGGCAGTGAAAGCATGGTTTTCAAGGAATATGCACTACAGTGATATTGAGGAAGAACACAACTGAAGAGTTTATCCAGCATGCACAGTCCTTACATGCATAGTAGTTTGTTTTGTTTTGTTTTTCATGCTGTAGTTCCATATTATATTTTTCTTATAGCTAAAAGACTTAATGAAGTTTTATTGCATGAGGCCCAATTTCATAGTGTTGTGACTAATTCCTGCCATATGTTGGTGGCTCCAACAAACAGATGTTGTTGAGAAGGAACCCGACTATTCTGGCCATCCTTCCACAGGTATTGCTGAATCTAGTGTAGTGTTTAGTTTGGTGTTGTTCTGGTAAAGCTGACTGCATGAATATTTATGTTTTGATTTTTGCGTATGTGTGTGTCTACACTCGTTACAAGTACAGTAAACCCTCTCGTATTCGGACACTCATTATTCGGACTCTCATTATTCGGACTTCGACATTATTCGGACCTCCTCCTCCTCCTTTTTTTTTTTTTTTTTTTTTTTTTTTTTTTAACTGCTAATTTATTTTTTATTATTTTAATTTTTTTTAGGGGTAGGTAGGGTGTCATGATGTGAGTCATTGAGATTAGAGGCCCAGGCAGCCAGGCAGAGCATTTATGATCTATCACTGAGCATATACTTTGTATACTGTAATTGTGGTTTCCTTGTGTCCAAATGTTGTATTGGCGAGTGATCTGAGGCCATTGAGCCTTGGACCCAGATCCAGCAACGGAGGTCATATCTCCAGCTACCACCCGCTCTCCCACCGCCTAGATATTACCTGCACTTACTACCATATCCAGCAAGCCTCCCTCGTTAGGTAGTTAACAGGTAGGAAGGCCCTGACTGGCTTGGACGAGTAATGATGTCATCAAACGTCATCAGTCACCAGCCAATGACAAACTGTTTCTAAAACTTCTCGGCCAATCACAAGTCAACAAGACGTTTGACACAGCCTTTAAAGGTCTGTTAGTGTTACGGGGTGGCTGCGGCAAGAATGTTTCCCCGTCACTGGCTACCCCGCCACCTCAACACCTTTAAATCACCCTTATTTAAGGTGACACGTGGTACTACACTGACCTAAATAATGACGTGTGTATATAACAGCTCACCATAATCACTACGATGTATAATAACTAGTAATAAGACGTAAAACTCTGCCCACCCTGCTGGCGAGCGACCTGGCCCGCCTGGCGCCCTGACTACCTCTTAGGACAACACACTGTCATCCGCCTCACCTGTGCCTTCCTGAAGAAGACAGGTCAGCTACCATGTCTGTGGGCTGTGATAGCATCATAGGATATCACCAGGGATCATAGGGCTCCTCAAGGGGTCCTCGCAGCCCTACAGACAACACCAAGAAGGAGGAGGAAATCTCCGCAGTCATGATACTGCTGCCGGCTGCCGCTGCCAGATGTAGGACTGATAGTACTGTACACTACTCCTGTACATTACTGTATTGTGTATTTTTACTGTAGATTTATTTATTTACATGATTTATTTTATGTTTATTGATATTTGCATGACTTAGAAATTTTCTATATTCACCTAGAATTTTTTTTTTTTTTTTTTTTTTTTTTTTTTTATATTTATCCCTGCATTATTCAGATCTTTGCATTACTTGGACCACTTCTTGGCCCAATTAGTCCGAATACAAGAGGGTTTACTGTAATATATTGTTTCCATGTTGTCTTGCTTCAGTTTTCGTGTTGTCCATCTTTGTCGTATTTTTTTAGTACATCACACCCTTCTAATCTCTGTCTGGAATGATCATAAAAGTACAGCCACAACAGAAGAGTAGGACGAGGCTATAATGGCCTAAAAGCCCAGAGAAGGCTCTGTTGAGACTCCACCAGTAGGTCTGATATACCAGTGTCATTCGATTACATATTACAAAATTATGAATCACTGGAACAAGAATTGCATATAGTAAAGTCTTACATCCCACATATCTCGATCCCACAGTACTATCCAATGTTTACCAAAAATGTTATCTCCTTAAACCATATGCATCCAACAGGTGAGCACCCATGCATCTTCTTGTCACCTCTGGCGCTCATGATTGCTCCGTAGGTTGCCCTCTCTTTTCCCCTTTCATCTGCTTAGTTCACAAACCTGCTTGTCAACTCTTCACTTACCTATTTCACCTGTAGCACTACTGTTTATTGGTTAATTTCCAGTCATCACAGTAATTTATGTTCATATTTGTATATTTTCTCCTCACACTGGGTTTGGAACACTTTTTCTGAATTATAAGATTCTTTCCATTTCTTCGCTGTCTCCATGCAGCCACAACACAGTACCCCTATACTTCATTTAGCACGGCTGTGCTTAACAAATATTTTGAATTACAAACAAAAGAAAAAATGCATTCAACACATGAGATTCTAAGTTATGCAGAAAACTTCAAGAATGTTTTCTTAAGTACAATGAATTCTCATAATGGCGGACTAAAAGGGGGAGAGTTGTGTCTGGATTTTGAAAAATCTAGATTATCCAATTGATATAGAAATTGCATAAATAGTAAAATATCATCTAACTGCAATACACTACATTTATTACAGTTAAATTCTCTATATCCCCATCACCCATATGAATGTGCACATGCCAACATATGATGGTATGAGTGTCCCAAGAGCATAAGGGACTGAACATTTTTCTAAACCAGCTGGTAAATCAGTTGGCCTCTCTCATGACCATCATTCTGTTTCATATAGCCAGCTTTTCCTGGAGGTTTAAAGCTTTGCTTTTAGCACCCTCACGATGCTATGCACTGTTCAACTGACAGTGATGAGTGCATATGATACGGTGCACCAGCAGGGGGCGCATCCTTATCCACGAAAGTCCAAAAATAACCACTCCCTCTTTTGACAGCGGCTTGTGGCACTTTGATTTAGAGCTTGAGTTGATGTCACACCAGAAATGGGCTCCGCAAACAAAAATCCACTTCTGCAAACGCAAATACGCAAACCTAATCGTTGCTTTCCGTAACCGCAAGTCCGCAAATTTCTTAAAGGTTGCACTTTTCCAACCGCAAGTCCACACATCCCCCAACCAATTACGTGACATTTTCCCTGCATAAAGTGCAAAAATGTAGGTAAAGCACTTTGTATTAGAAAATAAATGAATTTTTTACTAAATCACTCATGTCAATTGATATATATTAGTAATTTTTTCATACCTGGCCCTCAGCACCCCACAGATGTTATAGCTCACATTTCACCTCCCCCTCATAGTAAAGTTGCCATGGTGTTTGTTAATACAGCGAGTGTGTTAGCACAGTCACTTCTTTGTACACGCCCGCCACGGCGTGAACCAATGGCAGACCGCCATATCATCGGCTGGCTCATGACGTCATCACTGGTGATCACGTGACAAGACAGATGGCGTGGAGTGAAGAGTTAGTCGTTCCCCAGACCTCAGTGAGTGCAGTTGTGTCTAGGAGTATTAACATTGGTAGCAGAGCGTAGTTCACAACTGCACTAAGGGCGTGTTCACTGAAGTGGCCTCCGAAATTGGAGCGTGATGAAGAATACAAAATGTGGAAGGAGGATGTAGGTGTGTGGTGCAGACTTACCACAATAGAAAAACAGAAGCGAGCGCTGGCGATACATCTGTCACTTTCCGGACGGGCCAGAAGTGCTTCGTCGGAAATTGATAAGACCAAGCTGGAGGCAGAGGATGGCGTGGAAGTGTTAATGAAGAGACTGGATGATGTATTTTTGGTCGATGAAGGAAGAAGGAAATTTTCAGCATTTGAGGCTTTATATAGCCTACAGAGAAAAGAGAGAGCAGAAATTAAGGACGTTGTGTCAGAGTTTGAACATACAGTAAAAGCCTTATAACTCGGCACTGTATAATTCGGAATTTGATATAACTCGGCATGGCAAAGACAAGTTTTTTTTTTTTTTTCTTTTTTTTTTTTTCTTCTTTTTCTTTTCTACACCTATGCCTATAGCGCGTGGAGGCAGTGAGCTCCATGGGTGGGATGGTAGGCCCTGGAGGCTCACTCGAGGGGAGGGCTGGGATGGTTGGCCCTCGCCCGTTGGTGGCTCAGGTAGGATTCTTATAGCGACGCCTGTGATTAGAGGCTCATGCCGCCCCCTGTGTCCTCCCATGCACTCGCAGTCGAAGTTAGAGTTAATGGACAGGGCATAGTGTTGCAGTAATTAAGTGCTCAAGGGATGTAAAATTAAGTTGTACAGGTACAGTACTGTATACAATACAGTACAGGGATGTGATTATAAAGTGATTAAAGTGATACCAGTGTTAAAATGCGACGGAGTCCCCCTAACATCTTCTACATGTTACAACAAGGCTACCCTCTCCTTGGATTACATGCCTGCTGCTACCCGTTCATTGGTAAGTGTAGTTTTTATGCTTTTACAGTACTGTATTTTTTTTTTTTTTACCCATATCAGAGGAGGACATTGCATAACTCGGCACATTGAATAACTCGGCAAGGGCCAGAGCCCCTATCGTGCCGAGTTATAAGGTTTTTACTGTATGTACCATGGTGTTACAAAGCAGGGATTGAAGCTTGATGATTTGGTGTTGGCCTTTATGTTATTGGCCTCATGTTTGTAAGAGGAAAGAGAGAAGCAATTAGTCATGTCAGCAACACAGATTATAACATACGATAACATGAAGGCGACGCTCAACCAAATATTTTCGAGTGGTGCGAAGGGACCGAGCGCCCACATACAGATAAAATCAGAACCTTTATTTGTGGGAAATGAGGGCAATGTTGGTGAAAGTGAGGAAGCCCTATATGTGGGCGGAACCAGTCGAGGTAGACGTGGTTGGCGGGGACCGCAAGGCTATGCCCGTGGGCGTGGTAATAGTGGACGTCAAAGACAGGATAGGAGGAAGAAAAACCCTATGGGGCACATGGTACAATATCCAAATGTGCTATTTGTGAATCGATATATCACTGGGCACGTGAATGCCCTGACGCCTACGAAAACAAAGGAGGCTATGGTAGGTATGTTGAGGAACCAGTAAACTTATTCGTGGGCTATGTGAATGATAAAGATAGCGAGGACAATTTATTGAAATTAGTGAGTGAATCGAAGGGGTGTGCCGTCCTTGATACAGGTTTGTCCTTGATACTTGAAGGCACGTTTGGTAGCCAGGGGCTTTGAGGAGGACACCATAGGGCTGCAGAAGAACTCTCCCACTTGTTCAAAGGAGGCTGTCCGTTTGGCAATGGTACTCGCCTCAGCTAATGGTTGGGTGTGCCACACAATGGATATACAAGCTGCGTACTTCCAAGGGAACAAAATAGAGTGTGAAGTGTACCTGATACCTCCTCCTGAGTTCGACAATAGCTTATTGTGGCGTCTGAGGAAGACGGTGTATGGTTTGTGCGACGCGGCCAGACAATAGTACATGAGGGTGAAGGAACAGCTGATATGTCTCGGTGCCAAGATTTCGTCCCTGGACCCTGCATTGTTTTCGTGGAGCCAACATGGTGGAACAGAGGGTATCATATGCGTATATGTGGATGACTTCTTGTGGGCTGGTACTATGAACTTTGAGCAGCACGTCATAAACCAGTTGCGTAGGACCTTCCAGGTCGGGTCTTTCGATTCCGAGTGCTCCAAGTATGTGGGGCTCAACGTAGTTACCACAGAGGACGGCGGTATCACAATCGACCAGTTTCAGTATGGATTATCGTTGAATCCGGTTGCCCTTAGCAAGTGTTGGGCGTTGGAGAAGACGAGTGATTTGTCAGAACGAGAGAAAGCAGAATATCGTGGGTTGGTCGGGCAACTAAATTGGATGGCTACTCACACTCGCCCGGATATAGCATTCGATGTGTGCGAGCTGAGTGTTTCAATTCCAAAGGCTACGGTGTCTGACATATTGAGACAAAATAAGGTGATTGAGCGTGTGAAAACGGATAATGTTGGGTTGTTTATCCCGAGGATTAGACCTTTAGATGAGTGCCACATTGAGTGCTATGTTGATGCATCCTTCGCCAACCTGCAGGGACATGGGTCTCAAGGGGGCTTTATCATCTTTCTGTGTGACACTAATAATGTAATAATAATATATGGCCTAATAATGGCCCTATTTACTGGCAGTCAAGGAAGGTTCAACGGGTGGTCAATTCAACTCTTGCTGCTGAGACCCATGCACTTCTGGATGGTGCTAGTACTGCGGTGTATGTGGCCAGTATTCTGCAGGAGATCTCTGGATGTGGGAGGATCCCTATCAGGTGTTTTGTGGACAACCGTAGCATAGTGGAAGCCCTATACACCTATAAATTGGTGGACAACAAGCGTCTGAGGATTGATATATCAGTGCTTCGAGATATGTTGGATCAAGGGGAATTGAAGGAGGCAATGTGGGTGGAGACATCGAAGCAACTGGCAGACTGCCTTACCAAGAAGGGCGCGTTGACTATGCAGCTGCGGGAGGCAGTCAGTCGGGATTAGGTGTTGACTGTCATCAGCAACATGTAGGGAGTGTAAATATGTGTATTGGTGAACATACAATTGTACATAGTTGTATGTACTAAAGGGGACACGCAAAGAAAAGAAAAGAAAACAAAAATAGCAAGTGTGTTAATATAGCGAGTGTGTTAATATAGCGAGTGTGTTAGCACAGTCACTTCTTTGTACACGCCCGCCACGGCGTGAACCAATGGCAGACCGCCATATCATTGGCTGGCTCATGACGTCATCACTGGTGATCACGTGACAAGACAGACGGCGTGGAGTGAAGAGTTAGTCGTTCCCCAGACCTCAGTGAGTGCAGTTGTGTCTAGGAGTATTAACAGTGTTGACCTTGCAATGTTAACTACTGTTAACTTTTTTTATGGAAATGTATTAAGAATGGTTATGAGAGCAAGATTAGCTTTGCTGCTACTTGTGCAACCTTCAGTATTTCTCAGAAATCAAGATGGCGACCTCAGCCATCTTGAATTTATGCAAATTTTTAACTTTTGATATCGCTGACATAGAAGGTGGTGCGACCTCTTTTCCAGGATTTTTCAGGATGGGTAGTCCATTTCTGGAGCAATTTTTGGGATATAGGGTCAAAGTTAAGGTCAAATCAGAGGTCAAAGATCAAATTTGACAAATCCAGAAAAAAATACCTCTTGACATCAGTCAAGAGGTATTATCAATACCTCTCGATATCAACTTGTGGTTTGTTGCTTATTCCAGCATGTCAGGTTTTACTAGGTTGGGTAGGTAGGTACATGTATGTTACATGTCTACATGTAGTTAGGTCTTGGGTATCATTGGATGTTTTTATTGGATATTATTGGTATGTGCAATAGATGGAGCATCTTCCCCAGCGTGCCAAGGAGGACCTACTGGCAGGTGCGCACGTCTGTCGACACTCAGATGGAGGGACCGTAGTGCCAGCAGATCAATGGTTCGGAGAGCAAACATACCGTATTTGCCGGCGCATAAGACACAGTTTTTTTCAAAGAAAGGGAATGCAAAATTCACCCTGCGTCTAATGCGGGCTTATTACTAATGAAGAAAATTGGGCAGAAAATCCAGAATGGCCGATGGTGTATTACTAAGGGGGTCTCAAGTGATCTGTGTTGAGCAGTAGACCACTGAACACAAATTTGTAACTGTGGTACTAATAATATCAACAGCAATGCATAATACAAAGAAAAAGTTGGAGTTTAAGAGAAAACAGGAGGTGTGGCAACAAGGTCGCGGTTTCTGCTGCCAAGATGGCCGTCAGATGTAAACATCACCCCCTCCCGCAGTCCCGCTGCCGCTCTCCACTGTAAATGGATGGGAGACAGGCCTTTATACCACCTCGATCCCTTTATCATCAACCCTGTATCTCTATGAATAAGGAAATTGTAAACTGTAACTGGAAAGAGTACTAGTAAAAAGGCTGCAACGGTACCTGTAGACGGGACAGAAGCCTTCCACACATCACACCAAGACCAAACCTTCATCCGCCTCAAGGCCAAATCACACCATACCATCATGCCTTGACCTGTACCTTCCTGAGGAAGACTAATCAACCCTCGCGACTGTGATAGATTCACAGGTGTAAACCATGGCGAATATCTTCGATCCCGACATCGGTGCCCTTCAACAATAACAAAAAGGTAGAGATGGTTACCTTACAGTGTACTATCTTGGTAATTTTTTGTTATTGGGCAACCACCGATTATTTCGAAGCCTAAACTTAGTTTTCCTGAATAGTTTTGGTGTGTTTTGAATTAATCTGGCTCGTTTTTGTCGAAAATCAAAGTTTGTTTACATATGTGTGGGGGGGTGCCCGCTCTGCCCCTCCAGGCCCCCCCCCCCCCCCCCCCCGCAAACATTGCTAAGTTTCACACTGCTAATGCCATTAATATTCGATTGCGCCATGGGAAATAGAGCTTAAAATACACTAAATGAAGAAAGATACACGATAATGGAGGTAAGAATCCTGGGACTTTTGAAAGCCCACTATCGAAATAATACCATTATTTTTACTGCAAATTTTCCACAAAGTCTAAACACAGCAGAAAAGCAATAAAAGCATACTTACAACATTAAATCTAAGGTAACTGTCATAGGTAGATACTATTAGAATATCAATAGGCCCATAGTCGATCCCGTTGTATAGGCCCGCGATTTCGATCTTGATAGGTCTTATTGCGGGCACCAGTTTTCTAGCGACCAATAATTGATATTATTCCAGCCTAAAAGCCTAAATATTAGTGTTTCTATGTGATTCGACGTAGTAACACTCATATTTAGCTTGTTTGGGCTGGAATAATATCAATTATTGGCCGCTAGAAATCTGGTGCTTGCAATAAGACCTATCAAAATTGAGATCACGGGCCTATACAACGGGATCGACTATGGGCCTATTCGTGAAGCATCCTGTAATAAATGATGACCGATTTTGGTTACCCTACACATTCTACATTTTAACTAGTATAATTTTTCATTCACATTCACTGCACTGCGAATATTGTATTTGGGTACATGCTCTAAATAATTTGTTTTCCCTTACAAATACTTATTTATAATAATTTTAATACATTTACGAAAAGTAAATATGTCCTCAAAACAGTAATATTTTTTTTTTCTCAAAATATTTATGTAAAATACGGATGTGTCTTATGTGCCGGCAAATACGGTATATATCAAGTGAGGGAAGGGTTCTGGAAGTATGAAAGGCATTTGAACGAGCACCGAGCAAGTGGCTGTGTGGGAGAATAGTTTCAGTGTGTACGCCCACCTTGACATCGCCATGGAACATATGTACGATGAAGCTGGGAAGGAGCAGAAGCTACACGGAGTAGATGGGGAGAAGAACAAGCACAAGGAGGAAGGAGAGGGAAGAAGGAGACTGGACGAGGCCGATCGGAGGAAGATAGCGGTGATGCTTGAGAAGTACAGTCACCCCACCCCCTCAATAACGAACAACCAGGTGTCTATAACATCTGCAATGGCCAAGTCGCTCCAGACACAGTGAATTTTCAGAACGCATTGGCCATCGGGTGTGAGCAGAGCAGGCAGTTCTCCGCTTCGCTTGGCAGTGAATTCCACAAGACAATAAAGAAGAAGGTCAAAACAGTGGAGTCACTCAATAAGACAGTCACTTTCAAGGGGAAGGCCATCTACGACGTCGAAACGCTGTTCAGTCGATTGTTAGTCGTGGGGCAGCACCGCAGCATTGATATAGCCGATGTATTCAGGTTTGAACTGAGTCCAGTCCGTCCAGCCCTGATCGACGAGTACGGCTGCTTGAGGAAGGGTGACAAGGCCGTGCTCGTCAAGTCTCTCGGTGTCTCTGTCACAACTCCATCTGCTCCGGACTTGGTGCTGGTTGATGCCGGCCAGCTTCTCTACCACGTCGTCTGGCCAGTCTTCGAGACTACAGGAGACCTGGCTGCAAGCTTCGGCACTCGACTGGCCCAATACCCTCCTGCCTCCAAGAAAATTGTTCTGTTCTACAGATATGACCAAGAAGTTCCCAGTGCAAAGGACCACGAGTGGACAAGAAGAGGAAGAGCCAAGGAAGTCCGGCTAATGCCAAACCCCCACTTCCATGCTGAGAAGTTATTCTTCACAATTCCATGAACAAGAACCGGCTCAACAACATTCTGTGCAGCTATCCCCTTCCAAACAACATTCAACTCGTCAACAAGCTGGACTGTGACGTTACCCATGGTAAGGCAGAAGTCACCTTCTGCAGCCACATGCTGAAAGCATTGACAGAAGACTCCCAGACCATCCGGATCCTCGGTGATCACACCGACGTCTTCATTCTCTTGCTGTACTAGACATCGAGGATGCGAGTTGTCGCCAAGATTCAAATGGAAAAGTAGAATGGCAATGTCTTGGACATCTATGAAACTGTTCAGCGGTTAGGCCCCAGAAAGTGCAGCCAACTTCTCGGTATTAACGCAATTTCAGGCTGTGATACAGTGTCGTACCCCTTTGGAAAAGGAAAACAGTCAGAGCTCAAGCTCCTAGAGAAAGACATACCAGGTCTCGATCACGTGCTCGGACAGCCTGATGTGACCCACGCTCAGCTCCAGGAGACAGCATACACATTCTTCTTACCCCTCTACAGACAGAAGAGCTGCACAACAATGAATAAAGCTCGTGCTCACTTCTACCGTAGCCGTAAGAAGCCTCCGCCACTTAAGAAACCGCCACCGACTGATGCCAACCTGCAGCTGCACGTGCTCTGAGTTCATCTTCAGATGCTACTGTGGAAGGCAGCAGAACAACGTGACCCACCAGAAGAAGCTCAAAATATTGCGACCTTTGGTTGGAGCATCGAAGGCTCCACCATCACACCGGCCATCTCAGCAGCGCCAGTTGCTCCCCAAGCACTCCTGGATGTAGTTAGCTGTAGCTGCACCACAGAGGGCAAGGCATGCAGTGGCACACGCTGCAGTTGTAACAGCGCAGGCCTTTCATGCACGGAGTACTGAAAGTGTGAGGGAGAAGACATCTATAGTCGTTTCACCAGCAAGCAGATGGATATCGAATACGATGAAGGGGAGGTAGATGTGGATGATGAATAAATATACACTTTGCTTGCTTGTTATATATATTTGGATATCAGAATGACTGACAAATAAATTCAAATTCGCACAAGTTTTCTTTCCTTAATATATTCATGCATATTGGAATTGGAATATAGATTATTATTAAGTGTAATAACATAACAAGACAACAGGACAAGAATATACACATGCATGTATAGTACACAAGCATAAATGTTTATACAGTACCCTCCCGAGTTTCACGCTACCCGAGGTTCACGATCCTCGAGTTTCGCGCTCAATCCTAAATTCTTACCATCCCGACTTTTGTGGATTAGGTCCCCGAGTTTCGCACAGCTTCGTACACGTTTTTCATTTATTTATTTATTTATTTTAAGGCTTGTGCCTATAGTGCCGTTAGGCAGTGACCTCCAGGGGTGGGATGGTAGACCCTGGAGGTTTACTTGAGGACTGTGATGGTTGGCCTAGGCATGGTGGCGTAGGCAGGATTTTTATAGTGACGCCTGTGATTTGAGGCTCATGCCGCCCCCGTGTCCTCTGATGCACTCGCAATCGAAGGTAGAGTTAATGGGCAGCATATGGGTGTTCTTAGGCCACTCGATGGTGCAGAGAAATATTTAAAGTGGATTTTACAGCCCTCATCAAGGATCAACTCTGGTCACCGAAAACGCCTCTCGGAGACACTAACCACTCTGCTACCGCCTCCCCGAAAAGACGTACCGGACACGCCTTCCTACCGTTGGCATCATGCGCGCTGCGTTAGACCAGGGTTGCCAGGTGGCCAATTTTTTGGCCAAATTTGTGAAATTTGGCCGTGAACAGCTTTGTTTGGCCGTATAAAAAGGGAACTTTACGGCCAAACTATTTTGCCGAATTCTGGTCAAAATTCGTAAGTAATACAATAACATGTACATTTTGCAAACTGACCTCTACCTCACCTACATAGATGCAATGAAAATATTATTGAAGACCAATATATATACCGTATTATATGGCTTATAAGACGCTGCATCTTGGAAAACGCACCCGGATTTTGCAAAGAAATATAAGAATGAATAGATTTTCTACCAGTATGCCGCGGCGGTAGTAAAATCTACCGATTTTCTCGGTAGGCGGTGGTCCGTTTTTTTTTTTTTTTTTTTATTTTTTTTATACACATTTGTGTATAGCGCCTGTAGGCAGTGGTGACCCAGGACTCGGATGGTAGGCTCTGGAGGTTCACTTGAGGGTTCTGATGGTTGGTCCTCGCCCGTTGGTGGCGCAGGCAGGATTCTTATAGTGACGCCTGTGATTAGAGGCTCATGCCGCCCCCCTGTGTCCTCCGATGCACTCGCAGTCGAAGGTAGAGTTGATAGGTAGGGCATGTGGGTGTTCTTAGGCCACTCGACGGTGCAGAAAGGTTTTGGGTTTCTTCGGGGATCGAACTCGGGTCACCGAGAACGCCAGTCGGAGACTCTAACCGCTCCGCTACCGCCTCCCCTATGTTACTCTGTTCCCATGTTCTTTGGCGTATCGTACAACTTTTAGCTTGTATTTGATAGTATTAGTAAATCGATTTGATGAATTTGCCATGGGTGATAATTTGCAGGACTAAAAAGAGCTTGTGATATGTGTGACAGCCTGATGAACAACTTTGTTGTTAAATGATACATCAACACTAGCAGATGATAGATGGCGCTGTCTCTGAGGTGGAACGTAAACAAAACAGAGTGAGGACAGATTATTTGATTTGAATGTCTTATGGTATTTTAAATACTTGTAACAGGTACGTACTGAGGTACTGAGTACTGAGGAAGTACTACAGCATTCGTCTTGGAAGACGCATGAGTATTTCTCAAGGTATTTTTTTGGGGAAAAAGTTAGTCTTATAAGCTGTAAAATATGGTACACCACGCACCGGAATAAATAAGCATTATATCAGTTTTTTCAATACCCCAAATTTCGCGATCCTCAAGTTTAGCGTTATGCCTTCGGAAGAAAGCAAGCGCGAAACTCAGGAGGGTACTGTACATGGATGCAGAATACACTAGGGTCCCACATAAAACGAGAAATTGGTCGATAAACGAGGTCGTTTTATGTGAATTCGCTCTGTGAAACACATAACCTATGAGAAAAATTTATATTGGTCGATCGGTCCTCCCGCCCGTACCCGTACATTTATACTTGTTCACACCCATGCATACCAGAACATGGTATTATTTTACACTAGGATCGAAATTCCCTACACAATTGGGAGTATGGTTTCTGTCTACCTTATTGGATTCTAGGAAACATTCTTTTGCACTCAAACTTTTGGAGATAATGACACGTTCATAGGAAGGCGAGAGACAAGTGTTTGTTTACGTGCGGCGTGCCTATCACTCTTCTTCCTCTTATGACCTACATCGCCTCTGTTCTTCCCTAGCCGCGGACACTTCTAATGCAGATTTGGCTTTAGTTAGGAGGTTAAAGCGTGGGATTAGGTTAGGTAAGTGACTCATAAGCAAGTTGCCTTAAACCTGGTTTAACTCTCGCTGGCATGCATCGCCTGAACTGTTGTTGTTGTTGTTGTTTTAGGGCTGCGAGGATCCCTTGGGGAACACTATGAGCCCTGGTGATGTAATATGATGCTATCACAGGCGCGGTAGTTGATCTGTCTGCCTCAGGAAGGCACAGGTGAGCCGGATGACGGCGTTATGCCGGGAGAGGGGAACGCCAGCCGCCGCCAGCAGGGTGGGCAGGTCAAAGGTGGTGACGTTCAGGCTGAGGAGTTGAGACTGTAGCACTACACGGTGTGAGTGGAAGCGCGGACACTGCAGCAGAAAGTGTTCAATAGTCTCCGGAACATTCATGCACCAAAGGCAGTGGGGGTCTGGGGACAGACGGAGGCGATGCAGGTGAGCCGTGAGTGTTGTGTGCCCCAGGCGGAAAGGGGTGAGGGGTGACATCGAGGACGCGGGACTTTGTCCTTATCCACGGCTGGGGGGAAGAGTCACTGCGGTATTGGCCCATGGAGGTAATGCGGAGGGCATCGCCGAGGGTGTTATTCCAGGTGGAGCGGCAGACCCGGGAGATGAGGCGTTTAGCTGCGGAGAGTGGCAGAGGGAAGGGGATTGTGTTTACATCTGTTAAGGCCATCCTGGCAACAGAATCAGCGACCTCGTTGCCTGGGATACCAGCGTGGGAGGGAACCCACTGAAAGGCGATCTCCCAGCCCTCGATGGTAAGGAGGAGAAGGGCTCTCTGGGTGCCAGAACTGGCGGGGCCCGCTCATAGCTGATAACTTGTAAACACCAACAACGATACCAAACCACAATGACGGGTGTACCTTAGAATGGAATGGAGGCCATCAATAAAATACGATAACTGACGATATTGTGAATGGATCACAACATATATCCCTCACAAAAATGTTTTTTTTGGTAATAATGGAAGATAATTTTGTGGTCACTACTGCCGTTGCTACTTACTCACCCTTGCCACGGCTTGCGTCAGCTGGGCATGCCGGCTTACGAAAAGTGCCTCGAGTTAACAGAAAACACAAGCTGCCGCAAGCCTTCTTATGGCGGCCGGCTCACGTTGTGGATGATATTTCGGCTCTCTATATGAGAACTCCTCGGATTTGCCCTAATTTGAGGGCGGAATCGTTCTATATGATCAAATTCGTTCATAGCGATATTTTTGGGAATTTTTGGGAATTTTTTTTTTTTAAATATTTTAGGTCGTTTGCTTTATAGGGGAAACGCTTTATGTGAACACGCTTTATGCGGGGCCGTAGTGTACATGTACAACTACCGTATTTTACGGCTTGTAAGACACACTTTTTCCTCTAAAAGATACCCTGAAAAATACTCATGCGTCTTCCAAGATTAATGTTGTAGTACTTCCTGAGTACTCAGTATCTCATTACTTATCTGTTACACATATTTTGAATACCATAAGACATTCAAATCAACTGATGTGTCCGCACGCTGTGATGTTTACTACGGTACTGGCAGGAGCCGTTCCGCCTCAGAGGCTCGCCAGATTGGCGCCAACAGCGCAAACTATCGTCTGCTAATGTTGATGTATCATTTACCACCAGTCTGTCACACGTATCACAAGCTCTTTTCAGTCCTGGAAATTATCACCCATGGGGAATTCATCAAAACTATTATGCTATCGCATACAAGCTAAAAGTTGTATGATACGCCAAAGAACATGGGAACAGAGCAGCAGAAAGACACTTTGGACCACCGCCTACCGAGAAAATTGGTAGATTTTACTACTGCCTACCGGTTGAAATTTTTTTTTCTTCTTTTTCTTAGAAATTTCTTTCAAAATCAGGGTGCATCTGCCAAGATGCAGCGTCTTATAAGCCATAAAATACGGTTTCCTTTTATTCTAACCCTTAGGGGGCGACATCAGATATAAAAAAGTGTCGATATCACAATGTTCATTATGTTCGACATGTAATTATAATTGCCCAATAGAGGTATTTTTTCCTGATTTAGGTCAAACTTTACCTTTAAACCTCTGATTTGACCTTGACTTTGACCCTGTATCCCAAAAATAACTACAGAAATGGAGTCCCCATCCTGGAAAATCCTTAAAAAGAGGTATCACACGACCCTCTATGTCAGCGATATCAAATGTTGAAAATTGGCCGAAATTCAAGATGGTTGAGGCCGCCATCTTGAATTCTGAGAAATGCTAAAGGTTGCACAAGTAGCAACGAAGCTAATCTTGCTCTCATCACCATATACAATACATTTCCACAAAAAAGTTTACAGTAGTTAACATTGCAGGGTCTCGTATAGGAAGTATAAGGTCGGCAACATGACCATCATTGTGACTCAATTGATCAATCAACAAACTTATGGGTAATAATTAGTAAAAGTACACTACAGTAAACCCTCTCTAATTCAATCTAATTGGGGGGGAGACCTGGGTCGAATTAGCTGAAAGTTAGAATTATCCGATGGCCACCTCCAGCCCCCCAACACAATAAGAACTCACTCAAACATGCCAAAACAGCACAAATTGTATTACTTGTACTCGCCAAAACATGGCTAATAGTGAAGTCTTCAAATGCAATATTACTGTACTTTGAGCACTCTGGTGTCACTGATAGCATCTTCAGGCAAAGGCTGCGTTCAGTAAGGCAACGAACACGCACATTTCCACACAGAGGCGCACGGTGACGTCAGTATACAGTATGCCTAGTGCAAGCTACCCCCGCACAACAGATTTGGGAGGTGGATCGCTACTGAGTTGTCAGCTCGCGCCACAATAAGGGTATGTGAAGAAAGGGCAAAGAAAGCCTCTCCTCTTTGCTCTCCTGTTCTTGCCTCCTTAATATTTCATTTCCTGCTGCTATAACTTCTGCTGCATGAAATACAGGGTCATTAGCAAGTTATTCTTGAACAATAAGAATAGCCACAGAGATCAATTTTAGCAGCTGTTATCTTGGTAGCAATGTAAATTGTGAAGCGTTCAGTATCATTCAGTAGGGAGAGTGCCGGGGGGGGGGGGGGGGTACCGCTAGTGAACGCAGCCCTGGCAAGTGTCACTCTGGGGATTTTTAATGTAAGATCTTTAGTGCTTGAGATGTTTAATGTGTTGGAGGCGATGTGGAGGCTGGCTGACGAATAGGATGGCACAGAGGAGGTGGAAGATGTTGCAGTAAACTCTGACAATTTGAATTGAACTTCAGTTCAGATTATGGAAAACTGGAAAGTTGTGGAATTATTTGAACTTGGCCTGAAACAGGTCAAATTATCCAAAGTTTGAATCATATGGGTTTGAATTAGAGAGGGTTTACTGTACACTCCATAAGAACATAAGAAAATAAGGAAGCTACACGAGGCCGTGAGACCTACATGAGGTAGTTCATGTTAGTTAACACTACCTACATCTTCCTTTCATCCCCATCCATGAATTTATCTAGGCTTCTTTTAAAACTCCCTAATGACTCCGCACTAACTACCTGTCTACTGAGTCCATTCCAATCATTTACCCTCCTATTTGTGAACCAGTTTTTCCCTATTTCTTTTTTAAATTACGCTTTACCAGCTTCAATCCGTTACTTCTTATTCTACCCTGGTTACTAGCCGTAAGAACTTTTCCTACATCTCTTTTATTATATCCCTTTATCCACTTAAAAACTATCAGAAAAAACTATCAGATCGCCCCTTACTCTGCGTCTCTCGAGTGAGTGTAAATTTAATAGCTTCAATCTCTAATCATAAGTAAAGTTACGCATCCGATGAATCATTTTGGTCATCCTTCTCTGCACTGATTCTAACAAGGCTACATCCATCCTGTAATATGGAGACTAAAACTGAACCACATAGTCAAGGTGAGGTCTGACTAGATCCAAATAAAGCTTTAGAATAATCTCTGCACTTCTACTTTTAACACTTCTGGTAATGAATCCTAACACCCTATTAGCTCTATTTCTAGCCTCAATACATTGTTTCCTAGAAATTTTAGATAGATATAAATCTTTCTAGGATTTTTCTAGGATAATACCAGGTTTTTTTCTATCAACATTCATAGCGCTGCACTTATCAATATTAAATTCCATCTGTCATCTGACTACCCACTCATTAAGTTTATCTAAATCTTCCTGCAATATGTTTACATCAGACTGTGATCTAATAACTCTACCTACCTTAGCAGTGATATCAGCAAACTTGCTGATATCACTGCTAATCCCACTATCCAAGTCGTTGATGTTGATCATCGTTGGTTGATGGTAGCTTCGGACGCACCCCTCCATGATTAACCACCTTCCACCCCCCATTCACTGGTGACTTACTAGGCATGCCACCCTCTGGTACCCCTCCAGGTACATCTCTCGCATGTGCCCCTCCACTCAGATCACTTGGACTGACACCCCCACACTTAAATATGAGATTGTATCTCTGACTCCTGCTTCTTGACAACACTTTTCAATTCGTTTACTTTGCTTAGAAAACACCTTTTCAGGTCTTCAATCGCCTCAAGAATAGCCTTAAGTGCTCCACCACAACCTCCTTTGCTCTCTGCCTCAACCATTCTCTCACTTGTATGAGAAACCACTCCACTCTCTTCCACTACCACCCTACTACTCTCCACCACAGCAGTAACACACAGCGCACCTTCGCTCTCCGCCTCAACCAAAACACCCTCATCGAAGATGTAGCCATTCTAATCCCGAGAGCTCTACCAACACAACCTCACTCATTGGAGACCTCAGGTCGACTGAAACTCCAAAATTCACTCCACTCCAAATTATGTTTCATTGATATATCAGGCCCTTAACCTCAGACTACTCATTCAGAGTCCTCTGGTGGCAATTCCATCTTGAGCAAGTCCATATTCCCCATCATGAATACCAATCTCTCAAAATTTTTGGAGGTCAGACTCGCTCTTTTGGCCTTCATGACATCGGTGCTTGGGAGAACAGTTTATCCATAGCTGCAGAGCTAGGTTTGGCCGTTTTGTACTTAACAAGCACATCATCCATGCGGCACAGGAAAGGGTGGGAAGCATGGCCTGCTCCAGCAGCTTGTTCTTCTTCTCTAAGCACCAACTCTCAAGCTTTTTCCCCATCTTGTTGGAGAGGCGGGTAGAGTTGGTGCCCTCTTTATCTGTGGGTACTGTGGTCCTAAAAGGCTGGAAATAATAAACAAAGTTGTAATATATAACTCAAGTAAAATATATAAGTATTAGGAGTCTGAAAAAAAATAATATTACATAGAGATGATAAATGCTTGGATTTTCAGGAAATATATTATTGCGTTTGAATTATGAATATTACATTAATATATCTGCATGACGGTCAAGATAGCTAATATAATGATTTGGAGTGCTGAACTGTCACAACTGAATTGAAGATGCAGTAAATTACGATAAAATTAATAAGTCTCACCTTGATAAAATCCTCATCCTCATCCTTATGATCTGGACTGACCTGGCCTTCTGAGGAATCCAAGACAGCCTGCTCTGTGATCTCGAACAGCAGCCTCGATTTCACAGCATCCTCCTTCTCAGGGTTGAGAAGGCGGACCACAGACAGCTTGAAAAGGTGGTGGATTGCTATGGCCATCAGTAAGTTCATGTTATCAAAGACGGAGAGGAACCTGGCTTTGAAAATCTTGGGTCTCTTATCACTAAGAGGGTTCTTTAGGAGATACTCCAAAAATGACTGGGCAGATTTGAAAGGCATAGCCTTCAATGCCCGGAGGATGTCCCGGGGTACAGATAGGGTAGGAAGTAGAACTCCCATGAAGGTCTCCCTCTCAATTTGGAATTTGTTGAGGTTGGTCACCCCTGGCTTCATCACAGTAAGGTACTCGTTGATAATATCTTTATCAACCTGGTTGAAGGTATTACTCACCTCACCTTTGAGTGGTAAGGTGGGCACGAGGTGACCTGGGAAACGTTAGTGTCCCCTCCTCTCGCTCTTTTACAGCGAGGGGAGTCGAGGAGAAAGGCCGTGCCTGATAGCGTGGGTGTGTAGCAGGGGAAGCCTTCTATCCAACTGATATAAGAGAAACCTCTACCCCCCCTCCGCCTGACCCACAGTGTGGCGCGCTCAGTCACCTCCCTCCCATGATCTTCCTCCTCATACTGAAGAGGAACCCCAGCACATTCCCTGCAGCAACAACCAGCCGTGCCTTGGCTACTCCTGTAGGAGTGGTGGAGGACATAGTTGGTGCCATAGTAATCAAGGTGCAGCACAAACCATCATGTGCAGAGGACATGGATGGTGGTTAACTCGCACCTCGGCCTAGCGATAACGCAGGATCAAGACTGTCACCTCACCACCACAATGCACTTATTCACTTACAACACACTCCTTGCAAGTAATATTTAGCTGTACAGCAGAGCCATTGTTACTCTAAGCAAATAACACTGTCACCAGCACACGTAGAATACACTTACACACCTCTTGTTATGCTCGCAGTGTCTGTATCACTGGTTTTTGGCAATCTGACCTCCCTCTTATTTGCTCAAAATATGCACTTATTTAAGCTGAAATGTGTCATGAACATGACAATTCGGTCAGTTTTTTCTAAACATCCTGCTGTTATTTCATAATCTCTGGTGAGAGCACACGAATATAGAAGACATGACTGAGTCGGCGAGGGACGTATGATGTTAGAGCAAAGCCTGCAAATGCCAAACATTGTTTCTAGTATCTATTGACCTTGGATCTCACTTAACAAAGTTTACAGTAACATCTAAGGTATTACAATGATATTAGAACATCACGCAGATAATGCTTATATGAATTTCAACCAAATATAATGTAAAAAAGCATCATACCTACAAAACGTGACAGGAAGTGTTAGGAGGTACACTTACATACTTCGTCTATGAATGATCACTGATAACTACGGTTAAGGTTTAATCAATCATTGGGGGCATACGCCGGGTGGCGCGTCGCCTCTCCCACTCTACGATGCCACTCCGTGGGGACCCTCGCGCGAGTCTCCTTGCAGGCTCCCTTCCCATACCAAGCAACTCTTGACAGTAAACATCAACTTGCCCCAGCCAAGAGCCTTGTGGGCATCCCCTCGGCCTCTCCACGCCGGATTGTCTCTTACAGATACAACCCGGTGGGAAGGATCGGTTTGAGGTTAGCGTGCCACATGCCCATACACTAAAACCCTTATAACTCGGCATTGTATGACTTGGAATTTGATATAACTCGGCTAAGCAAAGATAGTCGGCAAAAAATGATGTATCTTTTTTTTTTTCCATCTATGCCTATAGTGCCTGTAAACAGTGACTTCCAGGGCTCAGAATGTAGTCCCTGGAGGCTCACTTTAGGGCTGGGATGGTCGGCCCTCACCCATGGTGGCGCAGGCAGGATCGTTATAGTGACGCCTGTGATTAGAGGCTCATGCCGCCCCCCATGTCCTCCGATGCACTCGCAGTCGAAGATAGAGTTAATGGACAGCATGTGGGTGTTCTTAGGCCACTCGACGGTGCAGAAAGGTTTTGACATTTCAAGATGTCAGCTCCATCACGTAAGGTTGTCTCCAGAAGGAAGGGAATGAAATTGAAGAGCCTGAGCCTGCAGGAAAAGGTGAAAGTGCTGGCAAGGATGGATGCAGGTGCGTCCATGCGTGTATTTGTGCTGAGTTTGATATCAAATCCAGCACATTCTATGATATCAAGAAAAAAAAAGAGAAGATTCGTGCCCATGCCCTTACTTTGCAGGATCCAAGCTCCTCCAAGACTACCAAGAACAGGATTAAGCCAGTTAAGAACGTCTCCCTTGATGCAGCAGTGTACAAGTGATACAAGCAGGAATGAGCAGCTGGAGTTCCTGTTAGGGGGGTTGACCTCCAAAACGCTGCTGTAAGGTTGGCCAAGCACTTGAAGGTGACCAATTTCAAGGCTAGCGCTGGGTGGCTCTTCACTTTTCGGAGTCGCCACTGCCCAACCAACCGAAAAGTACTGTATTTACAAATTATAATATTATTTTTTTTACCCATATCAGAGGAGGGCATTTGCATAATTCGGCATATTGAATAACTCGGCAAGGGCCAGAGCCCCTATTGTGCTGAGTTATAAGGGTTTTAGTGTATAGCCGAAGCTGGTGCTAACAGACTATGCAGGTAATAGGCCTCTATTCAGTCTCATGGTGTAATCGCTGATTTGACAAGTAATACACGTAATCATCCCACGATACCCCATGATTCTGCGAAGACACTTATTACCAAAGGCATCGATTCGCCTCTTCAAGTTGCTATTTAGTGTCCATGTCTCACATCCATAGAGTAAGACAGGGATCACAAGCGATTTGTAAATCCAGATCTTCATCCTTTTGCACAGGTACCGACAATGCCAAATACTCTTGCTGAACGAGTCCATAACACCGTGGGCTATGCCAATCCGCTATAAGACTTCTTGACGTGACCCGCCGTCATTATGGACCGCTACCAAGGTACTATGTAAAACTTTCCAAGATCTCAATGTCCTCGCTGCATGCATGAAAAGACTGTACTGTTTCATCTAGTAAGCCTCCAAACACCTGGACCTTGGTCTTGAGCCAGGAGACCTCAAGTCCCAAAGGCTTTGCCTCCTCGTGCAGCACATCAAGAGCCATCACCAGGACCTCCAGTGACTCAGCAAAGATTACTGCATCATCGGCAAAAACAAGATCAGTAATCTTGGTGTTGCCGAGGGATGTTCCACAATCACTTTGATCTACAACTTTGCCCAATACCCAGTTCATACAAGTGTTGAAAAGTGATGGAGTAAGGACGCACCCTTGTCTCACTCCTGTATTCACAGGAAAAAAGCTGGATATACCTCCCCCACACTTCACAGCACTCTGAGTCCCAAAGTACAGGCCAGTCATCATGTCTCATCTTCTTCTTCATCTATTTTCATCAACACATTTATCGTTTTTATTTCTTCTCTGTGTTTCTTTATTGTACACAAGATATTTTTCTCCTTCAGTCCATAAATAGTAACACTCTTTTTGTGTGTGTGAATGTGTGTGTCACAGAGGTGGGCACTTCCACAAACACTTTCACAAACCGCAACTTCCGCAAATGCGAAAGTCCGAACTTGGCACTAGCGAAAGTGGCACCAACTATCCTGTTAATGTGTTTCTCTGGAGATAAGTTGTCTAGAATTATTCCCCCAAAGTCTTTCTCTTTGCTCGCCTTAATAATATTTTTATTTTCTTATGTGTAACTATAACTTAGCCTCTTTCTACTTCTATCAAATTCTAAAATTTTGCCCTTTTTCGCATTATATTCCATTTCCGACGGCTGACTCCATTCATGTATCTTATCCAAATCTTTCTGTAGCAATATGCAGTCTTCCTCTTTTTTATTTTTTTCATAATCTTAGTATCATCCGTAAACAAACTCAACTTTTTAATTCATCTGCCATGTCGTTACTGTAGATCAAGAACATAAACAATCGATGCTAACACTGAGCCTTGAGGTACACCGCTTAATACTCTCCTCCACTCCTAAACACAGTCCTTGATTACAGTTTTCATCCATCTCCCCTGCAGAAAGTTTTTCATCCATTTCAAAATATTTCCATCTAGTCCACCTTCATGTTTCAATTTCCACAACAGCCTTTTATGAGGTACCTTGTCAAAGGCTTCCTCATGTGAGTTTGTGTTTGTGTAAGTTTTGTGTTGTGTTTTGTGAAGGGAACAATTGTCAAGGATGATGACTTGGGTTTTTGTTGCCAGCTTTGCTTTAGCAGTTATGGTAAGTTTGTGATCATCCACAAGAATCTTATGTATTATTTGTACTTATGAACTGCTATCATATTGAAAATATATGGTACATGTATATAAAAATATTGTCTTTATTATCAGTAACCTCATTGGTACCATATGTCGAGTTGTACAAGCCATATTGCTTATATGTAGTGTGACATGTGTATTATGTCAAAAACAAAATTCATGAAAGAAATCAAGATGTCGTGATTTTACAGACTGCTTGAATATTATCTCGCAAAAAAAAATTGGTCATGGGCTGAAGAATCAGTCTTAGTCATAATTTGAAAAAGACGGTGGCCTCATTACCTAAATTGCCAATGTGAGTGATCTTTTTCTGGTCAGGTACTGCGGGGACGCTCTTTCTCCTCAGCCTCAGCACCAAAGATGGCTATGGGAGAAAATGCTCCAGCCAACCATCAATCTGTGGTGAGGACCACTTCTGATTCGGCCAAAGTTCTTCCAGACATCACAAGGCCAAACCAAGCTACAGCCCTGGGGCGGAAACGCTCCAGTAGCTCTCTCAGTCGGGAGGTGTCCACTGCTGAAGAGTTTTTCCTTGATGTTATACTTCAAAGACATGCCAAGGTCAGTTATTTAAAAGGATTTCTATGAAGTATATAAAGTCACGAAAAAGATAGTAAGAAAGCATAGCACATAAGTATTTCTTCCAAAGCTTATCATCATAGAACAGTTTTTATCACCCTTCGTGTTTTTCACATAGTTATTTCTTACATCATCAGAAACTCCTGCTCGGAGGTCGTCTAAGGGATCTAGGGACCATGGCTGCCCACTTAGACTTCCCATTGGTGTCATGGCTTAGGAAGGAGCGTAATCGGGCATCACGTATTGACGACTTTGTGTCATCTCTGAAACAGGTCCACCGAGACTTTTCGTGGCCCTACCCATCTGTTCCCTCCTCACAGATCCGTCGCTATTCAGGTGTGGATTATTTCTTTTTTAACTTTTTCCCATTTGCTTAACTTGTGAATGGCTGAAAATAATTCAATTGCAAGGCATTATATATTTATTTAAAAAAATCATATGCATACTGGGTAGTTTGGTCTTATTAATGAAGGATATTATTTATATACAAGGTGCGATCAAAAAGTTCCCAGTGTGTCCATGTAGCAAAGAAACAGAGTGTGGGGCTGTCATGCATGAGCATGCAATTGCTGCAGGAGCAAGCTGTGATGGTTGTGGTTCAGTGTGCCACATGGTGTCATTATGTGAACATTGGGAAGTGTGCAAGTTGTAGTAGTCGTAGTTTATTGACAAAAAATTATACGTTACCCTCCCGAGTTTAGCGCTTGCTTTCTTCCATAGGCATAGCGCTAAACTGGAGGATCGCGAAACTCGGGTATTGAAAACACGGAAAAAATGCTTATTTACTCCGGTACGAGGTGTACCTACCGTATTTTATGGCTTATAAGACACCTTTTCCCCCAGTAAATACCCTGAAAATGCCCCGAGCCCCTGTCCACCCAGCAGTGAATGGGTACCGGGTGTTAGCCGGGGGATTGTGACCCGCCTGTCGGGGTTGTTGCTTCCCCCAACACTAGAGGAGAGGAGAGGAAGAGGAGGAGAGGAGAGGACTACGAAGCGATACTTGCTTGATCTTGATCTTGATATTTCAGGTGGCCTATTCTTCATAGGCCAGGCCTTTGAACTGGCTGCTCCTGTAGAGAAAAACAGAAACAAAAGGAAAAAAACAATACAAAGCTAAATACAGCTACTAGCATACTACTTGTAGAGGCTAAAGGAAACTCCCTAAAGTAATATAGGTCTAAATTTTTTTTTTATTTAACTGATATTATTTTCATGTAGTACCTGGCAAATTTAACAGTCAAATATGTCAGTAAAGGCCGAGTACTTAATATACATAATTACACAATTCAGTCAAATTAATGTTCTTGCAGAGAAGCTCACAAATGTTAGTGAACGTCAACATCGGATACCTGTCATGGCAGTGAGCAGATAATGAACAATCTATCAGCATGTGTTCTCTTTGATCATTCATATTATTGCATTGACAAAATGTTGCTCACAGGGTGTACAACTCAACCTTCCAACTGTCACCCAAATATTGTGTGACATGAGGCGGAGTCCTCCGTGTGTGAAAGGTGTGAAAGACTCACGTTTTTAGTCTGCATTGAAACTTTTGGTTACATGCACTGGATGCACTGTCATAGAGGGATTTATATTTGTTATGTACGTTGTCAGTTTTGTTGCACCAGTTGCTTTTTCTTGCACGTAGCTTACTACCTTCTCTAATCCGTTGGCATCAATGTCCCATAACCCTGATGTTTCTAAGTTTCTACATCCGAATGTGTTCGCCTCCCTGCAAATACTATACACAAAGTGATACACTCAGTTCTATGTTCACATGCGTACGTTGTGCTTGAATAAATCTATATTTCCTTTCCGCAATTTCATTTTGTAAAGGTAGGATACCTTCTTCTATCATGCGCAAATTAATACTAGTATTCTTGCAAACCCTAAGTAGATATTTTACAAGTTTGTTGTATTGCTTTTCTATCAGTTTCATCTTGTTCATTAACCATGGTTCAGAGCTGTACTGTCAGCTCCATTGATATTGGCGCGAACAATTTTTTGCCTCGCAACCTATGTACATCATAAATCTTAGCCACTATATCCATTATGCTAATTCCTTTGTAATTATTGCAAACAATTTTACTTCCTGACTTAAACAGCTCAACAAATTTACTGTAACATCATAATAGTGGGTAACATCCCTTTGCAAACACAAAGTTGAATATTGAAAGAAAAAAAATGTACCAAGACAAGGGCAGTTCGCTTATTATACCTGGGCATACACCAATATAACTTTTGTTTATGTTCATACTGTTGACAGCCTGGTCCAACTCATCAGTTGTGAATTGGTCATATAACACTGGATGTACGGTGAGATAACATCATCATTATTTCCAGCATTCTGAGCACTTTGTCGGTTTACATCATCATTATTTCCAGTGTTCTGAGCACTTTGCCGATTAAGAACATGAGAAAATAAGGAAGCTACAAGAGGCCGCGAGACCTACACGAGGTAGTTCCTGTAATTCGGTTTAGTAGATTTTCAAAATGCTCATTGAACTGGTTGTCTGCTGGTTTCTCCACAGTATCGTTATCAATGTTCCTTGTCCAGTTTATGGATTTCCAGATCAATCTACTAGCATTAGTGTCCAACAGACGCATCCATCAGAGGTGTCCGGCGGCTAATCGTTGGCTGGTGAGGCTAGCGGCAGCCTCCGTGATACTGCGGCAACCCTCCACTAACGCTGTCTCCACGCCGACTCTATCACCGCCGCATGCCACGTTCGGAGGTGCCATGGACTGCAGTGTGTTGGTCAGGCCGTCCATGTCCACAGCTTTGTATACCACATTATTTTATCTTATGTTGCATCTTGGGTATGTAGTGCTAGTATCCCATCGATGACGCTCTCCGTAGCAATTCGAGATGATAGTGACACAGCCTTAAGACCATCGAGGGATGGTGTGGCACAGAGTGGGGGGTGACCAGATCTTGGGATATCGTGGTTGATGTGGACGTATGTTAACAAGTCAAAGCATTCGCTTTTCACGATGCACAGATGAATCTCTGACTGGGCCCTGAAGGTTCACTTGAGGGATGTGTGATGGTTGGTCCTCGCCCGTGGCGACGCAGGCAGGATTTTTATAGAGGCGCCTGTGATTAGAGGCTTATGTCGTCCTTCTGTGTCCTCTGATGCACTTGCAATCAAGGATAGAGTAAATGGGCGGCATGTGGGTGTTCTTAGTCCACTTGACAGTTGCAGAAAGATTTGATGTGGATTTTGGCCTTCATTTGGAATCGAACACAAGTCACCGAGCACGCCACTCGCAGATGCTAACCACTCTGTTACCGCCTCCCCATGCTACCACCTCCCCATATCCGCCTTCTGGGGATATGTACACGCTGCCCAGATTCAGGTTTGGCCACCAGAAAAGTACCACCCATTTTTTACCTTCTGTATCGGTGTCTACTTGGCTAATGTTTTCTGCCAGCTTACTCTTCACCAGCATCACCACTCCTCTATGGTGGCCCTCTCCTGAGACGTTCTTGTATATACTAAATCCAGGGACACTAAGGTTGAAGTATTTCTTCGCCTCAAGTATCTATATAGTGTCATAATTGAGAATGATTTGTTTTATATTCGGTTCTTGAATTTTGTCCTAAGGTTAGAGATGTTCTATGACCATAGTTTTAATTCCTAGATGGTATTGGATGCTTGAAAAAATAGTGTTTAAATCTATCGATTACAACCCTATCTCTCATTAGCACACTGTTCTTCCAATCGTAAGTTATGTTCACTTCCACATTTTCTGCTTTCTCCTTCTCTTCTCGTTCTCTCCTCGTTCTCTCCTTCGCAGATGTGCAGCTTCTTTACTCACAGCGGGGTGAACATCTTTTTTTATGTAAACGTTTGATGCAGGTTGCCTGGCATTCTTCAGGTTTTCAAAAGCTATTTCACAGCCCACCTAGTTTGACCCTTTGCTTCACAGCCTGCCGCCTCCAACACCTTATCAATTTTTTCATCATCCATGTGGCCAAGCTCGTCTTTGTCCTCACACACTCCAGTTATGACGAGGTTGTGTTGCCGATCCCTGCTGTCCAGTAATTCTAACAAAAACTGCTGCCGTTTGATAATGCCTTAAGCATCATCAAACTTTTCCGACAGACAATTCACCTTCTGTTTCATAGTAGTTTCTCCGATACAGTCTGCTTCACGCTGCGCAACTCTTCCAGCAGAACAGAGTTTGATGGTTCAATGCTTCATGTCTCTCTGATGAGAGTAGAGAAGGCTTGCTTTAGCTGAACATTTCTTAATTTGTCTTATTACTCGGTGTGAGTAAACGCACAGTTGCAGTACACAACCCTCGTTTTCCCGGATTAATAGGGGGGAGCACTGGTCCAGGAACCGCAAACGTCCGGGAATCACAACAGTCCAAGGCTATTACCCACCCCCGGACGTTTATCCTACTCTAGTATTTACTGTCCGGCAACCGCCAATATCAACTACCCCGCCGCGGACTTTTACGTCACTTTGTAGTTGTTTTTAGGGCTGCGAGGATCCCTTGGGGAACACTATGAGCCCTGGTGATGTCCTATGATGCTATCACAGGCGCTGTAGTTGACTCTGTCTTCCTCAGGAAGGCACAGGTGAGGCGGATGACAGCATGTTGCTGGGAGGGGTGGACGCCAGCCGCCGCTAGCAGGGTGGGCAGTCACAGGTGGCGACGTTCAGGGTGAGGACTTGAAAGCGTAGCACTACACGGTGGGAGTGGAAGCGCGGACACTGCAGCAGAAAGTATTCAATAGTCTCGGAGACGTTCCTGCACCAGGGGCAGTGGGGGTCAGGGAACTGACGGAGGTGGTGCAGGTGAACCGTGAGTGTCGTGTGCCCAAATGTAAACAATACGACCGCTGAGCATGCTGACACGTGGCGGGAGACGCGGACACTGACCAGGGGTGACAGGAAACGCTCGGACCGCCGGACAACTTTGTCAATTTACGGACTGGACCAGGCATTTGTCCGGGACTCTGACATATCCCCGGACCTCGGATTTTGACCGGCAAATCCGATATCCGGGAAATGGAGGTCCGTGAAAGCAAGGGTTGTGTGTATGCATCATCATAACTAGACACGTCTACCATTCTCTTTTGTGACTTTTTGGATAGTTTAGGTCTGATTCCTAGGGCTTTCAGTGCATGCGCAGAAATCAGCTTAAAACTTGAGGAAGAGCCTTAACCCTGTGACCAGATTTTTGACTAGTTAATTTAAGAACATAAGAACATAAGAAAATATGGAAGCAACAAGAGGCTGCGAGACCTACCGTATATGGCTGCGTATAAGACGACTCGGTGTATAAGACGACCCCCAAAATTTCTAGTAAAAACGTAGGTTATGGGCTATACACGCCGTATAAGACTACCCTCCAAGGTAGACCACTCAGCTTATAGGTCAAGGTCAAAAGAAGAAGAAGAAATAAACAAACCCACGCCCTGCTGAAGCGAAGGCCTACATCTATGCAAATTCCTCTCTTGCCTGCTGTTAATTCATAGACCACTCACGTATATTCTCTGTGTACAGTACAGGGAGGTCCCGTTATATGAGCATTGGGTATACGAGAATCCGATGATACGAGATGTGTAAATTAGGGTCTATTTTCAATATACGAGATCGAAAATCCAATGATACGACATTCAAACGGGTGAGTAAAATTATCAAGTTCAAAATGCGCGCCCTACCACTCCCGGGCTGGACAAAGGGGGATTTGGTAGACCCCAGTGAGGTCACCCCTAGCAAGCCGTGACCTGAAGGGTAATTAAGCATATGGCGCGGCCTGACATTTAAGGGTAATAATTAGCAGGTGTGCGGCCCCAACCTTGGGACCGCAGTCAGGTCACCCCTAGCAAGGCGTGACCTGAAGGGTAATTAAGCATATGGCGCGGCCTGACCTTTAGGGGTAATTAGCAGGTGTGCGGCCCCAACCTTGGGACCGCTACACTACCTTCTCTTGTATCACGCTGCGTCCCCTACATTACAACGTCTTTTTTGCTTGTTATGCATGTTTTATTAATTAATGTGCAGTTATGTTATTTTGTGTGCTATTTTCTCTTTCAGAATGCTTTTTCTACAGAATAGGTAGTACAGTGTGAGTAATATAGACGCTGTGTGTTTGTTGTGTTTGCTATAGTTTATTTTAGCTTTTTTTGTTGTCTTTTTTTTTTTTTTAATTGGTGGGGTCCTGGAACCAAACCTATATTTTACCATTAGTTATATGCTTCGTTATACGAGATTTCGCTTTACGAGTATGCCAGGTGGAACCTAACTGCTCGTATCTTCGGGACCTCCCTGTATATATATAGGACGACGGTTGCACATGGCACTCCTCAACACATAATTCTGGTTGCAACCATACACATAGTTACATTACACGTCATGATCAGCTTACTCATCTAGCTACACTTATTATTTTATTAAAATAATGTGAATTACGGTAAGTGATTTCAGTAGAAAGTATCTTGTGTTTTTACCAAGGCAGGGGTAAGCCTACCATCAATCATTACCCGCGCTAACAACGTCCCGTACACCACAGGATTTAAGGTTCACATTTTATACTGGGCGTATAAGACAACCCCCAATTTTCGTGGCAATTTTTTAAGGTTAAAAGGTCGTCTTATACGCAGCCATATACGGTACACGTGGTAGTTTCTGTTTGGCTAATTTGGCTAAGTCGAAATGTTAGCCTCACCACTTTATACGTTACTGGGTTCTAGCAATTCATACAAACCTTCTGATACCACATATGCCTCTGGGAATGTGTCTTGCAGTGTGAAAACAAAAAAAACAGGAGCAGCAATCCAGCTCCTTCTTTTGCTATTAGAGCTCCCTCTACATGTAACTTTATGACCCCATGCTCATGTGCTCAGTTATGGTAACAGCATGGACCTCATACTTGAGCAGAGAACAAATGTCAAATTCTGTTTCAAGCTTGAGAAATTGGCAATGCAGACCCTTGAAATTTTGTTTTGACTTCTCAAAATTACGTTTTGACTTTTATTTCATAATTCACGGTGTTGTGCACCTGGAATTTATCCCCAAGTGCCAGACTGTCAATGCCAAGTTGTGCACTCTTACTGCTGTACCGCTCTTAGGCGTCTGAGGGAGAACATCAGCCGCAAATTACCTTAATTCTGGCAAGATGGCAATTGTGGGCTCAAATTCGCCAACGCGGCCGCTCACAGTGCTTTAATAACGCGCAAGTTTTTGGTGCACATCAACACGATCATCGCTCCCCACTCACCTCACTCGCCAGATCTTTCTTCTTGCAACTTCTTCCTTTTCCCCAAGATGAAACTCAAGCTTAAGGGTCCCTGCTTTAACACCGTCAAGGAGATACAGCTCGAATCGCTGGTGGAACTTGACAAGCTTAAAAAATGGGACTTCCAGAGAGCATTCCAATCTTGGCAGAAGGGCTAGGAACTGTATGTCACAGCACAGGGTGACTACTTTAAAGGGGTTGGCGGCCAATTTCAAAGTACATGTTTCTCTCACTTTTTATATATATATATAAGTATACCGTATTTGCCGGCGCATAAGACGCAGTTTTTTTCCAAGAAAGGGAATGCAAAATTCACCCTGCGTCTAATGCGGCAATATTACTAATGAGAGGTCGGGTAGAGAAAGCAGAATGGCCAGTGGTGTATTACTAAGGCGGTCTGGAGTGATCTGTGTTGAGCAGTAGACCACTGAACACAAATTTTTAACTGTGTTACTAATAATATCAACAATAATGCATAATACCAAGAAAAAGTTGGAGTTTAAGAGAAAACAAGAGGTTGGGCAACAAGGTGGCTGTTTCTGCTGCCAAGACGACCGTCATATGTAAACATCACTCCCCTCCTGCAGTCCCACTGCCGCTCTCCACTGTAAATGGATGGGAGACAGGGTAGGCCTTTATACCACCTCGATCCCTCAATCCTCACCCCTGTATCTCTATGGATAAGGAAATTGTAAACTGTAAATGGAATGAGTGCTAGTTAAAGGTTGCAACGGTACCTCTAGACGGGACAGAAGCCTTCCACACATTACACCAAGACCAAGACCGATCACGGCGCCACAACTTCATCTGCCCTCAAGGCCGAATCACACCATACCATCATGCCTTGACCTGTACCTTTCTGAGGAAGACCAATCAACCCTCGCGACTTGTGATAGATTCACAGGTGTAAACCATGGCGAATATCTTCTATCCCGACATCGGTGCCCTTCAACAATAACAAAAAGGTAGAGATGGTTGGTTACCTTACAGTGTTACCTTAATATCTTGCTAAATTTTTGTTATTGGGCAACAACCGATTTCGAGGCCGAAACTTAGTTTTCCTGAATAGTTTTGGTGTGTTTTGAATTAATCTGTCTCGTTTTTTGTCGGAAATCAATGTTTGTTTACATGTGGGGGGGGGGGCGCCCTACCCTTCCAGGCCCGCCCCGCAAATATTGCTAAGGTTCACACTGCCATAGTACAGGAGAACCTCGTTTATCCGGCACCCTCGGGGGGGAGCGCATGCCGGATAACTCATTTTGCCGTTGTTTTGAGAGTTACTCTTATGGAATCGCCCAAAATCCCAATAAATACTGTGGTTTCTGGAGGTTGTTGTTGTTATTGTTTTAGGGCTGCGAGGATCCCTCGGGGAACACTATGAGCCCTGGTGATGTCCTATGATGCTATCACAGGTGCGGTAGTTGACCTGTCTTCCTCAGGAAGGCACAGGTGAGGCGGATGACGGCGTGTTGCCGAGAGGGGGGAACGCCAGCCGCCGCCAGCAGGGTGGGCAGGTCAAAGGTAGTGACGTTCAGGGCGAGGAGTTGAGACTGTAGCACTACACGGTGTGAGTGGAAGTGCGGACACTGCAGCAGAAAGTGTTCAATAGTCTCCGGAAAATTCATGCACCAAGGGCAGTGGGGGTCAGGGGACAGACGGAGGCGATGCAGGTGAGCTGTGAGTGTCGTGTGCCCCAGGCGGAGGCGGGTGAGAGTGACATCCAGGACGCGGGACTTTTTCCGTATCCATGGCTGGGGGGAAGAGTCACTGCGGTATTGGCCCATGGAGGTGATGCGGAGGGCATCGCCGAGTGTGTTATTCCAGGTGGAGCGGGAGACCCGGGGGATCAGCCGTTTGGCCGCGGAGAGCGGCAGAGGGAAGGGTGTCGTGTTTACATCTGTTAAGGCCATCCTGGCAGCAGAATCAGCCACCTCGTTGCCTGGGATACCAGCGTGGGAGGGAACGCACTGGAAGGCGATCTCCCACCCCTCGTTGGTAAGGTGAAGGGCCCTCTGGATGGTGTGGACGAGGGACGTAGAGGATCGTGGATGACGGGAGAGGAGGAGGTAGAGTGAGGAGAGAGAGTCTGTGTAGACCACAGCCTTGCCCAACTAAATTTCTGCCGATTTTCTCAGTTTTTGAAATAATTATACTTAATTAATGCCTGGGTCGATTAGTGCCGTTGTTTTAAATGCTGGTTACATGAGGTTCTCCTGTATTGGTAATTTTCATTTTATCTCTATATCTTCTTACTAAACCAAACCCCACCTCTAATCTAACCTAATCTGATTTAACCTAACTTAACTTTCTGGCTGAAATACTGGTAGATTTTCGGTAGTACATGTAATGCCATTAATATTCGATTGCGCCATGGGAAATGGGGCTCAAAATACACAGAATGAAGAAAGATACACGATAATGGAGGTACGATCCTAGGACTTTTGAAAGCCCACTACCAAAATAATACCATTATCTTTACTGCAAATTTTCCACATAGTCTAAACACATAGCAGAAAAGCAACACAGGCATACTTATAACATTAAATCTAAGCTAAATGTCATAGGTAGATTATAATATAAGAATATCAATTCGTGGAGCATCCTGCAATAAATGATGACCGATTTTGGTTACCCTACACATTCTCTTTACATTTCAACTAGTATAATTTTTCATTCACATTCACTGCACTGTGAATATTGTATTTAGGTACATGCTCAAAATAATTTTTTTTTCCCCTACAAAGCCTTTTTTTATAGTAACTTTCAATAAATTTACGAAAAGTAAATATGTCCTCAAAACACTAAAAAAAAAATTCTCAAAATATTTATATAAAATACGGGTGCGTCTTATGCGGAGGTGTGTCTTATGCGCCGGCAAATACGGTATATATATATATATATATATATATATATATATATATATATATATATATATATATATATATATATAAATATATATATATATATACTACCCTCCCGAGTTTCACGCTATGCGAGTTTCGCGATCCTCGAGTTTCGCGCTGAGTCCTAAATTCTTACCATCCCGATTTTCGCGCTTTTTTTTTTTTTTTTTTTTTTTTTTTTTTTTTTTTTTTTTTTTTTTGCGTGTGTGTGTGTGCCTACAGCGACGTTAGGCAGTGACCTCCAGGAGTGGGATGGTAGGCCCTGGAGGTTAACTTGAGGGCTGTGATGGTTGGCCCTTTTGGCGCCCGTGGTGGCGCAGACAGAATTTCTATAGTGACACCTGTGATTAGAGGCTCATGCTGCCCCCTTTG
>JACEEZ010021847.1:145000-245000 GCA_016584305.1 Chionoecetes opilio | reverse complement strand
TACGTTCATGGCACCGTCATGGCACTGTCGTGGTTATCGTAGCTATCGTGACAACAAAATGACCGTTTATTTTCCATTCGTGACTTAGTCTTACAGCTGTCATGACTCCATCGTGACCATTTTATGACCGTCATGACACATACGTACAGGCAGCGTGACATTGTTGTGAGGCTATCGTGGTCTGCTTTTTTCGTGGTCAAATTTCACGATAGCGTCAATAATCAAATTGGTGGCGCTATCGTGGTTCGATTATGGAATGTGTGAAGGGAGCTCAAGTGATCAAGGGGAGGAGGAAGAACTCTAACCCAGTCATCCCTGCAAACGCAGTCAACCCTGTTTTCTCTCGAGCCTCGGAGAGAGCAAACAGGGACTCTCAGTTGGCTACTTGTCAGCTTCCTGTCTCCCCACACAACATTACCACTTGTGAGTGTTATGCATGTTTTATGTTTAATTAATGTGCAGTTATGTTATTTTGTGTGCTATTTTCTGTCAGAATGCTTTTTCTACAGAATAGGTAGTACAGTGTGGGTAATATAGACGCTGTGTGTTTGTTGTGTTTGCTATAGTTTATTTTAGCTAGAAAAACATGTTTTTTTTTTTTTTTTTGTCTTTTTTTTAAATTGATGGGGTCCTAGAACCAAACCTATATTTTACCATTAGTTATGTGTTTCGTTATACGAGATTTCGCCTTACGAGTATGCCAGGTGGAACCTAACTGCTCGTATCTTCGGGACCTCCCTGTACAGTGATTCAGATGCGCAGAGACGAGTTTGTGGGCAGTGGAAAAGGTCTGCGCACCCCTCCCTTGTCCCTTACCTACCCTACCCTCTCTTGTATCACTCGGCGTCCCCTACAGTACAACGTCTTGTACAACCCCGTCCCTCTACAGTAGGGTGGTTGTTAGCTATAGGGGTGAAGCTTTATATTGCAAATTTTTATGCTCCCCACCCGGAATCCTGTTTGTATTGATGAGAAAAACCCCTGGGCAAAGTTTCATTGAATTCGGGTAAGATTTACCTTGTGCTCAATGATGTCAAAGTTTTACCTCCGGAGCTCAGGCACTGGCATCAAGGTCCCCCTCCCTTTTAGGGAGTATTAGCCGTTCATGATGGGGGTTTCATGACTTCCAACCACTCATTGTTGCCAAGTTTGTGCCAGGGTTTGTTTCCGTGCGTCAGGGTACAGACGGCCATGGTTTGCAACAACTTGCAAGAGGAACTGGAGCTGATCCTCGTTTCGTGTCAGCAACCGGTTATACTCCTGAACAAGGGCGACGCCCCGCTCGGCGTGGTCATTTGTGACACAGAGACCATGCACTGCTGTCAATGCAGCCTGGTAGGCACGATGTTCCGGCCACTCAGCAGGGTCTGCATCCAGAAAGTCACTGTCCAGGTGCATTTTCTTGAAGAAGCTGGTGGTGTGGGCAGTCGCAAAATCTTCGAGTCGGCGCCCAGCGATCGCACTTGCCAGAAGTGTGGGTCGCTTTGATGGAGATTCGTCACCATCCTCTACCTCTTTTTTGATGGCCGCCTGCATCCGTCGCTTGTCATCGATTGTGACGTCCTTATCGAACAAGGCCAAAGCAACAAGCTCTTCAGATAAGTACCAAAGGTGACTCAACATCTTCTTCAGTGCTGCCTCTGCCACAGGCTTGTTGATGGTCGAGTAGGAGTCCAGAGCCTGGAGCAGCGCGAGATCATTGCGTGGAGCTGCAGATGCCAATGGTGCCTCCGTCCATGCCTTGCTGTAAATCTTCGCAGTGAATACGGAGACGCTCCGGAGGCCTTGCTCCTCCTTCGTTGTCAGCGTGAACTGCTTCCGGAACATCCATACCTTGAGTGAGTAGATGACCTTGCTCATCCATCTGGCATGGTGCATTGGGCCTGGTGCAAGGAACCGCACCCCGTGCGGGGGTATACCGCCGATAAAGATAAGCGTCAGTTCCAGTAGCTCCCTGTAGTCATCTCGGAGTCCCGTGCGTTCATCCAGAGCCTTTCTGAACCACTCGGCGTCAACTTCCAACAGGAGAGGGGCGACATCTTCTGTCGCTGCGCCGGTTACATACTGTTGGTGGTCGATGAACTCCCACTTTGCCTGGAAACGCCGAAACAGACCGACGTCTGGCCCTGCGGTAGGTCCCATTGCAGACAGGAAGACAGCTCCAATCACAAGCTCCAGGACGTGGTGCCGGCAGGCAAAGTAGAGCAAGTCCTTGTCGAGAGCTCGCTCAATTAGAGCACATGCGCCCTGGTGATGGCCAGTGTTCGCTGCGGTGGTGTCAAAACTCATGCCGACGATTCGGTTGGTCAGTCACCATTCTTGCACTGCGTCGACAACAGCGCGAGCAACATGAGTGCCCTTGCCACTGGGGAGCTTGGCTGCTCCGAGGAGCTGAGATGCGCTCTTCCCCGACACCAGGATTAGGAAACGATCGACGTGTTCCTTGGTAGTGAGGTCCATCATCAATTTTCCATCCCACTGTACTATGAGAGGACCGTCAGACTTGATCTCCGCTTTCACAGAATATACAGTTCGCAGTTCGCGAAGTTTACGGCGATGATCGCGGATGGAGCTTTGGTTGATATTCAGCTCCTCGGGGTTTTGGCCCAGAGAGCATGCTGTCTCTGTCAGGACGTAGACAGCTGCACGGTCGCTCACCTTCGCTCGATCAAGGGATGCTGCTACGCCTGGCGTTACAACGTTTTTCAAGCCGCGCTTTGCTCGTATCGGCTCGGTGGGGCCACTGGCCCTGCTGTGGGAGCTTCGAGTGGGGCCGGGGCTACTGACAGGAGTGCTGCTGCTGCTGGATGATTACAATTCCGCAGTCGCCGACGATGTTGCGGCTTCGTAAAGCGCCTTCTCCTGCCTTGATGTCTGGGCTGCGTGGCATTCTGCAACACGCTCCTCAAGAGCAGCTTGCACGGGATCAACGCCGCCCATCCTCCCACGTCGACCAGGCTCGCGCTGGGCGAGGAGAAAGTCCTTGTCCTCCGCCTCTGTCATTATCGCCATGGCATTTGCATGGGCCACGTCGAACAGGTCATTTAGTTTCTCACCAAACTTCTTTGCTCGCTCACTTTGAGTAGAAGTAGTGCGCTTCTTGTTCTTCCGGATAAGGGCATATTCTTTATGCAGCTTCTGGATCTTCGTGGCCACCTTATCAATTCGTTGCATTGGAATTCTTGCCCTAGCCCAGACTTCTTCAGCAATGAGGGAGACCTCGTGTGCCGAAACGCGGATCGTCTTCTTCTGAACAACGAGCTTGTAAATAACCAGACCCAGGACTTCTCTCGCAGATGGTAGTTGGGCTCCAGGGATTGTTTCCAGTGGTGCCACAAGGTACCGTTTCTTCGTATTAGTGGTTGCCATCACACACAAAGACAAAAAAGCACGTCTGGAAAAGAAAATTGTACTACTTAAGACGGATGAAAACAGATGAATTATGTTATCATTGAGACATTTGCTACAATTAACTTGGAAAGGCATTCTAATAGGACCGACTCGGGCATTTGTCCGTTACAAAGCCCTCTTTGCCGTTTAGCACTACACTGCCTTCAGGGTGAAACTTCAAGGTCATTGAGCACCAGGTAAATGTCATGCTATTTTGATAGAATTTTGTCTACGGTGTTTTCTAATGAAATGTAACAGGAATCCGAGTGGGGAGCACTATTTTTACAACTTTAATTTTTAACGACCACCCTACTCTACAGTACAACCTTTTGTGTGCTATTTTCTCTTTCAGAATGCTTTTTCTACAGAATAGGTAGTACAGTATGGGTAATATAGATGCTGTGTGTTTGTTGTGTTTGCTATAGTTTATTTTAGCTTGAAAAACATGTCTTTGATGGGGTCCTGGAACCAAACCTATATTTTACCATCAGTTATGTATTTCACTATACGAGATTTCACTTTACGAGTATGCCAGGTGGAACCTAACTGCTCGTATCTTCGGGATCTCCCTGTATTATGACCAATTTTGTTTACCCTGGCATTCCCTTTACATTTTAACTAGTATAATTTTTCATTCACATGCACTGCACTGTGAATATTGTATTTAGGTACATACTCACAATCATTTGCTTTCCCTTACAAAGCTTTTTTTTTTAATAACTTTTGATTAATGAACGAAAAGAAAAATTCCCCTCAAAAACACCAATATTTTTTTCTTTCTCAAAACCTCCTTGTAAAATTGGGTTGCGTCTATGCGCCGGCAAATACGGTATATATACACTAAAACCCTTATAACTCGGCATTGTATAACTCAGAATTTGATATAACTCAGCATGGCAAAGACAGTCGGCAAAAAATTATGTATCTCGGCATGCTGCCGTGTTATAACTGCATCTCTTGGTTTACACTCAGCATATCATGCCCTCACAGCCTCTTGTGTGAACATGTATACAGAAAGTCGGCAAAGAATAATGTATCGGCATATTGCCGAGTTATACAGTAAAAGCCTTATAACTCGGCACGATAGGGGCTCTGGCCCTTTGCCGAGTTATTCAATGTGCCGAGTTATGCAATGTCCTCCTCTGATATGGGTAAAAAAAAAAAAGGTAAATACAGTACAGATTTTATATCAAACTCAACACAAATAGCACGCATGGACGCACCTGCATCCATCCTTGCCAGCACTTTCACCTTTTCCTGCAGCTCAGGCTCTTCAATTTCATTCCCTTCCTGCTGGAGACACCCTTGCGTGATGGAGCTGACATCTTGATATACAGTACTGTATGATGTAATCCCAAAACACGTAAAATAGGTGGCAAATTAAAGCAAAGGTCGGGAACCAGCATTTAGGCTGAGCCGTGTTTTTGTCGTCCAAGCACCGTCTTGGATTACGAATCACAATCCAATAACACTTGCTGAAATGTGTGTTATACTACTTTGTGATATTGTTTGCAATGTTTTGCATTGATTATTATTTCGGCTCCTACCAAGCTTGTTGTGTTTTTGAAGCAGAAACCAATCCTTTTTCAATTTCGACAAAAAACGGAATTCGTATCCAAGACGGTGCTTTGACGACATAAACACGGCTCAGCTGACAGCCTACACGCTGGTTCCCGACCTTTGCTTTACTTTGCCACCTATTTTACGTGTTTTGGGATTACATCATACAGTACTGTATTTCAAGATGTCAGCTCCATCACGCAAGGGTGTCTCCAGCAGGAAGGGAATGAAATTGAAGAGCCTGAGCCTGCAGGAAAAGATCAAAAGGATAAAAATACGACTTTATGCGACTGACGATATGCCGAGTGTAAGTGAAGAGATGCAGTTATAACTTCAATATGCCGAGATACATTATTTTTTGCCGCATTTCTGTTTACATGTTCACAGAAGAGGTTGTGAGGGCATGATATGCCGAGTGAAAACCATGAGATGCAGAGTGGTTCGATCCCGAGTGAGACCCATAAATCCACTTGAAATCTTTCTGCACCGTCGACTGGCCTAAGAACCCCCACATGCCCTGTCCATTAACTCTACCTTCGACTGTGAGTGCATGGGAGGACACGGGGCGGCATGAGCCTCTAATCACAGGCGTCACTATAACAATCCTGCCTGCGCCACCACGGGCGAGGGCCAACCATCACAGCCCTCGAGTGAGCCTCCAGGGCCTACCATCCCACCCCTGGAGCTCATTGCCTACAAGCGCTATAGGCATAGGTGTTAAAAAAAAAGAAAAAAAAAGAAAAAAAAAAACTAACTCTTTGCCATGCCGAGTTATATCAAATTCCGAGTTATACAGTGCCGAGTTATAAGGGTTTTACTGTAACTGCATCTCTTTGCTTACACTCGGCATATCTTCAGTCTTCTTCTTCTTATTCTTGTGACCTCTTCTGCTTAGTATTGCTTTGTAGGTCGGCTGTCAAGCTCGAGCTCGAACTTGACATAAGTCACGTATCAGCCTACGCGCTGGTACCCGACCTTTGCTTTACTTTGCCACCTATTTTACGTGTTTTAGGATTACATCATACAGTACTGTATTTCAAGATGTCAGCTCCATCACGCAAGGGTGTCTCCAGCAGGAAGGGAATGAAATTGAAGAGCCTGAGCCTACAGGAAATGGTGAAAGTACTGGCAAGGATGGATGCAGGTGCGCCCATGCATGCTATTTGTGCTGAGTTTCATATCAAATCCAGCACATTCTATGATATCAAGAAAAAAAATAGAAGATTCGTGCCCATGCTCTTACTTTGGAGGATCCAAGCACCTCCAAGACTACTAAGAAGAGAATTAAGCCAGTTAAGAACGCCTCCCTGGATGCTGTATTTACAAAATTTTGAATTTTTACCCATATTAGGAGGGCATTTGCATAACTCAGCATATTGAATAACTCGGCAAGGCCAGAGCCCCTATCGTGCCGAGTAATAAGGGTTTTAGTGTACACTCAACCCTCGGCTATCGCGCATTCGGCTATCGCGTTTTATGGCTATCACGCATACCTGAATGTACCTCAACCCACGGCTATAGCACATGAAGCTATCAAATTTCACGGCTATCACGCATACCTTCATTTTTTTTTTTTTTTTTTTTTTTTTTTTTTTTTTTTTTATAACATTTCAGCTTATAGCGCCGGTTGGTAATGACCTCCAGGGCTCGGATGGTAGGCCCTGGAGGTTCACTTGAAGGCTATATACCCGCGGTGGCGGTGCAGGCAGGATTTTTATAGTGACTGGCTTCTGTGATTACAGGCTCATGTTGCCCCCCTGTGTCCGCAAACCAAACCTCGACTATAGCACATCAAGCTACCAAGTTTTACTGCTCTCACACCTTGTATATGCATTCACAAACATGTCTATCGCACTAGGTTTGCCATGGCTGCAGCCAGTCGTGGCCAGACCTAGCGAGGGCTTGCAGATTAATTTGTTATGACGTCAGGGGCTGCATACACAAATTTGTTACTGAACCTTAACAGCTGTTCAGGCCAAGAAATTTTTATTAACAAATATTAGACTGTTAAGCACTAAATGGTTATTCACAAAACTCTAAAGTTTTAGCAGTACTGATAAAGCCTTAAATGTGCCGGGGAGCACCATTGCCTCTTTACAAACAGGTTTTGGAGCCGCCGCCGCTAGTCAAACATGGCGGCCCAAGGAAAACATTCAAGTCAGCTGTCCATATATAAACAAAGACGAAACTGTGCATACAGTAGATTATGTCATATTGTAATGATAATGGTATCGTTTTCAATCAATATAACATTGAAATGGAGACTATGACTGCCCAAGGGTATCATAACCTTGAAACTCAACATTTCGCTACATTTAGTGTTGCTGACCGGTTTTCTTTCTTTTTAGCGTCAGATTTTCCCATATCTAATGAGGATAGCCGGCCTATTATACGCTTCCAACTATCTGTCTATCCATTGTGTCAAGTTCTGCAATGTCCAATGCTGCCAGATCCTCTTCAATACACTGTCTCCACGTCTTTGGCCTGCACGATGGGTGGCTGTTATCCCCTCCTCCATAACAAACCTGGAGACCTCTCGCGAATGGGAGGTTTTGGGTGGGGAAAGTGCAAACAAATTTTGTGCTGGGAATAGATTATGTGGATGGCATAAAATATATCCAGTGAACACTCTATTAGTACTGCAGATAGGTGAAATATTTGGAAGAATTGTGGGTTTGTGGGAAGAATTCCAGATTCATTCCATGAGCGGAGTGCCTGCCATTTTACAAAATGGCTGTCAAAATATTTTCTCGAATGTTGTATCCGCCATAGCAATGGTGCTCTGTGCACTCTTTTATGTTTTTCCTCTACTTTATTTTCTCTCTCTAGTTTTTTCTACTCTAGTGGCATATGTAATTGTTTTGGGTACAATAGATGTGGTATTAGTCACAAGATAATTAGAATAAAATACATTTTTAATATTATTTGGAGCCAGAAGGCTCACATGATGGCTTGTAAATTATGGCCTTGGATTCAGGAATGCAGGTTTGGGTGGCCTGAGAACTGGAACCAAAACCTTGTTCCAGTGAAAGAGGATCTCTCCACCCCCAGAGTACTACAGGTCAACATCCTGGATGGTGCTGCCATCATCAACATGCTGCGACCAGGGACTGCAAAGACATTCCAAGGTTATGCCACTGATGTCTTCGTGCCGTATGTCACATCCCAGCTTCAGCATGTAGACAGACTAGACATTGTCTGGGATCTGTCTGGCTGGGATCTGTCTGGGATCTGGGCAGACAGCTTGAAGGCGGACACTCGCAGCAAGAGAGGAAAGGGGAGTTAGGAGACGAGTCGAGCCATCAAGTGCAGTTCCTGGAAACTGGCAAGAGTTTCTCCGCATCAACGACAACAAGACGGAGCTGTTCTCCTTCCTGCCTTCTAACGTGGCAGACATTGACACCAACAAACATCTCATCACCACACAAGGCACTGGCGTTCTTTGCTCCAATCGCCAGGACGTGTCAGCTCTAGCACCATGCACGCTTGAGGAGGCTGACACTCATATCCTCCTGCACCTACAGGATGCCGTACAACAGGGGTACAGCAAAGTGTCAATACGCACAGTTGATACAGACGTGGTAGTCCTGGCCATAGCATCAGCCAATCGCCTCAACATCTCTGAACTGTGGATTGCCTTTGGAGCTGGGAAGAGCTTCAGGTTCATCGCTGCTCATGAGATCGCCAAAGCTCTTGGTCCTGACCGATGTGTGGCCTTGCCGATGTTCCACACCTTCACTGGATGTGACACGGTGTCCTGTTTTGGCGGCAGGGGCAAGAAGACTGCATGGGACACCTGGACCACCTATGGAGATGTCACACCAGCATTCTGCGCCTTGGGTGCCATGCCAGACCCACGTGCTATTGACGAGTGGATGCAACCACTGGAGCGATTTGTGGTCCTGCTGTACGATCGCACCAGCACAGAGGAGGGTGTGAACCAGGCAAGGAAACAGCTGTTCAGCAAGAAAGGCAGAGCTATTGATGGTCTGCCTCCTACACAGGCTGCACTCATCCAACACACCAAGAGAGCTGTCTACCAGGCTGGTTACTGTTGGGCCCAAATGATGACCCTTGCTCCAGAGCTTCCGTCACCAAGTGAATGGGGCTGGAACAAGAAGCCTGGTGGTGGATGGAGTATAACCTGGACGACCCTACCAGAAGCATCAGAAGCTTGCAGGAAACTCTTGCGATGTGGCTGCAGAGGACGCTGCAAATGCCAGAAGGCGGCTCTTCAGTGTACAGCTCTTTGTCAGTGCGGTGGACAGTGCTCTGAGTGACGCGGCTCACAGAGAACAGTTCATTACTGTTTGGACACAATTTCCATCCTATTGACTTGCAATTAGACTATAATAAGCTATTGTGTGTACCTCTGCTACCTACAAAAACAGAAGAAATAATTCTGGGTTGTTTGACGCACTTGACGAAGTGGTCCTGATTTCAAAATCGTAACATGACGTAAAAATGATAATTCTTATTTTTTAGCTCAAACTAGTAATTATTTGCCATTTCAACTGTTATGTGGACAGTAAAATTACTGATGTATGATTTATAATACAAAGGAAAAACATTCCCACCCCTAGAATTGATTTAACCTACAATATCAAAGAATTTCAAATAAGATATGGCGGCCATCTTGAAAAAGGCCGCCATTTTTGTCACAGGTCGAATCTGAGATGGCCCTAAATCTAAAAATCACCACTGAGGCATAGTCTACCTGCGGACCAAATTCCATGCTTGTTTCATCAAACCCACAATACTCTCACCTATCTGCAGTACTATATGGGATGACATAGGCCAAAAATACATCAAAATACAAATCCCACAAAGTCTACGGGAAATACCTACTTTTTCTGGAAAATTCTTAACCTAACCTAATGAAGCATTTCTGACGATTTTGAATGTCACCATCATTCTTAACACATCAACATGTATAAGAAAAGAGCACATCTAACCTCATAATCTATTACTAGTTGAAAATACCAAAAAACTGAAAAATAGTTGTAAAATATGTGGTTATCTTGGGGATCCTGGCACCAATTAGAATTATTACCATTAGTTATATTGTTCGGCTATCGCAAGTTCGGCTATTGCGCGTCAATAGCGGCACCAATTAGGCGCGATAGCCGAGGTTTGAGTGTATATATATATATATATATATACACACAAACCTCAATTTACCGAATATCGGATTTGCCGGACAAAATCCGAGGTCCGGGGATATGGCAGAGTCCCGTACAATTATTATTATTATTATTTTTTTTTTTTTTACGTTGAAATGCCTGGTCCTGTTCGTAAATTGACAAAGTTGTCCGGCGGTCCGAGGGTCTCCTGTCACCCCTGGTCAGTGTCCGCGCCTCTCGCCAGGTGGCAGCATGCTTAGCGGTCGTATTGTTTACATTTGGGCACACGACACTCACGATTCACCTGCACCGCCTCCGTCAGTCCCCTGACTCCCACTGCCCCTGGTGCAGGAACATCTCTGAGACTATTGAACACTTTCTGCTGCCTCCCGCCAGGTGGCAGCATGCTCAGCGGTCGTATTGTTTACATTTGGACACACGACACTCACAGTTCACCTGCACCGCCTCCATTAGTCCCCTGACTCCCACTGCCCCTGGTGCAGGAACGTCTCTTGAGACTATTGAACACTTTCTGCTGCCTCCCGCCAGGTGGCAGCATGCTCAGCGGTCGTATTGTTTACATTTGGGCACACGACACTCACGGTTCACCTGCACCGCCTCCGTTAGTCCCCAGACCCCCACTGCCCCTGGTGCAGGAACGTCTCTTGAGACTATTGAACACTTTCTGCTGCCTCCCGCCAGGTGGCAGCATGCTCAGCGGTCGTATTGTTTACATTTGGGCACAGGACACTCACGGTTCACCTGCACCGCCTCCGTTAGTCCCCTGACCCTCACTGCCCCTGGTGCAGGAATGTCTCTTGAGACTTGAATACTTTATGCTGTCTCCCGCCAGGTGGCACCATGCTCAGCGGTCGTATTGTTTACATTAGGGCACACGACACTCACAGTTCACCTGCACCGCCTCTGTTAGTCCCCTGACCCCCACTGCCCCTGGTGCAGGAACGTGTCCAGACTATTGAACACTTTCTGCTGCCTCCCGCCAGGTGGCAGCATGCTCAGCGGACGTAAAAGTCCGCGGCGGGGTAGTTTATATTGGCTTTTGCCGGACAGTAATTACTAGAGTAGGATAAACATCCGGGGGTGGGTAATGGCATCGGACTGTTGCGATTCCCGGACTTTTCCGGTTCCCGGACCAGTGTTCCCCCATATTAGTACGGGAAATCTAGGTTTGTGTATATATATATATATATATATATATATATATATATATATATATATATATATATATACCGTATTTGCCGGTGCATAAGACGCAGTTTTTTTCCACAAAAAGTAATGTAAAATTCACCCTGCGTCTAATGCGGCTATACTACTAATGAGAGGTCGGGCAGAGAATGCAGAATGGCCGATGGTGTATTACTAAGGGGAGGTCTCAAGTGATCTGTGTTGAGCAGTAGATCACTGAACACAAATTTATAACTGTTACTAATAATATCAACAGTAATGCATAATACCAAGAAAAAGTTGGAGTTTAAGAGAAAACAAGAGTGGGTCTGCTGTGGGTTTCTGCTGCCAAGATGGCCGTCATATGTAAACATCACCCCCCTCCCGCAGTCCCTTTGCCGCTCGCCACTGTAAATGGATGGGAGACAGGGTAGGCCTTCATACCACCTCGATCCATCAATCCTCACCCCTGTATCTCTATGGATAAGGAAATTGTAAACTGTAACTGGAAAGAGTGCTAGTAAAAAGGCTGCAACGTTACCTGTAGACGGGACAGAAGCTTTCCACACATCACACCAAGACCAAGACCCATCACGGCGCCAAAACTTCATCCACCTCAAGGCCGAATCACACCATACCATCATGCCTTCACATGTACCTTCCTGAGGAAGACTCCCCAGGAAGATCCCGACATCGGTGCCCTTCAACAATAACAAAAAGGTAGAGATGGTTACCTTACAGTGTTACCTTATTATCTTGGTAATTTTTGGTATTGGGCAACCACCGATTTCGAAGCCGAAACTGAATTTTCCTGAATAGTTTTAGTCTGTTTTGAATTAATCTGGCTCGTTTCTGTCGGAAATAAATGTTTGTTTACATATGTGTGGGGGGTGGGGTGCCCGCCTTGCCCCTCCAGGCCCGGCCTGCACACATTGCTAAGTTTCACACTGCCAATGCCATTAATATTCTATCGCGCCATGGGAAATGGGGCTCAAAATACACAAAATGAAGAAAGATACACGATAATGGAGGTAAGAATCCTACGACTTTTGAAAGCCCACTATCGAAATAATACCATTATCTTTACTGCAAATTTTCCACATAGTGTAAACACATAGCAGAAAAGCAACAAAGGCATACTTACAACATTAAATCTAAGCTAAATGTCATAGGTAGATAATATTAGAATATCAATTCGTGGAGCATCCTGCAATAAATGATGACCAATTTGGGTTACCCTACACATTCTCTTTACATTTTAACTAGTATAATTTTTCATTCCCATTCACTGCACTGCAAATATTGTATTCGGGTACATGCTCAAAATCATATGTTTTCCCTTACAAAACCTTTTTTATAATAACTTAATAAATTTACGAAAAGTAAATATGTTCTCAAAACACTAATATTTTTTTTTCTCAAAATATTTATGTAAAATACGGGTGCGTCTTATGCGGAGGTGCGTCTTATGCGCCGGCAAATACGGTATACAGGGAGGTCCCGAAGATATGAGCAGTTAGGTTTCACCTGGCATACTCGTAAAGCGAAATCTCTTATAACGAAACACATAAGGTAAAGATGGGAGCATACGCTAAGCTGCGCGTGGCATGCGGTGCTCATCTCCGTGGCAGTAGCCCTTAGAGCCTGTGGTGGGTGAGAACCCGTTACCCCGGGACACAGGGCTAGTGTGACTCCCGGGTTACCACAGTTACCTTCCCCAGGTTACCCCAGGTACCCATTTATCAACCCCGAAAGGAAGTAAGAACAGCTGGGTAGGCTGGTCACCGACTTGCCCTGGCCCGGGATCGAACCAGGGCCCGCAGATTCGTAGCCAGGCACGCTAGCCACTGCACCACGGAGGCGACAGAAACACACAAACGGAGGTACGAAACACATAACTAATGGTAAAATATAGGTTTGGTTCCAAGGCCCCATCAATTAAAAAAAACAAAAAAAACACATGTTTTTCAAGCTAAAATAAACTATAGCAAACACAACAAACACACAGCGTCTATATTACCCACACTGTACCTATTCTGTAGAAAAAGCATTCTGACAGAGAAAATAGCACACAAAATAACATAACTGCACATTAATTAAACATAAAACATGCATAACACTCACAAGTGGTAATGTTGTGTGGGGAGACAGGAAGCTGGCAAGTAGCCAGCTGAGAGTCCCTGTTTTCTCTCTCCGAGGCTCGAGAGAAAACAGGGTTGACTGCGTTTGCAGGGATGACTGGGTTAGAGTTCTTCCTCCTCCCCTTGATCACTTGAGCTCCCTTCACACATTCCATAATCGAACCACAATAGCGCCACCAATTTGATTATTGACGCTATCGTGAAATTTGACCACGAAAAACGCAGACCACGATAGCCTCACAACAATGTCACGCTGCCTGTACGTATGTGTCATGACGGTCATAAGATGGTCACGATGAAGTCATGACAGCTGTAAGACTACATCACGAATGGAAAATCAACAGTCATTTTGTCGTCATGATAGAGCTACGATAACCACGACAGTGCCATGACGGTGCGATGAACGTATCACGATAGCGTCAAGAACCATGCCTCATGCAACATGCCTTACACGTGGGTGGGGGTTGCCATGGTGATGGAGAAGGAAGGGGGGGTAGAAATGAAGGTGGGAGAAACAGGGTTGTGTTGGTAATGGAGAAGAGGGTAAACGGGGGAGGGGGGCTGTAATAAAGAAGGGGGTGATGGTGTTGGTGGGGAAACGGGGGGGGGGGGGGGGATGGAGAAGGCGGTGTTGGGGGTGTGAGTGGTTAAAACGGGGGTGGATCCACCACCCACCCCCTACTCCCTACCCCCTTCCCCCATCACCACGTGGTCATGGGAGTAGGGAGAAGGGAGTAGAGCAGGGGTGTCCAAACTTTTTTCACAGAGGGCCACATGCGGAAAATATACGAAGGGTCGGGCCACTCAGTAAAGGCAAGGTGATATAGTAAAGTTTGCAAAGTCAAATCAAATGTAGGTAAATAATCGTTGATAATTGAAATTGCTTAAAAAATACAGACAAGATCACAGCTTTTCATTAATGAATTTTTATGAATTAATTTCTATGAAAAAATATTCATTTTCCCATCGTTTCTGAAATTTTCTGCACTCACTCGCTATCTTGTGTTTCTTTGGTTACGCCATTTTGGTTCCGGCCCGGCGCGGTGGCGGTAAAAGTTAAACAAATACGTCCGTTACCTAACTTATAATCCTCTCTCCTCTCTCTGTCGAGCCTCGAACAAAGAGTAACATTTTAAACAAAACACGGCTCTCTAACAACAAAATCCTAACTCGGCTTCCACTCCAAAGACCAGTCAGACAACCCGTAATGTGTGCTTGCCTGTGTGTGGGTGTCAGTCTGTATGTATGTCTGACTGGGGAGCGAAAAGCCAGATTACTACGGCACAACCAGCCCCACTTCAAATAACTGTGGGAGAGACAGGAGTCACTCCCTAACACTCCTGCACACCTTTTCTCTTCCACAACCAGAATAAGGGCATGGATAAGCCCAAATTAAGTCCAACACCCCCAATCAGGCGCTTGACTGAAAGACGAAAACCGAGAGAGACTGGTGCGCGTGTGTGCTCCTTATGAACGCCGCTCGCTGTCTATCCAAGGCAGGCTGTTTCCACCCGCCTTCCTCGTGGGCATCATGTTCTTGTCCAGCAGTTTTGCGAAACGTAATGTTCGCGTCTCTCCTATCACTGTCCCCTTCTCCATAGCTCATTTACTATTTTCTCTCGTCCACATCTCACTCTCCTTCCATCTCTCTGTTCACCTCTTCCTCCTCACCTCCACCTGTTATCTTGTTTAACTCTTCCCGCCGTGCCAAAAGGAATAATTTTAGCGTCCCTCTCAATTCATTCACAATTCGTTTTGGGACATAAAATTATTTAATTACATTTTTTTTTATTTACTGCGGGCCAATTAAAAATGGACAGCAGGCCGCAATTGGCCCGCGGGCCGTAGTTTGGACACCCCTGGAGTAGAGGGTGGGTGGAGGTGAATGAGAAAGGGGGGAGAAGGTAGAAGGGGGTGCAAAAAAGGGGGGGAGGTAGGATTGAAGGCACGCGTAATGATTTCTTATCGTCATGATAGAAATACGACGATCACGATAGTGTCACGAAGCTGCTACATAGATAACGATAGCGTCACGATAGACTTACGATAGCGCTGCGTTGGGTACAAAAATCACGGAGCTTCCCGATTTTTTAGTGCACGCACTAACTTTTCGTGGCCTCGGCAGAGCGCGTCACGAGCGTCACGATTGGTCACGATGGACCCATAACCAGGACCATGACGGTGCTGCGCATTGCATTGTTGGCGTGTTCGTGGTTCCATTATGGAATGTGTGAAGGGGGCTTTGAGGAAGAGGAAAGATCCTCGGTGCTGCCGCGTGATACAATAGACTCGAGAGGGTAGGGTACGTAAGAGACAAGGGAGGGGTGCGCAGACATCTTCCACTGCCCACAAACTCGTCTCTGTGCATCTGAATCATTGTACATCGTCCAGGATGTGAATTTTTGTAGGCCACATTGTCGTACCGAGCCACCAGAATTATCATATTTTCAGATTGAATATCGTACAACCTTAGGTAAAATCATATAGTCAGTAAATGGCTTTATAATTTTAGTAAATAACTTTTAATTTACTTTAGCAAATAACTTAATTTATTTTAGTAAATGACTTGGTAATTTTACTCACCCCAGTTTGAATGTCGTAGCATTGGATTTTCGATCTCGTATATTGAAAATAGACCGTAATTTACATATCTCGTATAAACGGATTTTCATATACCGAATGCTCGTATAACGGGACTTCCCTGTATATATATTTTTTTTTGCGTAGGAACATATAGCGCCTGTAGGCTATTTTTTCTTTTGTGGGCCAAGGTGGTTGGTTCTGCACATTCTGGAGAGTCGTGCTGTCGGTCGCTCTCGCCCGTTGGTGGCGCAGGCTGGATTTTTATAGTGACACCTGTATCTTACGTGAATATCCCGTTTTCTCTGATGTTCGGATCCTCAATCAGGTTCATGCTTCTACCTGGTGTTTCTTCCGTCACACTCGCAGTCGAAAGAACAGGTATAGCTGCATTCGATTCGCCTCCTTAAGCTGCTATTTAGTGTTCATGTGTCACATCCACAGAGTAAGACTGGGATCACAAGCGACTTGAAGATCCGGATCTTTGTCCTTCTGCACAGTTAACGACAATTCCAAATACTCGTGCTGAGCAAGTCCATAAAACCGTGGACTATGCCAATCCGCCGTAAGACTCCTTGACGTGACCCGCCGTCAATCTGGACTGCAGTACACTGCATCCTCATACAACACAGTTTTATGGGCAACACAGCACACTGTGTTGTGCAAAATCGTGTTGTACGAATCATAGAAACCCATGTTATAATGTACTTATGGTGGACACCTCCGAAATATTTTACTTTTTCCCCCATATTAATATATTGCAATAGATACATTGCCTTTACAATAATCAATATATAGTAAACATACACTCATCTTAGTCCCTTACCTTAATTCTAAGGTAGGAGAAAGTTTGTAAAGAAATTTTTCTGAAAAAATATAAAAATAAAGATTTTCTACAGGTAATAAAATCTACCAATATTTTCGGTAGGCTGTGGTCTTTCTGTTGCTCGGTTCCCATGTTCTTTGGCGTGTCGTACAACTTTTTGCTTGTATGCGATAGTACGTATTAGTAAATCGTTTAGATGAATTCCCCATGGGTGATCATTTCCAGGACTGAAAAGAGCTTGCGATAAGTGTGTGACAGCCTGGTGATAAATTATACATCAACACTAGCAGACGATAGATGGCGCTGTTGTTGGCAATCTGCCGGGACAATACGGAAGGTGCCCCTTCTATCCCCACAGGTGGCAGGGAAAGAAAGGGCTACAGAGTGGCATAGAAAGAAGATATGTGTCAAGATCAATTTCGAGCTTGACAGACCCTACAAAGATATCCTAATCAGAAGAGGTCACAAGAAGAAGAAGAAGCCTCCGAGACAACGTAAACATTACAGTGTGAGGGCAGATTAGTTGATTTGAATGTCTTATCGTATTTGAAATACTTGTAACAGGTAAGTACTGAGGTACTGAGTACTGAGGAAGTACACTAGGGTCCCGCATAAAACGTGTTCACATAGAGCGTTTCCCCTATAGAACGAACAACCTCAAATATTATATATATATTTTGTTTATTAATAAAAAATTCCAATTTTTTTTTTAGGAATGAATGTGATCATATAGAACGATTCCACCGTCAAAGTAGGGCAAATCCGAGGTGTTCTCATATAAAGTGCCGAAATATTGTACAGAACGAAGGTTGTGTGTCCCTGGCATGGGGTGAGGTGGGGCACGGCGGTGGGGTGAGGGTGGCATGAGGTGGGGAACGGCGGAAGCGATCCCGCAGTTCTCGTCCATTGTTACCAAAAAAATCATTCATGTGAAGGATATATGTTGTGACCCATTCACAATATCGTCAGTTATCGTAATTTATTGATGGCTTTCATTCGAGGGTACACTCTCGTTGTTGTGGGTTTGTTTACAAGTTATTAGCTGTGACTCTGTGAGCTCCGACCGATGTAACAGCGGTAGCGACCGCGCAGTCCTCATACATTATTACCAAAAAGACATTCATGTGAAGGATATAAATTATGTTGTGATCCATTCACAATATCGTCAGTTATCGTAATTTATTGAAGGCTTTCATTCGACGGTACACTTTCGTTGTTGTGGGTTTGTTTACAAGTTATCAGCTGTGAGCGTGCGAGCCCCAACCAATGTGACGATGAGTACCCTCCAAGATGCCTCGTAATCCCTCGCCCCCGGTACATAATCCCTATTAGATTTAAGGTAAGCAGCAATATGCCTATTTCATCATTTATATGCATAACTTATCATTTATATATGTTTTGATATGCATGGGTGTGAATGAGTATAAATGTACGGGTATGCACATGACCGATCGACCAATCTCAATTTTTTCCCATAGGTTATGTGTTTCACATAAAGCGAATTCACATAGAACGACATCGTTTATCGACCAATTTCTCGTTTTATGTGGGACCCTTGTGTACTCACGTTGCGTGTTGTGCAGCACCGTGCAGTGCGGATAAGGGCGGAATTGCCTTGCTTTCGGATCGCCAGATCGTGTTGTATGAATACGAATAGTATTGTGCGGATGAAGTGGGTTGCTCAGACCCCAACCGTGTTGTGCGAGGATCGTGTTGTACGATGATGCAGTGTACGTACATAGGTATGTAAAACTTTCCAAGATCTCAATGTCCTCGCCGCACGCATGAACAGACTTTACTGTTTCATCTAGTAAGCCTCCAAACACCTCGACCTTAATCTTGAGCCAGGAGACCTCAAGTTCAAAAATCTTTGTCTCCTCTCATAGTGCCTCGAGAGCCATCACCAGGACATCCAGCGACTCAGCAAAGATTACTGCATTATCAGCAAAAACAAGATCAATGATCTTGGTATTGCCGAGGAGTGCTCCACAATCACTTTGATTTTCAACTTTCACTGTACCCAGTCTATACAATAGTTGAAAAGTTATGGGGCAAAGACGCAACTTTGCCTCACTACTGTATTCACAGGAAAAAAGGTGGGTACACCTCCCCCATACTCACAGTACTCTCAGTCCCAGAGTATAGATCAGTCATCAGACCAATAGTCCTTGCAGGAATCCAGCAAAGTCGCAGAAGATCCCAGAGTAACTTACAGTGCACCGAGTCACGCCTTCTTGCGATCAACATAGGCTGCAAGGATCCCCTATCGAAACTTCCGTCTCCACCAGGACACGAAGTGCTAGGATCCGGTCCGTTGAAGACTTACCAGGCGTGAACCCAGACTGCTGAGGTCTCTGATGCTTCAGCAGATGACTGCGGATCTGGGTCAGCAATAGATGGGCAAGCACCTTGCCTGGCACACTGAGCAGTGTAATTCTGACACGCCCCCTTTTCCAGTCAGGAGTAATGGTACCTGATTGTTACACGGCAGGCAAGACAACATGCAACCAGCAGATCATGGCCTCATCCCCAGCTTTGAGGAGCTCTGCATTGATTTTACAAACGCCAGCTGCCTTTCCACCCCTCAACTTTGCTACAGCCTCTCTGACTATGTCAAGAAAGGGTGCGGTTTCATCAATGGGAGGATCGGCATCCACTGCCCATAATCCAGTGGTGTGAAACTGCCCAATTGGAGGGTCCACCGTGAACAACTGCTGAAAGTATTCAGCCCAACGAGCCACCTGCCCATCCATGTCCGACACGTGGCGCCCATCTGCGGCTCGGAAAGCACTCGCCCGAGATGTATGTAGACTTAGAGCGGAACTTCTTCAGGGCTCGGTAGGCGAGTCGGAGGTCATTAGCGTTCAAATGGCCCTTGCCGAGACTACTTTGCCTTGGCTTACATCCTCAGCGAGACTACTGATATACCTTTCCTTGTCTCTCCCCAGGAGAGTTCTAGTCCTGTGTGACAGAGCCCTGTACTGGTCTTGGTTCCCAGCAAGCCTGGCAGCGCGACTCTCCTCGATATTCTCCAGCGTCTCCGTCGAGACAAAACCACACCATGACCTCGAGCGCTCACCAATACACTCCCTGGCAGCCTGGAGAGCTTCACGTTTGAAGGTATCCCACAGTTATGCAGGGTCCTCTAGAGCACATAGCACATTTGACCGATTTGAGACTGCCACTGCTTACTCATGGGCACATGTTAAGTTCTTCAGCTTCTCAAGATAAAACACAGTATGGTTACCTCCTGAGATTCTTCTGGACTTGACATAAAGCTTAAGTGTAGCAACAAGAAGTCTGTGATCAGTTGCAAAAAATTCAGAACCCCGGTAAACAATGCAGTTCTGGAGGATCCTCCAACGAGTACTAACGAGGATGTGGTCGATCTCCTTAGCTACTCTTCCGGTAATACTATACCATGTCCACCGGTGCAGCTCTGGTCGCTGATACCAAGAACCTGCAATTCTCAACCTTCTGGCCCTTGCAAAATTCAGAAGGAGAGAACTGTTAAAGTTCGTGGTACCGGAGCCATGGGGACCAACACATAACTCATAGCCATATCTCACAGTGCTAGTAGTAACATTAAAGTCGCCCAAGACAATGAGTGTGTCCCGAGGAGGACACTGGTCTAATACATACAGAGTCTATTTTGGCGTAGAACATTTTCTCTTCTGTTTCACACACCTCGGTAGGAGCATACACAGCAACAAGAGACATGAAACCCAGAATGTGTTTCATCCTCACCCGCATTATTCGCTAATCAACCGGAGTAAACTCAACAACAGACGGTTGTAGTTTGCTGGAGATGCCTATAGCTACTCTCCAGACATGGTTACCATTGCTCATGCCGGACTAGTAGTAGGTGGAACCAGTTATAACAAGGGTTATATGGTGATACATTCCTAGAGCTTCCTAAACTTCCACTTATCACTTGAAAAAAAAATTGAGGTAGCTAGCTGCTGCATTATCACCTTACAATGTCTTCTAACAAGCTTTGCAAACAATTTTAGGGTGTTCTGCCCAGCCTCCTTAAACTTATGTGCATTCTTGAATATAGTAAAGACAGTAGATTGAGATAGGCCTAGGCATAGACAACTATATCTCTGGACTGTTCACGCGACAATGTTTTGAAATTGCGGGGCTGCATAGCGGCCCGCGGCCCGCCCGACAAAGAGATATAGTGGTCTATGGACTATCATATAGACTGGTTTATCAGTATATATGATACACTGTAATCTTCATAAATGTTTGTTCTATAATATTATCAAATAAAAATCAGTAAAACACGCTAAAGAAATGCCATTACGAGATTCTGAAGAAATATGCATGAACTTAATATTCACTTCAACTCTTCGCTATTTAAAACTTTGCGAGTCAACGTTTATCATGAAGGGTATCAATAGAAGCGCAATTTTATTAGCTTTTCATTGATATATTTCGTTTTCTGATAAATGAATTAGAACCATGCATAAATTAGCATTAAATAAATTAATAAAATCAGCAATCGGGTAATTTTCCCAATTGATGATGTTATTTATTTACTTATATATTTCGTTTTCTGATAAATGAATTAGCACCATGTATAAATTAGCATTAACTTAATAAATAACCTCATCAATCGGGAAAACTACCCGATTGATGATTTTATTTATTTAGTTAATGCTAATTTATGCATGGTGATAATTCATTTATCAGAAAAGGAAATACATCAATGGAAAGCTAATAAAATTGCGCTTCTATTGATACCCTTCATGATAAAAGTTGACTTGCAAAGTTTTAAATGGTGAAGAGTTGAAGTGAGTATTAAGTTCATGCATATTTCTTCAGTCTCGTAATGACATTTCTTTAGCGTGTTTTAGTGTTTTTTATTTGATAATATTATAGAACAAACATTTACGAAGATTACAGTATATCATATATACTGATAAACCAGTCTATATGATCCGTATATATATATGAATCTGAGTGGCCCTCCGACTTAAGGGCTATTGTGCAACAGGCCGATGTTCCGTGCGCAGTCCAGATTTACAGTGGTCTATGGCCTAGGCTACAAGCGATGGGATTAGCCCCTTCACCTGGCTCGTGGCACATCATAACATCCAGTTTTACTTCCAGATTTAGGCTTTTCTTAGATTTTTCATTTTCCCGCCAGCATCATTGCTATCTTGAGGTAGTTTTGGGGCCATAATTACGTAGATTAATAAGTATTAGGGCCGAAGAAACACTTAAAAACACTTCACAAGATCACAATAACAGAAGCTGTGAGTTTGGATATTGCACGGAAAAGAATGAGTGACGATCGGTCATAATGTAAACAAAGCCACTTAGCGCATCTTGACCCACGTTTGGGTCTCTTAGTTTTTACTTTTTATCATGCTATTCTATATCTTTCATTTTTTGAATGCATGTCGTTGAATCTAATTAATTTTTTGACGTTGAAGAAATATATTAAACTGTGCTGTATTACGTGTTTTACGTTTACTTAATAATAATCATTCATAATGTAAACAAAGGCCCGTACCAAGAGTCATGATGAAGGTCGAGGGACGAACAACGAACGACCGAGGAAGGGTACCATAAAAGTGATATTTTTCGGAACGAAGAGCAGCGACGAAGGTCGGCACGAAGACACGGATACCCCCGTGTCTTCGTGCAGACCTTCGACTGTCGTCGCTGCTCTTTGTTCTGAAAAATATCCCTTATATGATACCCTTCCTCGGTCGTTCGTCGTTCGTCGCTCGACCTACATCATGACTCTTGGTACGGGCCAATGCCACTTTGTAAAAATGCATCTTGACCCACGGTTGGTTCTCATATATTGTGGAAATTATCCATCAACCACTCTCTCATAATTGGTAGAGTGGTGGTTTTGTTCCCCCCCCCCCTTGTGAGTGAGGTATTTTCCGCTCGTCATAGGGGGAGTGTGAGTAGGAATGTATATATAATTTAAATGGTAATGGGTAATATTAAGGTAATTTAAGTAAATGATTAGTACTGGGATAGGATAAATTAATATTCTCAGTGCTATTAATCATTTGCAACTTAAATAATTAGCACCTTGGTTTGAAGCGCGGTCATTGGCCGCCGCCCATTAGATTCTATAGCCACTGATATTGGTATACATGGCTAGGTAAGGTGGCGATCGCAGCCGCCCACTTACGGAGAGTCAGTACACTCTAGACCCTTCGAGGAGTAACATCTATTGATCTAATATACGTGCTTGTCTATAAGTACAAGTACACTAAACCCTTCATGTTCGCGGGCTTAAGGCTCGCGGATTTGATTACTCGCGGGTTTTCAACCCCCCCCCCTTTTTTATTTATTTTTATTTTCTATTATTATTATTTTTTTTTTTATTTTTTTTTTTCTCCCTCCCAATTGCTTGCTCTCTACAGGGGCCTTATCCGCCCATGTATGGAGTATGTCTCACATGTTTGGGGAGGATCCACTCATACAGCTCTCCTAAACAGGGTTGAGTCAAAAGCTTTTCGTCTCATCAACTCCTCTCCTCTGACTGACTGTCTTCAATCTTTAAATCACCGTCGCAATGTTGCTTCTCTTGCTCTCTTCTACCGTTACTTTCATGCTCACTGCTCTTCTGAACTTGCTAACTGCATGCCTCCCCCACTCCTGCAGCCTCGCTGCACAAGACTTTCTACTCATTCTCATCCCTATTCTGTCCATCTTCCTAATGCAAGAGTTAATCAGTATCTTTACTCTTTCATCCCTTTCACTGGTAAACTCTGGAACTCTCTTCCTGTTTCTATTTTTCCACTTTCCTATGACTTAAATCGTTTCAAAAGAAGAGTAACAAGACACCTCCCGAACTAAATTGGCTCACCCCTCTGTTTTTATTTTATTCTCTTACTGTCTTCTTTATAGGGACTGGCAACTAAGCGGGCTTTGTGTTACCCATTTTTGTTGTGCCCTTGGCCAGTTCCTTGTGATGAAAAAAAAAAAAAAAAAAAATGGGTAAATGAATGACTAATGTCATGCTCGCGGATTTACGCTAATCGCGGGTGTCTCTGTTCCCTAACCCCCGCGAACATGAAGGGTTTATTGTACAGTACACTACCAACTCCCATCGAGTTAATATCTCTTCTCTGTTTATAAAGAAGAGATTTGTACATACGTTAATTGTACATATAAGTGATAAACCAATAGGACTTGTCTTAGCGACATTGCAAATATCAGTGCCGCGTCTATTAAGCCTGAATAGCTTTTTTGACGCCAACCACAATAACGCCTCCACCTTCGTCATTCACGGGCGGCCCTGATCACGCGCTACCACTTCGGATCACAAGGACAGGCAGTGTTAATACAAGCCTACAGCCATTTCAACCCACTATCCACCGATAAGTATCCTAGTCAGTTGATTAGCTAGGGTATTGAGTCGGGATGAGATAGACATGGGTTTGATTGATTAGGTAAGACCTCATATTATATATGTATGTGACATAAATTCCCACATATATATTAGTTTTTATCATGCTATACTATATTTTTTACTTTGTTAATGGATATCATTGTATTTAATGGGTTTTTTTTATATTAAAACAATATAAGATGTGCAATGATGAGTGTTATACGTTTCTTTTTGAGATTCTGGGAAAATATCTGAAGGGGGTGTAATGTTAGATTTAAGCAAGCTGATGAATAGATGAAAGATCTAAGAGGAGAATAATGAGGCTATAAAGAAGAATTACGATTGTGCGTTTTGGCCATGTTGATGGGTGGTGCTCACGGCGCTATTATAGAAACATCTGACACCTGAGTTGCAATCCCCACTCCATCGATCGTAACTGCCAAATCCAATTATCGTTAATCGAAAAAGAGGTATTGAAAGAGACACATCGAAAGTGTGAAATGTGGTTAAGCAGGGCATCGTAATGAGAGGTTGCTCTGTAGGTACATTGTCCACTTTTTATAGGTGTAGTTTGGGAACTTTTTTATCGCACCTTGCAATGTGGCACTGTTAAAAATTAAGTACTAGTAACAGAAAGACCTAGGTAACATATTTACCAGTTATTGTAGGAAGGCTTGATAAATTTAAAAAATAAAAAAATATATGAAGAAATCAAGAATGATGTTTAAAAAAAAAAAATTATAACTACATGGGATCATATTACACATTTTTCTGGTCTCACATACATATTTTTCAGATTTTCTTTACAGATTTGTACATCATTACAAAAATATTTTGATCACTAGCATGATAATAATATAAGTAATGGTATTACATAATTATTTTGTACATTAGCTTGGGTAGATATCAAAGAAAACTCCAATCAAAGATGTAACAGTGCAGAACTCATTCATCAGAATAAAGTTTGTCCTGCTAAGTGTTGTTTGGTATATTTTGGACAGTGTCAATGGCACGGGGCATGGGCAGCCCAGGGGAGAAGGCTGCTCTGCTAGAAGAGAGGATGCATGGCCTCTCCATCACAGTGTCCAAGGTAAGGTTTTTTGTCAATGTTTCTTCTACCTCCATTCCTTTCTACCTTAATTTTTCCCTCCAAGTTCCTTGCCGCAACTTTGTCCACTGTTTCTATCCCACATGGCATTGAACCTGTTGATAATCAACTTAAGATGCAACAGCTGTACACCTTTTTGATACTGTTTTCCAGTTATCTATTATCTCTGACACCCGTATCTAAGAGGAACCCCCTAAGGGGATGGCCGCAATTGAAGTCTCCCATTTGTTCCTGTCCCTGCCTTCCCTCATTGCGCGCTCAAACCCACTCATTATTTTCTCGCCCCTTTCCCTATCATACTCTAGAACTCTGTCCTTCCATTTCTCTGGGGGTCGTCCTCTAGTACACAATGCATATACTACAATTATACATACTCTCTTAGTCATTTCGTTTTCTTCCATCCTTTCTATATGACCAAACCACCTCAGAGGGCTGTGCTTAACCCCTTCAACCATTTCACATTTCATCCCCTCACTCTTTTTTTTCTTCTTCTTTCTGTTTAACGTCAGATTTTCCCATACTATCTTATAAGGTTAGACGGCCGATGATACACTTCCAACTATCTCTATCCATTGTCTCAACTTCTTCAATGCCCAATGCTGCCAGATCCTCTTCAATACACTGCCTCCGTGTCTTCCTTGGCCTGCCTGTTGGACGGCGACCTGGCACTTTCACTCCAACAGCTCTCCCCAATGCCTCACCACCTTCTCTCTTCTTCACGTGTCCAAACCACTCCAATCGCCTTGCTGTCAGCACTGTACTCAGCTCCTTCAATCTACATTTTCTTGCCACTTTTTTACTGGACATTTCATCTCTCCATGTGATCCCGGTCATATACCTCAACATTCTCCGATCACAACCAGCCAACACATCCTCCAACTTCTTCATCAAAGCCCATGTCTCAGAACCATACGGCAATACTGATCTTATACTTGCTTCAAATACCGTATTTTATGGCTTATAAGATGCACTTTTTCCCCAAAAAAATACCCTGAAAAATACTCATGCGTCTTCCAAGACGAATGTTGTAGTACACACAAACCTCGTTTTCCCGGACTAATAGGGGGGAGCACTGGTCCGGGAACCGCAAAAGTCCAGGAATCGCAAAAGTCCGATGCCATTTTTTTTTTTTTTTCTTTTTAATCACAAAGAACTGGCCAAGGGCACAACAAAAATGGGTAACACAAAGCCCGCTTAGTTGCCAGTCCCTGTAAAGAAGACAGTAAGAGAATAAAATAAAAATAAAAAAACATTACCCACCCCCGGACGTTTATTCTACTCTAGTATTTACTGTCCGGCAACCACCAAAATCAACTACCCCGCCGCGGACTTTTACGTCCGCTGAGCATGCTGCCACCTGGCGGGAGGCAGCAGAAAGTGTTCAATAGTCCCAAGAGACGTTCCTGCACCAGGGGCAGTGGGTATCAGGGGACTGACGGAGGCCGTGCAGGTGAACCGTGAGTGTCGTGTGCCCAAATGTAAACAATACGACCGCTGAGCATGCTGTCACCTGGCGGGGGGCGCGGACACTGACCAGGGGTGACAGGAGACGCTCGGACCGCCGGACAACTTTGTCAATTTACGAACAGGACCAGGCATTTCAATGGGAAAAAAAAAAAAAAAAAAAAAAAAAAAAAAATTGTCCCGGACTCTGACATATCCCCGGACCTCGGATTTTGTCCGGCAAATCCGATATCCGGGAAATCGAGGTTTGTGTGTAGTGTGGTAACGTTGCGGTAAGAATAAGGAAACAAGTGATAGTGGAAAAGGTGAGGAGGAAGAAACACACACAGAGATGTGATGGTGTGTGTTGAAGGAGCGAGGCAGGAAGGGAAAGAATAATTGATTTGTTGGGTTTATTATAGTAACGAAAAAGATACTGACATATACTGTATAATAATGAACACTTCAAAGTTGATTGCCTTACATTCAGGCTGGCACAGAACACACAGATATATCTTGTAAGTTTAGAACACCGTGTAGTGATGCAGAACACAGCCATCGCCGTGACGTGCTGGGTCACACACGCATCACAAGGCTCGCCATGCAAACACAGTAAAGAATATAAACACAACTTTGGAAACTTTAAACAATATTGTCCTGTATTAGTAATGACGCGAGGCTCCCTCTTCACTGCCAGGCACTTGCATTCCGTCTCCTTTTTTTTTTTTTTTTTTTTTTTTTTTTTTTTTTTTTTTGCCACTTAGCGGTGTAAATCGGCAGAGGTTAGAATCTGCTCACTCCTCACAGCGCGGCGTCGTGGGCCTGGATTTTCACTCCTTTCTCTTCTGTTTGGAGGAGCCCTTGGTGCTGGGACCCTTGGCCTCTCTGCCCTTGCCGCCCTTGTTGTCCTGAGGCGCGGGCACTGCCTTCTGCTGCTCAGGAAACAGCAGCTTCTTGAGCTCAGCCAGGGCGTAAGCCACGTCCTCGGGAGCCCCCGTGACGGTGCCGCGGCTCTCAGCCTCACCCTTGCGTGGGGGCTGCACGCGCACGTCAAAGCGTCGCTCCACCGTGGCGCGGCAACCCTGCAGCACGCTTCTCTTCTCTGCACTCACCGGGAAGCCGCGTGTTGTCTCCTTCTCCGGCAGGGTTGTCTCCTTCTCCTGCTCCTTTTCATCAGCATCTTTCTCCTTTTCATCACCAGACTCTTCGTCTGAGCTCTCCTCCTCGCGCCGCTCCCGTCGCCTGCGTCGCGGCTTGCCAGCGGTGCAGGCGGCGGGACGCTGCTGCACCTCGATGCCCCACGCGGGGTCAAGTGACTCCTCGGGGGCAGCGGCCTCCTCCTGCTGCTTGCTTTCTTTGCTTTTCTCTCCTGCTTGCTTGCCTACTTGCTGCTCCTGCTTCTGCTTTCTTTTCTTCAACTTAGCCTCGGTCTTCTGCCGCTGCCTCTCGTTGGCCCGCTGCTGCTTCTCCCGCTCCGACTTGCGTGAGAGGACCTTGCTCTTGGTGTTGTTGAGGCGGTCCATGACCCTGTCATCCCGCCGGGAGACTAGGATCTTGCGCACCTCCTTGTCGCAGACGAAGCCCACCTCGCCGGCTTTCATGTGGCGGGTCTTGCTCAGGTTTGATCCCAGCGTGTACACTACCACCACGTTGCCCAGCCTGTTGCCCTAGGCACTGTTGGCCTTGCACAGCTGTGCCGCGTCGTTCAGAAGGACACGGGGCACGTCGCGCAGGGCCTGGCCGGGCTCCAGCTGGAGGTACACGTGGGCCGAGGGCAAGTCGTCCACATGGAAGAACACGAGGCGGTCCGTGGCCTGCGCCAGGAGGTGGTCATTCTCATGCTTGTCGGAGCCCATGAGGAGGGTGGCGGGCGGGTCCACGACGTCGCTGCGGAAGGTGATCACAGCGCCGCGTGGCCGCAGCAGCAGCTCGGGCGCGGCAGAGGCAGCGTCCTTCTTGACTCTGTTTTGGGCCTTGCCTCGCTGGTTCTTGAGAGGCGGTGCAGGCTTGGAAGACCCCTCTGAAGACGACTCCTCAGAGTCGGAATCGTCGGCATCAGGAACCTTCAGTGATGAGTCTTCCAGAGCCTACTCTGCCACAACAGGTTCCTGCACAGTCTGCTCCTCCTCCTTCACCTCCTTCACTTCCTGCTCCTCCTCATCACACCTTATCACACCCATCTCCGTCTCCGTCTCCTCCACAACCTTCTCCGTCTCAACCGTCTTCTGTGCATCCAATACTTCTGTGTGCTCCTCCACCTGCTCTTCTTGCTCCACCTGCTCCTCCTGCTTTTCCTGCTCCTCCTCGACACATTCTTCTTCCCTTTTCTTCACCTGCTCTTCCGGTGCTTGGTCCAGCGGGGCAGGCTGCTGGTCAGGCCCCGGGGACTCCTCCACAACAGAGTCCTCGATCGCAGACTCCGTCAGGCGCCCGCTGGAGGAGTGACGTGCGCGCTTCTTCCTTTTGAACATCCTGAGGAAGGCGCGCACGAAGGCACAGCAGCCCGCCTTGTTGCCCTCCTTGGGGGTCTTGGTGGCGCTGGGTCCTGGCATGGCTGGTGGGGTGAAGGTCTTGAGATTCATTGTTATACTCTTCTGCTCCATCACCCTGAGTTTGATATACAGATGAAGGTGCACGCAAAACAGGGAGGGTGGCAATATTAAGGATGTCTTAAAAAACATTGATTGAACAAAGCCTAATAAGGGCAGCAGGGACAGGAAGAGGTAGGAGTTAGCAGCAGCTTGGAGTTATGAAGAATAGAACTTTGTAAGTTCCATTCTTCATAACTCCAAGCTGCTGCTAACTCCTACCTCTTCCTTTCCTTCTTTCCCGCACCACCACCACCACCACCCCTTTTTTCTTCTTCTTCTTCTCCTGCTCCTCCTCCTAACTCCTACCTCTTCCTGTTTCCCGCACTTTCTTCACTACTATCACCACCACCAGTTACCACCACCACCTTCTTCTTCTGCTCCTGCTCATCCTTCTGCTGCTCCTCCTTCTCCTGCTCCTTCTCCTCCTTCTCCTGCTCGTCCTTCTCCTGCTCGTCCTTCTCCTGCTCGTCCTTCTCCTTCTCGTCCTTCTCCTGCTCGTCCTTCTCCTTCTCCTGCTCGTCCTTCTCCTGCTCGTCCTTCTCCTTCTCGTCCTTCTCCTGCTCGTCCTTCTCCTGCTCATCCTTCTCCTTCTCCTGCTCGTCCTTCTCCTTCTCCTGCTCGTCCTTCTCCTGCTCGTCCTTCTCCTTCTCCTGCTCGTCCTTCTCCTGCTCGTCCTTCTCCTGCTCGTCCTTCTCCTACTCCTGCTCCTCTTTCTCCTGCTCGTCCTTCTCCTGCTCGTCCTTCTCCTGCTCGTCCTTCTCCTTCTCCTGCTCCTCCTACTCCTGCTCCTCTTTCTCCAGCTCCTCCTTCTGCTCCTCCTGCTCCTGTGATCTGGATTGCAAACTTGTATCTAAAATATCCAAATTTGCTGATGACACCAAATTAGGCGGTAAAGCATATATAGATTGACTAGCCGCAAAGCCGCCCTCCGGGCGGACTTTTTGGCTAGCTCCTGCGGAGGGCTATTGGTGGGCCTTTGGCCCACCACCTGCGTTTGGTGGGCCCTCGGCCCACCAAACACAGACTCTCCAGATAGCCCCTTCTAACTTTCATGAAATCATGGATGTAGAAATGTATATTAACGCCAACCCATTCACATCACCCCCCACCCATTCACTCACCCATTAACCATCACCCCCCACCCATTCACTCACCCATTACCCATCACCACACACGCATTCACTCACCCATTACCCATCACCCCCCACCTATTCCCTCACCCATCACCCCTAACCCATTCACTCACCCATCACCCCACACCCATTACCCATCACCCCACCCATTCACTCACCCATTACCCATCACCCTACATCAAGGTTTCCTCAATTCTCGCAACCCACTTTTTTTTCACAATTCTCGCTAATAGGCTGCTAAAAAAAAAAAAAAAAAAAAAGTGATCGGATCATCTTATAAGTGGGCTTAAAACCTTCCCCTGGTCGACCCGATTCCAAAACTGTGCCATATGAGGGGATTCCGCCACAGGGGGCGGCACCCAGAGCGGACACACACACACACACACACACACACACACACACACACACACACACACACACACACACTTTCGCTTATATTATTATAGATAGATAGATAGATAGATATTTTGACCACAACATTCTATGCTAGGATAATCGAAATAATTGTAATATATGGTCCAACAAACACATAACCTTGAAATAAAACTGATACTACATATCTTCAAAAACACAGCATACAAACAAACCTCGATTTCCGGACTAATAGGGGAAAAAAAAAAAAAAAAAAAAAAAAAAAAAAAAAAAAAAAAAAAAAAAAAAAGAGAGACGTTTATCCTACTCTAGTATTTACTGTCCGGCAACCGACAATATCAACTACCCCGCCGCCGACTTTTACGTCCTCTGAGCATGCAGCCACCTGGCAGGAAGCAGCAGAAAGTGTTCAATAGTCTCAAGAGACGTTCCTGCACCAGGGGCAGTGGGGGTCAGGGGACTAACGGAGGCTGTGCAGGTGAACTGTGAGTGTCATGTGCCCAAATGTAAACAATACGACCGCTGAGCATGCTGCCACCTGGCGGGAGGCAGCAGAAAGTGTTCAATAGTCTCAGAAATGTTCTTGCACCAGAGGCAGTGGGAATCAGGTGACTGACGGAGGCCGTGCAGGTGAACCGTGAATGTTGTGTGCCCAAATGTAAACAATTCGACCGCTGAGCATGCTGCCACCTGGCGGGAGGCACGGACACTGACCAGGGGTGACAGGAGACGCTCGGACCGCCGGACAACTTGGTCAATTTACGAACTGGACCAGGCATTTCAACGTAAAAAAAAAAAAAAAAAAGTCCGAGACTGACATATCCTCGGACCTCGGATTTTGTCCGGCAAATCCAATATCCGGGAAATCGAGGTTTGTGTGTACTTCCTCAGTACTTACCTGTTTCAAGTATTTAAAATAACATAAGACATTCAAATCAGCTAATCTGTCCACACGGTGTGATGTTTACGTTCCGCCTCGGAGACAGCGCCATCTATCGTCTGCTAGTGTTGATGTATCATTTACCATCAGGCTGTCAAATATATCACATGCTCTTTTCAGTCCTGGAAATTATCACCCATGGCGAGTTCATCAAAACGATTAACTAATACTATCACATACAAGCTAAAAGTTGTACGATACGCCAAAGAACATGGGAACAGAGCAACAGAAAGACGGACCACCGCCTACCAAGAAAATCGGTAGATTTCACTACCGCCTACCAGTAGAAAATCTGGTTTTTTATTTTTTATTTTCTTAGAAATTTCTTTCCAAAATCAGGGTGCGTCTTCCAAGATGCAGCGTCATATAAGCCATAAAATACGGTACTCTTCCTTTGTTTTCAGTGGAATACTCTTGTTTATCAGCAGTCCCACTATCTCTCTCCACTTCATCCATGTAGTTACTACCTGTGTTCTTACTGCTCTCTCCACTCCACCCTCGCTATCTAACTATCTAATATGATCCCTACACTATTTGATCTTCTTCACCCTTTCAATCACAATTTTTGATAAACCTTTCCAGCTATAATCAAGAGACTTATGCCTTTAAATTGTCACATTTATTTATACTACCTATCCCTTTGTATAGCAGGATAATGATGGCCTTTGTCTAGTCTTCTGGTACCCTCCCCTATTCCCGTGCCAACCTACATATCTTATGCATCCATTCAATCACAATTTCTCAACCATACTTTTAACATGTCACCTGTAATCCCATCCTCTCTTGCTGCCTTTCTATTCTTCAAAGTTTCAATTACCTTCCTCACCTCCTCCCTTTTGATTTTCTTTTGTTCATATATATTCCCACCACCAACAACCATTCTCATGCATGTCACAATTGCTCTACTTTCACTTTTTACATTGATCAAATTTTCTATATATTCCAACCACCTTCCTATTACAGCCTCTTTATCTCTTGAATATATTATTTATCTTTCACCTCATTTCCTTTGTTTCTCACGTTTCCCTTGCTCATCCTTAACTTCCCTCCAATAAAATATAGTTTCCTCTTTGTTTATCTCATTCAGTCATCTTCCAAAGTCTTTATCTGATCTCCATTTACTCTCATCTGTCACTTGTTTTGCCCTTCTTTTGCATCAACCCCTTCACGCCCAGATCTTTCCTTTGCTATAAAAAAATGTATGTTGTCGAGCCATAAAATTATGAAAAGTCGCTTAATATATCAAAGTAGTTAGGCGACAAGGATACTAAACAGGTCATATCTATAAGATATTGCTTATAGTCACTAAAAATTGTCTAATGGTAGCCAAATTACAATGAAATTATGTTCTGGGTCTCAAGGGGTTAATATTTATTTTTTTATCTCGCATTTGCTTTGGTATATTTTTTTCCTGTGTTTTCCTGTAAGCATCTCTCTTTTATTTTACCACTTCTTTAATATCATCTATCCACCATGCACTCCCTTTCTTCTTCCCTAACTTTATCTCTACCACTCTTTCAGTGCAATACAACAATAACTTTGTGAAGCCCTCAAAAAATGTCCTCACCATTTACATTACCAATTTTATTCTCAGGCTTATCATTCAGTGCTTCCATCACTCATCGCATATATTTGTCTCACATTCCTGCTCCCCGGAATATTTTAACCCTAAGCCTCTTTCTCTCTCCATTTACTTTTTCTAAACTTCCATCTCATTAATTTTTATCTTCTGTGGAAATTATCCACTATACCACCCTCTCAATTAACCCTCTCACACACGAAAAGCTTAATAAGTTTTTCCGTCTACTGCTACATCCGTCTTATGCTCCCTAAGGGGCCCCGCGAAATGGCCTGACTGTGCGGCGAATTATTTTTTTATGTTATCAATTTCACCAATGTGTATTCTTTTTTCCTGGCATTATTATATATCATTGGTTTTGCAAGAGATTATTCTGCCTTATGAAAGAAAAAAATAACAAGAAATGCAAATAAATAGCGGAATTTACCGACCGAAAAAATATTGAGTAAAGAGAAATAAGAAATACGTTCACCACTTCGTAGCTCGAAACTTCCTGAGTCAACTTTTTATGGTTTATATGCCAATAAAAGCGGATTTTTATGAGGATTCCAACGCTACCTTTATAATTTTCATATGGCCAGTATGGCCAGCTCGGGACACGTTTTAAAGGGACGACAATCCGCACTCACAGGCTGCCTGCTGAGTGGAAACTGAGACACAAACCCTTATCATTTCACATCCACTCACACGAGAGAGTTGACAATTAGTTTATTTTATAGGTCTAGCTTGGATCTTTGACGCAGAAAATGTTGACGCAATTCTGATAAATACTTTATATTTGGTGAATTTTTAACTGTTTTTTGACGCAATTCGCATCAGAAGCTCAGATTGCAGACAGGCCCGTTTTGACGCGTTCGCGTCACCGTGCGTGAGAGGGTTAATAGAGTGGTAGTTTTGTCTCCGCTTTTTATAATGAGGGAGGTGTTGCTTGCTTCCCTCGTAGGGAGGAAAGTAGTAATGTATATATAGTTATAATGATATTGGGTAGAAATTAATGTAATTTAAGTAAAATGTATGTATTGTGGTATGGTAAATAATCAATTCCAGTGTTATTGACCGTTTTTTTTCTTTCTTACATCACCAAGAACTGGCCAAGAGCAAAACATAAAGAAGTAACAAAAAGCCCACTTATTGCCAGTCCCTATAAAAGAGACAGTAAGAGAACATAAAAAGGGTGGGTTGGCCAATTTAGTTTAGGAGGTGTCTTGTTGCTCCACTCTTAAAAAATATTTAAGTCGTAGAAAAGAGGAAAAATAGAAACAGAAAGAGAGTTCCAGAGTTTACCAGTAAATTAATTATAAGAGTGAAGATACTGGTTAACTCTTGCATTAAGGAGATGACAGAATAGGGATGAGAATGAGTAGAAAGTCTTGTGCAGGGAGGCCGTGGGAGGGGGGGGGGGAGGCATGCAGTTAGCAAGTTCAGAAGAGCAGTGAGCATGAAAATAACGGTTGAAGAGAGCAAGAAAAGTAACGTTGTGGCGGTCATTTAAAGATTGAAGACAGTCAGTCAGAAGAGGAGAGTTGATGAGACGAAAAGCTTTTGACTCAACCCTGTTTAGGAGAGCTGTATGAGTGGATCCCCCCAAAACATGAGAGGCATACTCCATACATGGGTGGATAAGGCCCCTGTACAGAGCAAGCAACTGATAAGGGAGAAAAAATGGGATGCAGACGCCACAGAACACCTAACTTCATAGAACCTGTTTTAGCAAGAAATGAGATGTGAGATTTCCAGGTCAGATTTTTAATAGAGGTTACTCCTAAAATGTTCATTGTAGAAGAGGGAGACAGTTCAGTGTCGTTGAAGAAGAGGGGATAGTTTTCAGGAAGGTTATGTCGAGTTGATAGGTGAAGAAATTGGGTTTTTTGGGCATTGAACAAAACAAGGTTTGCTTTGCCCCAATCAGAAATTATACAAAGATGAGAAGTTAGGGGCTCTGTGGCATCTCTCCGTGAATCACCTAGTTCCTGTTGAGTTGGATGTCTAATGAATGACGTTGAAAAATGTAGGGTAGAATCATCAGTGTAGGAGTGGATTGAGTTACTTTGAAGATCATTAATGAATAATAAAAAGAAAGTGGGTGATAGGATAGAACCCTGAGGAACACCACTATTGATAGATTTAGGAGAAGAACAATGATCGTCTACAGTAGCTGCAATAGAATGGTTAGAAAAAAAACTTAAGATGAAGTTGCAGAGAAAAGATTAAAAACTGAATGAGGGTAGTTTAGAAATTAAAGATTTGTGCCAGACTCTATCAAAATCTTTTGATATGTCTCAAGGGCAACAGCAAAAGTTTCACCAAAACCCCTAAAGGAGGATGACCAAGATTCAGTTAGGAAAGCCAGAAGATCGCCAGTAGATCGCCCTTTACGGAGACTGTACTGACGATCAGATAGAAGATTGTGAGCAGATAGATGCTTAATAATCTTCTTATTAAGTATAGATTCAAAAGCTTTAGAAAGGCAGGAAGTCAAAGCTATAGGACGGTAGTTTGAAGGATTAAAATGGTCACCTTTCTTAGGAACAGGTTGAATGTGAGCAAACTTCCAGCAAGAAGGAAAGGTGGAAGTAGATAGACAAAGATGGAAAAGTTTGACTAGGCAGGGTGCAAGCACAGAAGCACAGTTTTTGAGAACAATAGGAGGGACTCCGTCAGGACCGTAAGCCTTCTGAGGATCTAGCCCAGAAAGGGGAAAGAAAACATCATTACGTAGGATCTTAATAATTGGTATAATATAGTCAGAGGGTGGAGAAGGAGGAACAAGCCTTTCATCAACCAGAGTGGAATTTTTAGCAAAGTTTTGAGCAAAGAGTTCAGCTTTAGAAATAAATGAGACAGCTGTGGAGCCATCTGGGTGAAACATAGGAGGGAAAGATGAAGAAATAAAATTGTTTGAGATGTTATTAGCTAGATGTCAGAAGTCACCTTGATTAGAAACGACTGGTTTGGGCATGGAGGTAGTATGGGTGGAGACGCTCTGACCCGCGCGGGTTGATGCCAGTGAACTGTCAGTCAGCCATCTCGTTGTGGGTTAAGGGAGCCCACAACTCTACTGCCAAGTAGAGATAAATCATCCCATGGAAGTATTGTGAGATTCCTGGGAGTAACGTCGGTCCATTCTAAGGTGCTTATATGGGTTTCTTTCCCATTATTATTTTGATGATGAGAATTAAACTAATCTCATAACATGGTGATATCAATATATGTAGGTCTCTTGGGTTTGTGGGTTTAAGTTTTGCTATGTTGGGGTGGCACCATGTAGGTAGTATGGGAGTACAGTCAAACCTCGATATAACGGACCTCGATGTAACGGACATCGGATATAACGGACTCCATTTGAGTTTTTTTTTTCTTTTTTTTTCTTTTTCTTTCATATTACACCGCTTATCGCCGCTCGAATTGTCAACTCAACATGATTGTATTATTTTCTCATTTTGCTTTGAAATGCTTGGGTTTTAAGGAGTTTTGATGTATCACATATTAAGATATATTATTATAAGGAAGGAGCCTGTGTTGCTAGTGATTTAGTGGTAGAAGGTATGTATTGTTTAAAATAGTGACTATTAGTGTTATGGCGTGGCCGCTGCTACGTCTCCCTGTCACCTCAACACCCTAAATCACCCTTATCTAAGGTGACACGCAGTGCTACACTGACCTAAATAGTGACACGTGTATAGAACTGCACTTCACAACCATATAATATATATAATAATGAGCATTAGTCATGATAATAAGCAATACCTTTGGAAGCCACAGCTGAATCTGGCTCGTAGTAATTTGTTTACCTTGCACTAGAGCTTGAGCTTGACTAGCTACACGGTCTAGCTGTGTTTGTAATTATTTCTCATTTATTTCACGTGTAGGAGCGGACCAAATTCAGCATGTAGTGCCAGTCACTGTTTACCTCCCAACATAGCTACACAGTCTGGTTGTGTTTGTGATTATTTCACATTTATTTCACAATTTTTCCGTTTTTTTCATATACTTTTCCACCCTTGGGAAAATACCCTCGCTATAACGGACAATCGGCTGTAACGGAGCGCTCCTCCCCCCCTTTAGTCCGTTATATCCAGGTTTGACTGTACTACCATACCACCTCACATACTACCTTCATGGGCTTCACGGTGGCTTCATTGTTAAAGGTGGGGTGGTAAGGTGAAAGGTGTGAATTGACTCGGGTAATTACTGTATTTTACTGCTTATAAGACGCTGCATCTTGGAAGACGCACCCTGATTTTGTAAAGAAATTTCGGAGAAAAAATCTTAAAAATACAGATTCTCTACCGGTAGGCGGTAGTAAAATCTACTGATTTTCTCGATAGGCGGTGGTCCAAAGTGTCTTTCTGTTGCTCTGTTCCCATGTTCTTTGGCGTATCGTACCATTTCTAGCCTGTATGCGATAATATAAGTAAATCGTTTTGATGAATTCGCCATGGGTGATAATTTCTAGGACAGAAAAGAGCTTATGATACATGTCACAGCCTGGTGGTAAATGATACATCAACATTAGCAGACGATAGTTGGGGCTGTTGGCGCCAATCTGGCGAGGCCGAACAGCTCCCGCTAATACCGTAACAAACATCACAGCGTGAGGACAGATTAGTTGATTTGAATGTCTTATGGTATTCAAAATACTTCTAACAAATAAGTACAAAGGTTACATCATATAAGAGGCTGAATTGAATAGCTACCTAAGCTAACCTCCTACAACATTCCTCTTGGAAGACGCATGAGTATTTTTAAGGGTATTTTTTGGGGGAAAAAGGGCGTCTTATAAGCCGTAAAATACGGTACAAGGGAGTGGCGGATCTGTTTAAGAGATGGGCTATGCTTCCTCAGGTCAAATCCCCTCTACACGTCCACACATTTCTAAAATCTCCCTTTCTCTTCTTTTCTCAAGAGTTGGAAGTTTCAGTCTTGAAAGTCTTTCCTCATATGGTAAATCTCTTAGGCTTGGAGCCATTTTTGTGGGTGCTCTTTGTATTCTCTCAATCTTCCTTATATCCTTCTTTTTATGTGGTGACCAAATCACTGTTGCATTTTCCAACTTTGGTCGAATCAATGATGTTATCAATTTCTTAATCATCTCTTCATCCAGATATTTGAATGCCATTCTTATATTCCTCAGCAACTGATATGAATCTCCTGTGATCTTGTTTATATGCTTCTCAGGTGACAAATTATCCGTAATCCATACTCCCAGATCTTTTTTGACCTTTGTTTTGATTATCCATTCATTTCCCATCGAATTCTGTCCTCACTGTCTCTTTTGCTACTGTCCGAATTATGTTCGAAATTATGAAACAAAACTATGAACGAATTTTGTTCGAAACCGAGGACGTGTCTGTATTTGTGAAAACCCTAATTTCTATTTATAGACAAGTTTATTTATAATTTTGAAAGTGTTTAGCAAAATTTGAACACAATACCTGTGCTGCAGTATTTTTTTTTCTTGATGTTTGTTGCTTTGTTTCCCGGAATTCCTTAATCTAATTGAACTAGGAAATGTGACAAAATTACACATTATTGACATTTTGCAGTTTATGTTTGTTGAAAACAGTGAAGATATTGGTACCTTACAGGCTGCTTCACTAGACACTGGGGAGATTGGAGACAGTGGGTACCTGAGTCAGGCCACTGGAGACACCCATACTCTCACCCCCCAGCACGTGACACACTCACCACCTGCTCTGCCCTCTCCCATGGACGGAATGCCTCGTCAAGCTCTTCTCCTGCCCCATGCTCCAGAAGCAGGTAAAGAATATCTCATTGTTACCTGAGGTTCATCTTTCATGAAACAGGCAAATTTCCTCAACAGGTGCCAAATAAGTGCTGGAAAAAGTTGAAACTAAATTTACATACTAGCTAAAAACCATGACCATTTAGTTTTGTGATTCACAAGGGAATCAATAAAAATATTTCAGTACCCTCTGGAGTATTAAGTCATAGAATCATAGAGCACATCATCATAATCACCCTACATAAGTGTCTATTTCTAAAAGGCACTATCGTTCAAAGATGCAAATCCAAAGATGGTGGCCCAAGGACAGACTTGTTGTTGCTACATTTAAGCTTCATGTCAAGTCCAGAAAAATCTCAAGAGGTAACCATACTGTGTTTCATCTTGAGAAACTGAAGGACTTGACATGTGCCCATGAGTATGCGGTGGCAGTCTCAAATCGGTTTGATGTGCTCGGTGCCCTCGAGGACCCTGTAGAACTGTGGGATACCTTCAAACGTGAAACTCTACAGGCTGCCAAGGAGTGTATTGGGGAGCGCCCGAGGTCAAGGCGTGGTTGTGTCTCGACGGAGACGCTGGAGAAAATCGAGGAGAGTCACGCTGCCAGTCTGGCTGGGAACCAGGACCAGCACAGGGCTCTGTCATGCAGGACTAGAACCCTCCTGGGGAGAGACAAGGAGAGGTATGTCAGGAGTCTCGCTGAGGATGTTGAGGGTCATTTTAACGCTAATGACTTTCGACCTGCCTACCGAGCCCTGAAGAAGCTCCATTCCTAATAGGACACTGTATATGCAACATAATTATATATGAGCATAGTCATGATATAAGCAATACCTTTGGAAGCCACAGCTGAATCTGGCTCGTAGTAATTTGTTTACCTTGCACTAGAGCTTGAGCTTGACTAGCTACACGGTCTAGCTGTGTTTGTAATTATTTCTCATTTATTTCACGTGTAGGAGCGGACCAAATTCAGCATGTAGTGCCAGTCACTGTTTACCTCCCAACATGGCTACACAGTCTGGTTGTGTTTGTGATTATTTCACATTTATTTCACAATTTTTCCGTTTTTTTCATATACTTTTCCACCCTTCGGAAAATACCCTCGCTATAACGGACAATCGGCTGTAACGGACCACTCTTTCCCCCCTTTAGTCCGATATATCGAGGTTTGACTGTACTACCATACCACCTCACATACTACCTTCATGGGCTTCACGGTGGCTTCATTGTTAAAGGTGGGGTGGTAAGGTGAAAGGTGTGAATTGACTCGGGTAATTACTGTATTTTACTACTTATAAGACGCTGCATCTTGGAAGACGCACCCTGATTTTGTAAAGAAATTTCGGAGAAAAAATCTTAAAAATACAGATTCTCTACCGGTAGGCGGTAGTAAAATCTACTGATTTTCTCGATAGGCGGTGGTCCAAAGTGTCTTTCTGTTGCTCTGTTCCCATGTTCTTTGGCGTATCGTACCATTTCTAGCCTGTATGCGATAATATAAGTAAATCGTTTTGATGAATTCGCCATGGGTGATAATTTCTAGGACAGAAAAGAGCTTATGATACATGTCACAGCCTGGTGGTAAATGATACATCAACATTAGCAGACGATAGTTGGGGCTGTTGGCGCCAATCTGGCGAGGCCGAACAGCTCCCGCTAATACCGTAACAAACATCACAGCGTGAGGACAGATTAGTTGATTTGAATGTCTTATGGTATTCAAAATACTTCTAACAAATAAGTACAAAGGTTACATCATATATAGGCTGAATTGAATAGCTACCTAAGCTAACCTCCTACAACATTCCTCTTGGAAGACGCATGAGTATTTTTAAGGGTATTTTTGGGGGGAAAAAGGGCGTCTTATAAGCCGTAAAATACGGTACAAGGGAGTGGCGGATCTGTTTAAGAGATGGGCTATGCTTCCTCAGGTCAAATCCCCTCTACACGTCCACACATTTCTAAAATCTCCCCTTTCTCTTCTTTTCTCAAGAGTTGGAAGTTTCAGTCTTGAAAGTCTTTCCTCATATGGTAAATCTCTTAGGCTTGGAGCCATTTTTGTGGGTGCTCTTTGTATTCTCTCAATCTTCCTTATATCCTTCTTTTTATGTGGTGACCAAATCACTGTTGCATTTTCCAACTTTGGTCGAATCAATGATGTTATCAATTTCTTAATCATCTCTTCATCCAGATATTTGAATGCCATTCTTATATTCCTCAGCAACTGATATGAATCTCCTGTGATCTTGTTTATATGCTTCTCAGGTGACAAATTATCCGTAATCCATACTCCCAGATCTTTTTTGACCTTTGTTTTGATTATCCATTCATTTCCCATCGAATTCTGTCCTCACTGTCTCTTTTTGCTACTGTCCGAATTATGTTCGAAATTATGAAACAAAACTATGAACGAATTTTGTTCGAAAACCGAGGACGTGTCTGTATTTGTGAAAACCCTAATTTCTATTTATAGACAAGTTTATTTATAATTTTGAAAGTGTTTAGCAAAATTTGAACACAATACCTGTGCTGCAGTATTTTTTTTTCTTGATGTTTGTTGCTTTGTTTCCCGGAATTCCTTAATCTAATTGAACTAGGAAATGTGACAAAATTACACATTATTGACATTTTGCAGTTTATGTTTGTTGAAAACAGTGAAGATATTGGTACCTTACAGGCTGCTTCACTAGACACTGGGGAGATTGGAGACAGTGGGTACCTGAGTCAGGCCACTGGAGACACCCATACTCTCACCCCCCAGCACGTGACACACTCACCACCTGCTCTGCCCTCTCCCATGGACGGAATGCCTCGTCAAGCTCTTCTCCTGCCCCATGCTCCAGAAGCAGGTAAAGAATATCTCATTGTTACCTGAGGTTCATCTTTCATGAAACAGGCAAATTTCCTCAACAGGTGCCAAATAAGTGCTGGAAAAAGTTGAAACTAAATTTACATACTAGCTAAAAACCATGACCATTTAGTTTTGTGATTCACAAGGGAATCAATAAAAATATTTCAGTACCCTCTGGAGTATTAAGTCATAGAATCATAGAGCACATCATCATAATCACCCTACATAAGTGTCTATTTCTAAAAGGCACTATCGTTCAAAGATGCAAATCCAAAGATGGTGGCCCAAGGACAGACTTGTTGTTGCTACATTTAAGCTTCATGTCAAGTCCAGAAAAATCTCAAGAGGTAACCATACTGTGTTTCATCTTGAGAAACTGAAGGACTTGACATGTGCCCATGAGTATGCGGTGGCAGTCTCAAATCGGTTTGATGTGCTCGGTGCCCTCGAGGACCCTGTAGAACTGTGGGATACCTTCAAACGTGAAACTCTACAGGCTGCCAAGGAGTGTATTGGGGAGCGCCCGAGGTCAAGGCGTGGTTGTGTCTCGACGGAGACGCTGGAGAAAATCGAGGAGAGTCACGCTGCCAGTCTGGCTGGGAACCAGGACCAGCACAGGGCTCTGTCATGCAGGACTAGAACCCTCCTGGGGAGAGACAAGGAGAGGTATGTCAGGAGTCTCGCTGAGGATGTTGAGGGTCATTTTAACGCTAATGACTTTCGACCTGCCTACCGAGCCCTGAAGAAGCTCCATTCCAAGTCTCCATCTCGGGCGAGTGCTATTCAAACAGCAGATGGGCGCCTCGTGTCGGACATGGATGGGCAGATGGCTCGTTGGGCTGAGTACTTTGGGCAGTTGTTCACAGTGGACCCTCCAACTGAGCAGCTTCTCACCACTGGGTTACAGGCAGGGGATGCCGATCCTCCCATTGACGAAACCGCACCCTCTCTTGACGAAGTCAGAGAGGCTGTAGCAAAGTTGAAGGGTGGAAAGGCAGCTGGTGTTTGTAATATCAGCGCGGAGCTCCTCAAAGCTGGGGGTGAGGCCATGATCCGTGGGTTGCATGCTGTCCTGACTGTCGTGTGGCAATCAGGTACCATTCCTCCTGACTGGAAAAGGGGGCTGGTCGTCCCTATCTGGAAAGGGGAAGGGGACCGTCAGGACTGCAACAATTACCGCGGTATTACACTGCTCAGCATGCCAGGCAAGGTGCTTGCCCATCTATTGCTGACGCAGATCCGCAGTCATCTGCTGAAGCATCAGAGACCTCAGCAGTCTGGGTTCACGCCTGGTAAGTGAACAAGGGACCGTATCCTAGCGCTTCGTGTCCTGGTGGAACGCCGACGTGAGTTTCGACAAGGGATGCTTGCAGCCTATGTTGATCTTAAGAAGGCGTTTGACTCAGTGCATCTTGAGTCACTCTGGGATCTTCTGCGACTTCGCGGGATTCCTGCAAGGACTATTGGTTTGATGACTGGTCTGTATTCTGGGACTGAGAGTGCTGTAAAGTGTGGGGGAGGTGTATCCAGCTTCTTTCCTGTGAATACAGGAGTGAGGCAAGGGTGCATCCTTGCCCCATCACTTTTCAACACTTGTATGGACTGGGTATTGGACAAGGTTGTAGATCAAAGGGATTGTGGAGTATCCTTCGGCAACACTAAGATCACTGATCTTGTTTTTGCCGAAGATGCAGTAATCTTTGCTGGCTGAGTCGCTAGAGGTCCTGGTGATGACTCTCGTGGCGCTGCACGAGGAGGCAAAGCCTTTGGGACTTGAGGTCTCCTGGCTTAAGACCAAGGCCCAGGTGTTTGGAGACTTACTAGATGAAGCAGTACAGTCTGTTCATGCGTGTGGCGGGGACATTGAGATCTTGGAAAGTTTTACATACCTTGGTAGCGCAGTCCATAATGACGGCGGATCACGTCAAGAAGTCTTACGGCGGATTGGCATAGCCCACGGTGTTATGGACTCGTGCAGCGGGAGTATTTGGCGTTGTCGGTACCTGTGCAATACCCTCGCTCTAACGAACAATTGACTTTAACGGACCACTTCTCCCCCCTTTTAAACGGTTAAATCGAGGGTTGACTGTATATATATATATATATATATATATATTAATGTCGGTTAGTCAGACAGAAGTGTACACGTAAAATCTACTCCAAGGAATCATGGTATACTGGATTTTAAGTTAGCACTATGCCATAGAGTAAGAGATACTCATTAGAGGCTGTGGAGCCATGAAGGCAATTATGCAAGGCATTGCCGGCAAAGTTCCACTCATGTATACCTCTTAATATTATATTATTCTACCCTGCAAATGACTAACTCATCTTTATTTAACCAAAGGTCTAAATATCCTTCAATGCTCTTTTATCAGGTGACACGATAAGTGTGATGAGTGAGGAGGGAACAGTGTATGGAGATGACACATCTAGCCTTAGTGGAGATTGGGGTACTGATGGTGGGGATCCTACTCGCGATCTACTCTCCCGCCCTCCTGATCCCCCACCCCAGCCAACCCCTCGACCACCACCTCATGCTGAAGTACAGCTCAGATATCTCTTGCAGGTTGGTGTATTTACCCAGTTGTGTTTATCTAGTTAGTTTATCTAGTTTAACACCTTTGCTGCTTATGACCTCTGTATGGGTCAGTATGTTCTTTTTCTTACATTATTGGTGTCACGTATATTGGTCAGCAGTTTCAAATAATCCACGTTCTCTCTTTCAGGACGCAACAACTAGAAGTTGCTTAGTGGTATCTCAGTGAATGTTTCCACCCATATATCTATCAATTTATATTGTGGTTATGTCAGTGTTGCTCAAGATGTCAGTGAGGAGGGTAAAATATATGCTCGCTTCCAGGGAAGCTACCAAAGACGCCAACAATTATGTTGAAAAACTACAGTACCCTCCCGAGTTTCGCGCTGCTTTATTCCCAAGGCATAGCGCTAAACTCGAGGATCGCGAAACTCGGGTATTGAAAACCCTGTAAAAATGCTTATTTAGTCCGGTGCGAGGCGTAGTAATTTTACGGCTTATAAGACTCACGTTTTCCCCAAAAAATACCCTGAAAAATACTAATGGTCTTCCAAGACGAATGTTGTAGTACTTCCTCAGTACTCAGTACCTCAGTACTTACCTGTTACAAGTATTTCAAATACCATAAGACATTCAAATCAACTACGTAATCTATCCTCACGCTGGTATGTTTACATTCCCCCTTCTGGCGACAGATTGCCGCGATTGCCGCCAACAATGCCATCTATTATCTGCTAGGTTGATATATCATTTACCACCAGGCTGTCACACATATCACAAGCTCTTTTCAGTCCTGGAAATTATCACCCATGGCGAATTCATCAAAACTATTTACCATACTATCACATACATGCTAAAAGTTATACGATATGCCAAAGAAAATGGAAACAGACCAACAGAAAGACACTTGTGGATCACAGCTGAGAGAGGCAATGGCCGAGTGGTCCGCCCCGAGCACATGGCTGGTGGCTGGCCGACAGACGACAGTGGCCGTGCGGTGATGTAAACAAAGGCACCTCCCCTGTAAACGCGGTGTGGAAATTATCCACTAAAACCGCTCTCTAATCGGGAGAATGGTATGGTGGGATATGCCTCACCTGTCAAAAAGGGAGGTGAGCAAAATTCCACCTATGTATATATTATTATAGAATTGGGTATAAATTAAGATACATTAAATATAGTAATATAATTCTGGTGGTATTAACTAGTACCACAATTAATCAAAGGGTTAACATAATATAAGAGTTGTGAGAAAAATATTGGAACTTCCACGTGTAGTAAGATACATTATTGGAACGTACATGTGTGTAGCTCCAGCCGACTTGATCAGAGTTCTTGGTCAAGGCAGCATTCACGCACTAGATTTTACACTATCAAGGTGTAGTCACTCTTGATTGTACACTAAGGTGTAGTCACGCTCATCATCTTAATATGTGTGAGCCAACATAACCGATCAATCGGTTAGTGGAAAAAGGACGTGGTATAACACCAAAGACGGTGCCGCGCCCGGGATTAAGTCAAGCGATGGGACTTTGAAAAGTTACCGTCGCCGACCACAATCGTCGCCATTAGACACGTGCAACTACAACCATCCACCAGCGCCCACACCGACCACTTCTGCTCTCACAAATAATAATCAAGCCTTCAAATCATCAACCCATCTACCACTGCTGAGTATACCTTAGTTAGTGTCTAAATAGGGTAGCCTTGCAGTCTAGGTAGTTCTTGAGTTAATAGCAAGGTGATTTCACATCAATTTTAATTATAATTTCTACAGTTTGGTCCCCCGAGTGAGGATTATCTGCGGGAATGTACAGGGTTGCCGTTGTGGGGCACAGTTTATGCCCTCAGCGACTGGCGGTGGAAGGTGTGGAAGTCAAGCTTTTCCGAGCACCCGGTGGTCGGGCTAATCTATTTGACACAGACGCACGTCTAAATGAAGTACTTCAGTGGCCTCATGACCTCACAGTTCTCTTTCTGGGGGGTAACGATATAAATGACAATTGTAGCCCCAGAGTCATCATAAATAACATTAAAAATATAGTTAAGAAAATAGAAGAGAAATGTGGCAGTCAGGTAGGATTGTGTTTAATAGAGCCTAGAAAGACCAACCGCTCTCCTAGACATCACCTGGTGAGCCAAAAGAGTTATGATAGGGTCAAGGAGGCTATAAATAGGGCTTTGAAAAGGGAATTGAAAGGTTATGCAGTAGCACATTTCATTGCACAGCCTTTCGAGGCAGATCTTTCCCGAGATGGGGTGCACTGGACAAGGAGAGGTTGTTATTTTGTAAAAGCCAAGTTTATAAATTTCATAAAGCGTCAGAAAGGAGAGTGGGATGCTATCCAAGCACTAGGAGAATACTGGTCTGATTAAAGCGATATAACCACCAGTTTCCCCTGCTTCCTTTGAGAAACAACCTTGACTTGCCCACCTCGACTGGCCCGCTGTGTCACAGACAGCCACGGCACACAGGCCGCAGTGGTAAGCTGCCATCCGCCAACAGCAATGTTTCCGAGGTTAGTTGTAGTTGCATTAAATAAAGTGGTGGACGGTTCCTGGCTTCGCGCCTTGGTAGGCCGAGTTAACGGCACACCTAGACTTAAATTATTAAACTAGGGAACTATAACTCGTAAACTTGTATCCAACTTTTTTTTTTTTTTTTTTTTTTTCTTTTCATCTAATTATTATCAATTAAATCATGGCGGAAGGGGCTAAAGCATTAGCGGCTAAATTAGGATGGCTTACACGCATATATAAAAAGTGTGAGGAAGCAGCTGAGACTATTCCTATTGACTATAATAGTTTAAAGACAGGTCTGCTAATGCTAAAAACTAAATGGGATAATTATGAAGAGGCTTACTTTCAATCATTAGAAGCTGGGGATAAAAAATTTATTATTATGAGACCAAGTATGATCAAGAATGTACAAAATACATGGAAACGGTATTCAAATATGAGAACTTAGTGCGTGATCAGAAATCCACAGCCAAAGCCTCTTTATCCCAACTTAAATTACCAGATTTGTCATTGCCCCATTCTTAAGGGGAAAATTGGTATTCATTCTGGGATAAATTCAAATTGATTGATGATAGGACTGATTTAACAGAGCTCCATAAATTAACTTATATGTTAGGTCAGTTGAGAGGTTATGCATATCTGCTGGTGAAGGAATTAACAGTAGAAAATGCCAATTATAATGTGGCACTCAAGATTCTTAGAGATAATTATGAAGATAAAGATCAGATAATAAAGAATCTTTTCTGCAAGTTCATGGATCTACTGAGCCCTTCTCACAATTACAGAGAATTGGAAGAGTTCAGAATAACTTTCAATTGCACACTAAGAGCCATTGAAGCTCATAAACCCTTGACAGAGTCAGACTGGATGGTCAGTATCATGATATGGAGAAAACTACCAACCAGGATGCGAGACCGCTTAAATCAGAGGTACAATAGTAATTACTTCACGGTCAAACAGATAGAGGAAGTATTATTACAAGAGTGCAAACATTTGCAAGGTATTGAGCAGGAACCCCCCACAGGGAGATTGAGATAACTAGACCTAAAGGTAATCAGCGATATCAGCCACCTTTAGAGTTTAACGAGCCCTCATTGGTAGGTAGTTATCCCACTCCTACTAACGTTACGATGGTAATAAAACCTGTAGATAAGTTTCAAACTAGACCAGCCGGTAAACCACCACTAAGACCTACTCAAAGAACAGGTGCCACTCCTAAATATAGGGTTATTACCAGTGAAGTCAGAAAAAAATGTGCTTGCTGCGAGGAAGAACATCCACTCTCCACTTGTAATATTTACCCAAATTATTCCACTAGGCTCAAAAGGTTAATGGACCTGGGAAACTGCCTAACCTGCCTTAGTGGTAAACATGCAATACAAGCCTGTCCTATTACTCTGGGTACTTGTAAGAAGTGTAGAAAATCCATTCATCACATAGCCTTATGTTCTAATGGTGATGTGAGAACAGACCCTACGGTCGTTAAAATGGCAATAACTAATATGAGTAGTTCATCCGCTGTCCCTACGGCAGAATTGAAGGTGAGCCACAATGGTAATTCAGCCATTGTGAAAACAATGTTTGACAGTGGTGCACAAAGATCATTTATTAGTGGAGAGATAGTTGATCTATTACAACTACCTATAATTAGCAAGGTGAACTTAGCCATTTCGGGCTTTCTGGCCAACAAAGAAGCTCAAAGTTTTGACATTGTTCGACCACTAGTCCAATTAGGAAATTATAAATGTAGGGTAGCTGCTGTAGTTAATAACATCGGTATAAATTTAACTGTAAAAGGACAAAAATCTACAGCTGAAATGTTGAAAGAGAAAGGTGTTAGACTAGTTAGAAATACCTTTGAGGATGTTGATGGCCCATACCAATTAATAATTGGCGCTGATTATTTTGGCCGATACCTAAGTAAGGTCATCAAAAAACATAACATTTCTATGTTCACGAGTGCCGGTGGTAATGTTATAATGGGACCTATCCCACAAACCATTCACCAGCCTGAACAAGAGGAATGCATTCCAAGTCATGCACAACCCCTCTTGGTTGCTAGAATTGGAACTTCATTAGTACCCACTCAAATCAACGAGTTATTGGAAGAAGAGGATATCCCCGTGCATAAATTATGGGATCTAGAAACTATCGGTATCATACTTGAACAGTTACCTAAAGAGGATCAAAATACTCTAGATCACTATGATCACACTGTCAATTATGTAAATGGTAAATATGAAGTAGGACTACCTTGGCAAATAGATGCCCCTGTGTTACCTTCCAATTATCACATAGTTAAGAGCCAATTAAATAGTTCAATAAGAAAACTGAAGAAAAACCAGTCTAAATTGGAGTGCTATGATAAGATAATTCAAGATCAATTAAAGGATGAATTTATCGAAAAACTGGACGGAGCAATAAATAATTATATAGGACATTATTTACCCCACCATGCAGTGGCCAAAGATTCATCAACCACCCCCATTAGAATAGTTTTCGATTGTATGTAGTTTCAAAACTAAAAACAATGCTAGCTTAAATGACTGCCTTCAGAGAGGACCGATTCTCATGTCCAATGTAGGAAGATAAGATTTTCATCCTATCTAGACACTTTGCAAGTACCAACTACAAGGTTATTGACTATACAAAGCGCCGCCACGTCAGCACGAACTAGGCGGACTCGAACCGCTGACCGAATGCACAGGGACGCTGCACATTGCAAGCTCACGTCTCTACCAACCTTGCCACCCTGACGGGCTCCAATGTAGGAGATGTCCTAGTAAAATTCAGAAGTTAAATTCCCCTATGTGGCTGATTACATTATTGGAACGTACATGTGTGTAGCTCCAGCCGACTTGATCAGAGTTCTTGGTCAAGGCAGCATTCACGCACTAGATTTTACACTATCAAGGTGTAGTCACTCTTGATTGTACACTAAGGTGTAGTCACGCTCATCATCTTAATATGTATGAGCCAACATAACCGATCAATCGGTTAGTGGAAAAAGGACGTGGTATAACACCAAAGACGGTGCCGCGCCCGGGATTAAGTCAAGCGATGGGACTTTGAAAAGTTACCGTCGCCGACCACAATCGTCGCCATTAGACACGTACAACTACAACCATCCACCAGCGCCCACACCGACCACTTCTGCTCTCACAAATAATAATCAAGCCTTCAAATCATCAACCCATCTACCACTGCTGAGTATACCTTAGTTAGTGTCTAAATAGGGTAGCCTTGCAGTCTAAGTAGTTCTTGGGTTAATAGCAAGGTGAGTTCACATCAATTTTAATTATAATTTCTTTACGCGGTACACTTACGCTTACTAATCTTTTTTGAGGGCTGGGAAAGTTATTGATGGTGTTCATCTGTCAGACTATGTCCTCCGGATGTTGGACTCTGGATCTATTCCTCGTTACATTGAAAAATGTAAGGAAATAGGGAATATAGATCCATATAACATACAGCGGCACAAATGGAAGGACATCACGACTCTGCTTGGTGGCGATCTTCCAGACTTATTACGCCAGTGATATATACCACTACCTTGTGAGCTTGAAAAGTATATTTAATCACCTACCCATGTCTACAATTCTTAAAGACTAGGCAATTCGCACTGCAGTTTAATACACAGCTTAAGCACTGCAAACGTAGTAACAATAATGAGCTGTAGCTACTACTGTGTGCGTGAGAGGAACGGTGACTGTGGTGTGCGGGAGCAAAGGCCGTCAGAGAGAGCCTCCCTCAGTCGCTTACACAATCAGTGAGTACTGAGGATGGCGCGCTTGCTTATACCCCAATTGATGATGATATTTATTTAGTTAACGCTAATTTATGCATGGTGCTAATTCATTTATCAGAAAACGAAATATATTAATGGAAAGCTAATCCAATTTCGCTTCTACTAATGCAGCCCATTAACTCTTATAAAAATCCTGCCTGAGCCACCACGGGCGAGGGCCAACCATTACAGCCCTCGAGTACAGGGCCTACCATCCCACCTTGGAGGTCACTGCCAAACGGCGCTATAGGCACACCAAAAGAAAGTGTACGAAACAGCGCGAAACTCGGGGAGATAATGCGCGAAAGTCGGGATGGTAAGAATTTAGGACTCAGCGCGAAACTCGAGGATCGCGAAACTCGCATAGCGTGAAACTCAGAAGGGTACTGTAGATCCCATTCATTCTGATGATATTGAAGGCAATAATTCAGTGTCCTAGATAGAGAGGGAACTCATATAGGCCAACAGGTATCGGGTGCCTCTGATTGGTAGCCGGAAAAGTTATTAGGTCACACATCTGGCACCTTCAAATAACTACTTTATAAGGGACTACAGTACCCTCCCGAGTTTCACGCTATGCGAGTTTCGCGATCCTCGAGTTTCGCGAAGTCCTAAATTCTTGCCATCCCGACTTTCGCGCATTATATCCCCGAGTTTACCCTGCTTCGTACACGTTTTTTTTTTTTTTTTTTTTTTTTTTTTTTTTTTTTTTTTTTGTGTGTGTGTGTGTGTGTGTATGTGTGTGTGTGTATTTACCTAGTGATTACAGTGAACATACAGGAAAAGAGCTATGCTCGTACTGTCCCGTCTCCAAATCTACTATAATCCAGCTTGCCTTTGAAGTCCTGAATACTTCTTGCATTAATCACTTTTACATCAAGGTTGTTCCAGGCTTCTATGCTTCTATACGGGAAGCTGTATTTTTTTATGTCCCTCTTGCATGTTGTCCTTTTCAATTTCTTCTCATGACCTCTTGCATTTCTATCGTCCCACACAAACAGATCTTCTTTATCAATTTTTTCCAGACCCATTGATGCTCTCTACACTGCTATGAAATCTCCCCTTTCTCTTCTTTTCTCAAAAGTTGGGAGTTTTAGTCTTGAAAGTCTTTCCTCATATGTTAAATCTCTCAGGCTTGGAGCTATTTTTGTGGGTGCTCTTTGTATTCTCTCAATCTTCCTTATATCCTTCTTTTTATGTGGTGACCAAATCACTGCCGCATATTCCAACCTTGGTCAAATCAAAGATGTTATCAATTTCTTAATCATCTCTTCATCCAGATATTTGAATGCCATTCTTATATTCCTCAGCAACTGATATGTATCTCCTGTGATCTTGTTTATATAAATGCTTCTCAGGTGACAAATTATCCGTAATCCACACTCCCAGATCTTTGTCGACCTTTGTTTTGATTATATATATTAATTATCCATTCATTTCCCATCGAATACTTTCCTCTCTGTCTCTTTTTGCTACTGCCCATTTTCATGACTTTACACTTTTTAGCATTAAACTCCATTTCCCATAGTTGACTCCATCTGAAAATTTTATCTAGATCCTTTTGTAAATCCTCACAGTCCTCTTTACTTTCTACTTTTCTTAGTAATTTAGCATCATCAGCGAATAAACTCATATAACTGTTCACTCCCTCTGTCATATCATTTACATAGACCAAGAACATCACTGGGGCCAATACTGATCCTTGAGGAACTCCACTTATCACACTGCACCATTCTGACTTCTGATCTTTTATTACTGTTCTCATCTCTCTGTTGCTCAAAAAGTCTTCCATCCACTTCAGCAGACCACCTTTCAATCCTCCTACATGTTCTAGCTTCCAGAGCAGTCTCTTCTGAGGTACCTTGTCAAATGCCTTCTTTAGGTCCAAGTATATGCAATCGACCCACCCCTCTCTTTCCTGTGTCACATCGATCACTCGAGTAAAAGCTTAATCAATTCGTTGTACAGTACATGACATTCCTCCTCTAAATCCAAGCTGGCCACCTGCGAGTGTGTTTGTCTCTTCCAAATATTTCAACCAACTGTCCTTCACAATTTTTTAACACATTTTTGCCACTACACTTGTTAATGATACTGGCCTATAATTTAATGGTTCTTCTTTGTCTCCTCCTTTGTGAATTGGCACAATATTTGCTCTTTTCCAATCAAGCGGGACTCTGCTCTCCTTGAGTGAACTCTCAATTACACTATGTAACTTTCCTGCTAGTTGGTTACTGCACTCTTTCATTATCCAATTCGACACTCCATCTGGACCCGGGGCTTTTCTCACATCTTGACTTTCCATTAGCCTTTTTACTTCTATTACGTCTACTTTTATGTCTTCCATTATATTTTCTTTTGCTATTATATTTTTTTTCGTTTTAAATTCACTTTCTCTTGTAAATACAGTCTGTAAGCACTTATTCATCACCTCAGCCTGCTGTAATGCATCTTCGTACACTATGCCTTCTACCTTCAGCTTATCTATTCCTTCCTTGTTTTTCATTTTTCCATTTATATATCTATATATTGGGCCCATTACTATTTTTGATTTACATCAACGACTTGGATAGTGGAATTAGCAGTGATATCAGCAAGTTTGCTGATGATACTAAGGTAGGTAGGATTATTGGATCACAGTCTGACATAAACATATTGCAGGGAGACTTAGATAAACTTAACTCGTGGGCAATCAGATGGCAGATGGAATTTAATATTGATAAATTATGTTATGAATGTTGGTAGAAAAAACCCTGGTAATAGATACACCATAAGCAATGTATCGCTGAAAAGATCAGAAGGTGAAAAAGATCTTGGAGTGAGGGTGAGCCCAGACCTCCGACCTAGGAAACAATGTATTGAGGCCAGAAATAGAGCTAATAGAGTATTAGGATTCATTACCAGAAGTGTTAAAAGTAGAAGTGCGGAAGTTATTCTAATGCTTTATCTGGCTCTAGTCAGGCCTCACCTGGACTATGCGGTTCAGTTTTGGTCTCCATATTACAGGATGGATATAGCCTTGTTAGAAACAGTGCAGAGAAGGATGACCAAAATGATACAAGGGATGCGTAACTTTAGTTATGAGAAGAGATTGAAGTTATTAAAATTACACTCACTCGAGAGACGCAGAGTAAGGGGCGATCTGATAGAAGTTTTTAAGTGGATAAAGGGATTTAATAAAGGAGAGGTAGGAAAAGTTCTTACGGCTTTTAACCAGGGTAGAACAAGAAGTAACGGATTCAAGCTGGAAAAGCGTAGATTTAGAAAGGAAATAGGGAAAAACTGGTTCACAAATAGGGTGGTGAATGAATGGAATGGTCTCAGTAGACAGGTAGTTAGTGCGGAGTCATTAGGGAGCTTTAAAGAGGGGCTGGATAGGTTCATGGATGGGGAAGAAAGGTGGATGTAGGTAGTGTTAGGTGACAGGAACTACCACGTGTAGGCCTCGCGGCCTCTTGTAGCTTCCTTATTTTCTTATGTTCTTATATAGAAAAGTTTTGGTTCGTTCTTACATTTTTCTATTATATTTCTCTCATAGTTACTTGCTTCTTCTCTTCTGGATTCTTACATATTCATTTCTAGTTGTTTTGTGCTTCTCCCAAAGATTGATACCTCCTTTTGTCCTCCAACTATTCCATGTTTTTTCTCTTTCTAGTCTTGCTAATTCACATTTGCTGTTAAACCATTCATTCTTTTTCTTTTCTCTGATAACTATCCTTGGGACATAACTATTTATTCCTTCTGTGTAAATTCGGATGAACTCATCCCATTTTTTCTGGGTACTCCTTGTTGCATGGAAACTACTCCAGTCGGTCTCCGAAAAATGTTCTTAATCCGTCAAAGTCTGCTTTTCCATAATTGTATCTTCCTATCTTGTGTTCTTCTCTTCTCCCCTCTTTTTTGCTATCATTTACTTCAAATTCAATAAGTACATGGTCACTCTTTCCAAGTGGGCACTGATAGTTTACTTTACTAATGTGTGTGGGTGTGTGTGTGTGTGCTTACAGCGCCGTTAGGCCGTGAGCTCCAGGGGTGGGATGGTTGGCCATGGAGGTTCACTTGAGGGCTGTAATGGTTAGCCCTCACCCGTGCTGACGCAGACATAATTTATATAGTGACGCCTGTCATTACAGGCTCATGCCTCCCCCCTGTGTCCTCTGAAGACCTCGCAATCGAAGGTAGAGTTAATGGGCAGCGTGTGGGTGTTCTTAGGCCACTCGACGGTGCAGAGAAAGATTTTAAGTGGATTTTACAGCCCTCATCAAGGATAATTAAATAAGATAGGTAACACCTCGAAATAATTAGGACCTTTAAACCTAACACCCCCGCCGTTCCTTACTTATTTACCACAAAATACTCCTTTATAAGTGATTAACCATGACGTGTGTGGTACTGTGGTTTCTGGAGGTACTGGAGGAGACAGGAGAGAAGAGAGGAAGGCATTGTGACAGTGTTATTGCCGTATAACACTGTCACACAACCATCAGCTGATGCCCTCACTCACTTAGACCAAAACAAATGAAAATGTTTTGTATCCCAGGTGAAATAGACAAAGGAAGAGTTGACAAATCTGTTAACAAAGGAGACGAAGTTTGAAGAGAACCTATGAAGCGATACTAAGCGTCAAAGGTCACAAGAAGAAGACGAATCGAGAGAGACAGAGATGGAAGTTTTTAACAAGATAATCCCTTCACCTGCCTTGTCGTACATAAAAGCACACTAACATAGACATAAAACGTGTACAGAGCTAGATCACTCAATGCCTTGCTCTTACTAACTAATCACTACACTAATGCTTTCCTCCCTTCTCTACGGTACCTCCAATGCCTTCCTCTCTTCTCTCCTGTCTCCTCCAGTACCTCCAGCAACCACAGTACCACACACGTCCTTGTTAATCACTTACAAAGGAGTATTTTGTGGTAAATAAGTAAGGATTGGCGGGGGTGTGAGGTCAGGTGCTACTTATTTTGAGGTGTTACTTATTTAATGAAACACCGGTTCAAAGGCCTGGCCTATGAAGAATAGGCCACCTGTAATATCAAGATCAAGATCAGGTATCGTTCATAGGACAGAATACAGGGTGTGTGGGAGAACGCCGGACTAAAGGCTTCACCGACAGCATCCGCTGGGTGACTCCCAACTCAAGCTCAAGCTCAAGCTTCTCTCCTCCCTCCTCTTCCTCCTCCTCTCCTCTCCTCTACGTAGTGTTGGCCGAAGCCACCACCCCAGGAGGCGGGTCACAAACCCTTGGCTAACACCCGGTACCCATTTACTGCTGGGTGGACAGGGGCTTGGGGCATTTTCAGGATAGTTTTGGGGGGAAAGAGTGAGTGTTATAAGCTGTGAAATACGGTAGGTACACGTCGCACCGGACTAAATAAGCATTTTTACAGTGTTTTCAATACACGAGTTTCGCGATCAGCGAATTTCGCGCTATGTCTTGGGAAGAAAGTAAGCGCGAAACTCGGGAGTGTACTGTTATTTGGTCTTGCCTCCCTCCTCCTCCACCCTGACCACTCTGGAGTGCAGAGTTCCCTTCTTAACTTCATCATTAAACCCTGAGAAGTCTAACTGGGTTATCCTAACCTCTTTTGTTGGTTTTGAAAAATTTCCGTACGCAAACTATAATCTCACTCTTACGCGGACCATAAGAAAATTTCCGTACACAAACTATAATCTCTCATACGCGGACCACCACCCTGCTCAGGCCCTATCTAACACTGTCTATGTTACTGGGCAGCTTTTTCTACTCTATGTGATGTTTGCATCCTCCTTCTTTAGGTATGAGTTTAGCTATGTGTTTCACATAGAGCGAATAGAACGACCTCATTTATTGACCAATTTCTCGTTCTGTGTGGGACCCTAGTGTACATAAATACATACATACATGATACAGTAGTGACAATGTCATATTAGAGGGAGCGTGTGTAGAAAGAGGAGGAGGAGGAAAAGAAAGAGAAGGAAGAGAGAGAGAAATTAGTATGAAAGATGAGAAGAGAGAGAGAGAGAGAGAGAGAGAGAGAGAGAGAGAGAGAGAGAGAGAGAGAGAGAGAGAGAGAGAAAAAAAAAAAAAGATAGACAGACAGGAGACACAGAGAGAGACAGAGAGTTTGTATGTATGTGTGTATGTGTGTGTCAGCGTGTGCGATAAGGCATTTTACCCCACAATCGTCATCATTTTGACTCCTACGTAGGCACGACCCTCCCATCTTCCCTATGAACCAAATTCTCAGTCAAGTACACGGTTAGCAGGCAGGCAAAGTCTTTGGAAAATACACCTCAAAAATATTTCCACATTTGATGGCAAGAAACTTTATATCATGATGGGTTTGAACTGCCGAGACTGTTATACAGTATATCCGGCCGGATATCCGAATCTGGCCACCAAGATTAGCTGGATATCTGGTATCCGGTTATCCGGCCAAGAGCAATTTGGCAAATATCTGGTATCCGGTTCTCTGGCCAAGAGCAATTTGCCGGATATCCGGTATCCGGTTATCTGGCAAAATCACTATCCGGTACAAACCTAGATGGAAGGAGGAGAGGGAGACTGGAACCACCTGCAGGAAAGCCTACCAAGAGCAGGAGAAGAGGTGTGTAGAGTAACATCTGGAAGAAGAGAAAAGGGAAAGAGAAAAGAGGAAAGGGAGATTTGGTGGTTGAATGAAGAGGAGCTACAGAAAATTAGGAAGAAAAGAATCACAATCAAACATTGGCAACGATTAAGTTGTGAGGTGAATAAAAGAATGTATAGAGAAAAGATGAAAGAAGCAAAGAGGCAAGTGGCAATAGCAAAGAAACAAGCATCAGAGAAGTGGAGTCAGAACTTGAACACAGCAGAAGGAAGGCAGAAGAAGTTCAGAGTAGCTTAGCAAATGAGAAAAGACAAGAAGGATGTACAAGGAGCAAAGTATGTAAAAGATGAAAACGGAGAAATCAAGGTGGTGGAGAGGGAGGTGAGAGAAAGATGAGAGAGAATATTTTGAGAGACTGCTGAGTGTAGAAAATAACAATTAGCTGGAGGAGGTTGAAATGGTTGAAGGTCCAATGGAAAATATAATAGAAGATAAGGTGGAAAGAGCATTGAAAGGGATGAAAGATGGAAAGGCACCAGGCCCATCGGGTGTAAGCAGTGATATGTTGAAACTAGCAGGAAGGACAGGTATCAGAAAACTCACTGGAGTTTTTGAAAAGATTATGAGGGAGGAGAAAGTTCCAGAAGAATGGAAGGATAGTTTTACCTTGCCACTGTTTAAAGGAAAAGGACACTGTCATATGGTGGGTACAGAGGTTTGAGGCTGTTAGAACATGGGATGAAGATTTGGGAGAGGGTGTTGTGCGAACGGCTTAAGAAAATCATTAAGATCGATCTGCCAATTTGGCTTTATGACTGGAAAGTTAAAGGAAAGTGGGGATGCATCAAGGCTCAGTCCTCAGTCTTCTTTTGTTTGTGCTAGCGATGGAAGAGGCCACGAATAAGTGCAGAACAGGATATCCATGGGAGCTGCTATATGTAGATTATTTAGTCTTGACAGCTAAGAAAAAGGAGGAAGTTTAGAGGAGATTTATAGATTAGAAGCAAGCAATGGAGATAAGAGGTCTGATGGTCAATTTTTTGTTTTTTTTTGCTAAGACGAAGATGATGGTAACAGGCAAAAAAATAGAGAAAAATATGTAAGTGGGAACGTTTCCCTGTAGATTTTGCAGTAGTGAAGTATTTTTTTAATCATCTCCTTAAATTTCTCCTACATGTATTGTGATGAAAATTGCATCCGTAGTTGACTTTCCAGCCACAAAGCCAAATTGGCAGTCATCTATCTTGATTCTCTTAAGCCGCACACAACACCCTCTCCCAAATCTTCATACCATGTTCTAACAGCCTTAAACCTCTGTACCCACCACATGACAGTGCATCTCCAATTCCTTTAAACTGTTGTAAGATAAAACAATCCTTCCATTCTTCTGGACCTTTCTCCTCCCTCATAATATTTTCAAAAACTCCAGTTACTTTTCTGATACCTGTCCTTCCTGCTAGTTCCAGCATACAGTAAACCCATTATAACTTGGCACGATAGGGGCTCTGGCCCTTGCCGAGTTATGCAATGTCCTCCTCTGATATGGGAAAAAAAAAAAAAAAAAAATTGTAAATACAGTACTGTAAAAGCATAAAAACTACATTTACCAGTGAACAGGTAGAATGTGCTGGATTTGATACCAAACTCAGCACAAATAGCACGCATGGACGCACCTGCATCCATCCGGCACTTTCACCTTTTCCTGCAGGCTCAGGCTCTTCAATTTCATTCCCTTCCTGCTGGAGACACCCTTGCATGATGGAGCTGACAGCTTGATATACAGGACTGTATGATGTAATCCCAAAACACATAAAATTGGTGGCAAAGTAAAGCAAAGGTCGGGTACCAGCGTGTAGGCTGAGCCGTGTTTTTGTCGTCCAAGCACCGTCTTGGATTACGAATCCCAATCCAATAACACTTGCTGAAGTGCGTGTTATACTACTTTGTGATATTGTTTGCAATGTTTTGCATTGATTATTATTTGGGTTCCTACCAAGCTTGTTGCGTTTTTGAAGCAGAAACGGATCCTTTTTCAATTTCGACAAAAAACGAAATTCGTATCCAAGACAGTGCTTGGACAACATAAACACGGCTCAGCAGCTGACAGCCTACACGCTGGTTCCCGACCTTTGCTTTACTTTGCCACCTATTTTACGTGTTTTGGGATTACATCATACAGTACTGTATTTCAAGCTGTCAGCTCCATCACACAAGGGTGTCTCCAGCAGGAAGGGAATGAAATTGAAGAGCCTGAGCCTGCAGGAAAAGGTCAAAAGGACAAAAACACGACTTTATGCGACTGAGGATATGCCGAGTGTATGCAAAGAGATGCAGTTATAACATCAATATGCCGAGATACATTATTTTTTGCCGACTTTCTGTTTACATGTTCACACAAGAGGTTGTGAAGGCATGATAGGCATAGATGTATAAAAAAAAAAAAAATTGTCTTTGCCTTGCCGAGTTTTATCAAATTCCGAGTTATACAGTGCCGAGTTATAAGGGTTTTACTGCTTATTTATTGCTGACACCCAATGGACCTGGTGCCTTTTTATCGTTAATCCTCTTCAATGCTCTTTCTATCTATTCTTCTATTAAAATTTTCATTGGACCATTTCATTGGATTCATTCACCAATTCAACTTCCTCCATCTCATTGTTATTTTCTACGTTCAGCAGTCTCTCAAAATATTCATCTTTCTCTCACCTTCTTTTCCACCACCTTGATTTCTCCTTTTTCGTCCTTTACAAACTTGGCGTATTATACATTCTTGTTGTCCTTTCTCATCTGCTTAGCTACTCTGAACATCTTCTGCCATCTGCTGTGTTCAAGTTCTGACTCCACTTCTCCGATGCTTGTATCTTTGTTATTGCCACTTGCCTCTTAGCTCTGAGGTACTTGACCATAAACAAAATGCAACAGTGTTAAAGTAATACGTTTGGGATGAGCTACAGGAGTGTAAGTAGGGCAAATACTTGTGTGAAATAATTACACCACAGGAAAATGGATAATTATTAAGGAGAAATGGGTTCTCTCTGCCGGCCTTAATACTTTCTTTTTCTGTAGAATGTCTACTCCTCCATGTAGTAGTGATACTATTCACTTCCAGAAAACAAAAATATTATTTATATTTTCACAAGAAACCAGTAGAAAAGTGCATTTTCATTGACCGTGAGGCAGCGAGCCTTACGCTGCACTGTAGCCAGCCAGGGCGGCCGGGTAACCGTGCATCATAAGATTTCCTTATTTAGCCTAGTAACCAAATAAAGCTAACCCAAACCTAGCCTAAACCTAAAATAACCTAAACATATCCTGAAACAAACTTGAACTTAACCTAAGCAAACTTAAATGTGCCCCAATTTAAACCTAACCTAGCCATTATCATATGAACTTGGATATGAAAGAAACTATAACAGGTAGAACATTTCATATATTAATTCAACACTTGCTTCATGTTTTGTTGTCTATAAATCAGGAGTATCACAAAAAAAGCAAGTAGCAAAAATGTTTTTCCATCATATTCATCCAAGTTCCACCCAAAAAAAAAATGGAAAAAAATATTCGTATATGGCATTTGGTGGAATTTGATTTTTGAAGGCTCCACAGAGCATAGCGCCTCAGTAGTGTAGTGGGTAGTACGCCTAGTTGTGACACCGCGGGCCTTGGTTCGAATCCAGTCAGTGTGTAGTGGGTAGTACGCCTAGTTATGACACCGCGGGCCTTGGTTCGAATCCAGTCGGCGTGAAGCCCACCCAGCTGTTCATCCTACCTTGCGGGGTTGGTTGATAAATGGGTACCTAGGGAAACCTGGGGAAGTTTACTGTGGTAACCCGCATGTCACCCTAGCCCTGTGTCTCGGGGTAGCGGGTTCTCATGCACCACAGGCTCAAAGGTTAATGCGACGGAGATGAGCAATGAGGCCACGTGCAGCTTAGCGTATGCCCCCATCTTTACCTTATACCAATACATGTCAGCATTGTATGTATTTGTACATATATGAATGTTAAGTTCAAGTACGTGTTTGTATGTTTTTTTTCTGCATTTTATGGGTCTATAACCATATAATAAAGTAAAAAAGAAAGCTAGAAGATAAGTATATATTTTGAGAGAAAGTAATGAAAGGATTAAGAGGGTTAATCTTGTATGTGATGAACAAATACAGGAAATAATGTGGGACAACGGTAGCCTTGGATATACGAAATGGAACAAGAAAAGTTCACACTGTAAGCCTGTAAGGGAGCGACAAAAATACGCTAATAATTTAATGCTAAGGTTTTAAACGGGTGATTTGTCTTTCAGGTGCTGCTGGAGGCTGGATGTCTGGAGTGGAGTGTTGTGGTGGCAGTGGTATTGCGTGATGCTCTGGCAGTATTGCGGGTAGTGACCCTGGCAAGGGCACCTGATGTGCCAGTTCAAGTTATAAACAGACTTACAGCTGGGCTTCAGGACCTCCTGCTCTTCACCACCACTGAATGGTTAGTCATAACTAAACCTCATCTTGAAATATCAGTACATCCCTGATGATTTATGTTCTCATTCATTGTTGACATCATTATATATACAGTCGGATCTCTACTTTCGTTAGTTTCAATTTTGCCACCACATTCATGATACCATGGAAAAATCCCACCTCATGACATTCCTGTTTATCTCATCTCGCACTTTCGCGATTGCACTTTCGCCTACCACGCAATGCTCTCTCAATTGATCTGATATGCTTGATGCAAATAAGTCTTGTATGACTATATTGAAATAAGGGGATTATAGATCGCAAAACTAAACAAATGTGAGGCATGAAGACTCTTATCTAATAGTATCTCCCCTCCCCTCTCTAGATAACCAGATAGAAATATATATATACCGTATTTGCCGGCGCATAAGACGCACCCCTATTTTATAAGGAGGTTTTGAGAAAAAAAATATATTGGGGTTTTTGAAGGAATTTTTTTTTTTTTTTTATTTAGCAAATGTTATTAAAAAAAAGAATTTGTATGGGAAAGCAAATGATTATGAGCCTGTACCTAAATACAATATTCACTGTGCAGTGAATGTGAATGAAAAATTATACTAGTTAAAATGTAAAGAGAATGACAGGGTAACCAAAATCGGTAATAAATCATAATATATTGCAGGATGCACCACGAATTGACATTCTAATATTTGCTACCTATGACATATAGCTTAGATTTAATGTTGTAGGTATGCCTTTGTTGCTTTTCTGCTATGTGTTTAGACTTTGTGGAACATTTGCAGTATAGATATTGGTATTATTTTGGTAGTGGGCTTTCAAAAGTCCTAGGACTGTTACCTACATCATCGTGTAGCTTTCTTCATTCTGAGTATTTTGAGCCCCATTTCCCATGGCGCAATTGAATAATAATGGCATTACACATAGTACCGAAAATCTACCGTTATTTCAGCCAGAAAGTTAAGTTAGGTTAAATTAGATTAGGTTAGAGTTAGGTTAGGTTAGAGGTGGGTTTTGGTTTAGTAACAGATGATATAGAGAAAAAACGAAAATTTCCCATAATATGGCAGTGTGAAGCGTAGCAATGTTTGCGGGTCCGACAAAAACGAGAGCCAGATTAATTCAAAACACATCAAAACTATTCAGGAGGACTAAGTTTCGGCCTCGAAATCGGTGGTTGTCCAACAACAAAAATTCACGAAGATATTTAGATAACACTGTAAGGTAACCATCTGTACCTTGTTATTGTTGTTGTAATTGTTGAAGGGCACCGTTGTCGGGATGGACGATATTTGCCCTGGTTTACACCTATGAATCTATCACAGTCGCGAGGGTAGTCTTCTTCAGGAAGGTACAGGTGAAGGCTGGTTCACACTCTGCAATCAAGGCAGCGTTCCGTCAGCCGTGCCTTGTATTCACACTATTCGTCACGGTTCCGTCATTTTCCGCAGTTCCTGCTTACCCTCTAAGCAGACATGGTGCCTCAGAGGCTATGGTTGAAGAAATTTGCATGAATAGCACTTCTGTTGGATGAAGAAGAGTTGAACTCTAAAATACACTGTTTTGGGTACATAAAGCCTTGAGAAAACGACAATTATCAGCACGGCACAGTCTCATTACGTTAAAATATTTTTCCCCAGAAACCGTTACGTGACAGGACGGTGATGTGCTGGAGTCATGACGGCGGCGCACCGTTTAGTGTAACACGTCTTATTTGTTTGAATGTAAGAAATTCTAACGGATGTGATGAGACGGTGCCGTGTCACCATGATGGTATGGTGTGATTCGGCCTTGAGGCGGACGGTGTGGCGCCGTGATGGGTCTTGGTTTTGGTGTACCGTGTGGAAGACTTGTCCCGTCTACAGGTACCGTTGCAGCCTTTTTACTAGCACTCTTTCATACAGTTTCCTTATCTGTAGAGGTACAGGGGTGAGGATTGAGGGGTCGAGGTGGTACAAAGGCCTATGCTGTCTCCTATCCCACCTTGCTTACCATTGTAGCGGCGCTAACACACACACACACACACACACACCCTGCATCGGCTTAGGCCACCCCCCATGTCTGGAAACAGGATTAGTGGGTGACCTGACGCTGACCTGACTTGTCCTCGCTGACACAACTGCAACACCAGCCAGGTAATTCAGTCAGCCACAGGACACACAGAGACACACACGCTGTGCACCTCTTGTCCCCACGTTGTACAATGACTCGCTGTCAAATAAACAACAAAGCCACGACGCCCTTTCTCCATCCTTGCGTGTATAGACAGACTCCCCAAGATACTACACCTCCCTCTCACCGCTCACACTCTTTCAAATAAAACTAACACGCTCTTTGCTTCACTATTCCATTTATCAACAATACTCAGTCCAGCGAAAATTCCATCACCATTTTCTGCCTCCCTTCTATCATCTCCTTCCAACTGTTGTGTCAACTTGCGTGGCCCGAGTCGAATGCGGGTTAAGGCGACATCTGATATGCGGGATGTTTGTCTTTTCCATGGGTGCGGGGAGGAGTCTGAGCGGTAATGACCCATGGTGGGTGCGCGGAGGGCGTCGCCGAGTGAAGTATCCCAGGTGAAGCGGCAGACCTGAGATATCAGACGTTTTACAATGGAGAGCAGCAGCGGGGGGTGGATGATGTTTACATCTGACACGGCCATCTTGGCAGCAACAAACGCTATCTTGTTGCCCCAGCTAATGTTTTCTCTTAAACTCCAACCTTTTCTTAGTATTATGCATTACTGTTGATAACACAGTTACAAATTTGTGCTCAGTGGACTACTGTTCAACACAGATAACTCCAGACCCCTTTAGTAATACACCACCGGCTGTTCTGCATTCTCTGCCCGACCTCTCATTCGCTAATATGGCCGCATTAGACGCAGGCTGAACTTTGCATTCCTTTTTAAGGGAAAAAACTGCGTCTTATGCGCCGGCAAATACGGTATATATATATATATATATATATATATATATATATATATATATATATATATATAGAGAGAGAGAGAGAGAGAGAGAGAGAGAGAGAGAGAGAGAGAGAGAGAGAGAGAGAGAGAGAGAGAGAGAGAGACAAAGCAAGGTACGATCATTACCAGGAGTGTTAAAAGTAGCAGTGCTGAGGTTATTCTAAAGCTTTATTTGGCTCGTCAGACCTCACCTAGACTATGCGGTTCAGTTTTGGTCTCCATATTACAGGATGGATATAGCCTTGTTAGAGTTAGAGTTACAGAGAAGGATGACCTAAATGATACAGGGGATGCATAACTTTAGTTGAGAAGAGATTGAAGCTATTAAATTTACACTCACTCGAGAGGCGTAGAGTAAGGGGAGATCTGATAGAAGTTTTTAAGTGGTTAAAGGGATACAATTAAGGAGATGTAGGAAAAGTTTGTAAATCCCAGCTTCTTTTGACTGAGGATGAGCAGGAAGGGAAGTAGCAGTGGGAACCCCAGGCCTTCCTCTCGACCCGCAGTATGGTCCTGGCACAGACTGCATCAAGGCGGCGGAAGGCAGCCCCGAGCTGTAGGGTGGGTCTTTTCTTCCATTGGTTCCAAGTGTGCCGGCGGGCCTGGATAACCTGGGAGAATTCACTATCCCACCATGGTTTTCTTGGGCGACGTGTTGTGAGTAGGAAAGCCTTTCCAACGTCCAGGAGTTTATTGGACAGTGACTCTGCTGCATCCTCAAGATAGAGGAAGGATGTTCTATAGCCTCTACGTACTTTGCCCAGTTGGAAGGAGAAAGTTTCCAGTGGGGCAAACATCCAGGGGAAGGTCTGGGGATGATGCCTGGTATCGTAGCTAGAACAGGGAGGTGGTCGCTTCCCATATATGGACTAGTGGAGATGACTGTGGAGCTGAAGAGTGGATCTCCCATAAAGAGGTTCAAGACAAAGCCAGTAGCAGTATGGAGATGGAAGCGCATCGAGAGTCCTGGAAGGGTAAGGAGTGACAGCCGAGGTGCATCCATCAGTGTCTGGAATAATTCCCCCCCAGAGGACATTGAGAGATGGCTATGAGTTTTGTGTTGGTCCCCATGGCTCCAATTTCATGAACATTAACAGTTCTCTACTTCTGAACTTTGTGAGGTCCAGAAGAATGAGAATTGCAGGTTCTTGGTATCAAGAGACCAGAGCTGCACTGCTGGATTTGACAGACGCAGACGTCAACACAGGCAGACGCGTTTTTGAATGCTCCTCCACAACTGGTTATGGTGACGGGTTGCTGTGACCAAACAAGGACGCAGAGGACCCAAGGAGACCTAGAATACATGCAGGTGAGAGTTGTGCAGTGAAATAGTCCCGGCTCCAAATGAATAGCCTAAAAAGTGGAAAAATTTAAAAGTGATAAAGTAAACAAAGATGGACGAACCTTCCAGAACGCCTTTTGAAGGCTTTGTCACACAAGAAAAGGACTTATTTGGGTTTTGAATGAACCAGAGAAGAGTTATAATGCTAGAAGAAACAGTAAACGAGATGATGGAAAAACTAAAGAAGATGGAAAGGAGTGTGTTTGTATTGGAAAAAGAGAATAATATACTGAAAAATAAAGTGGACAAAATTAATTGTCAACAAGACGACAACGAAAAGGTAGTGAAAATGCATGCAGAAATTAATGCAGTACATAAGAAATTGAAAATGACACGAGAGGAAATGAAAGATGAAAGAAAGACATGGAAGATGGAACAGGAAAAAGACCAAGAAAGTTTACGTCAAATAATAGAAGATCAAGAAAAAGAAAAGAAAAAACTGACCAAAGAAGTCGTTAAAGTGATCAAACAAAAAGAAAATATAGTAAGAGACACGGTGGACAAAAAGAAATGTGTCATCATTTTTTGATTTAAAAAAAAAAGTGCTGCCCAAGAAAAACATAATAGAAGAGGAAGAAAAGAAAGTGGCAGAAGGAATATTTAAAGTAGTAGAAGAAAATACGGTGATAGAAGAAGAAATAGAAGAGATACATAGGTTAGGCAAATATGAGGAGGGAGGGGCCCGCCCCTTAAAAGTTAAGTTTAGGTCACAAGCTACAGCACAAGACATATTGTCTAAGGCATGGAAACTGGCAAAGACATGAAGAATATAAGAAAATATGGATAAGAAAAGATATGAATGAGGAAGAAAGGGCCTAGATTGAATGTACTGTTTAAAGAAGCCAAAGAAAAAAACGAATTGAGAACGGAAGAGGAAAAACTGAAATTCTATTGGAGAGTTTTGGACCAAAAACTGAAGAAGTGGTATCTAAAAGAGAAAGAGTAAGAGAAGACAGTCCAAATGAAATGAAAGGGATGGCGGTTATCGTACACAAATATAAATGGGCTAGTGTCAACATTAACAGAAGTAAACGATTACCTGAGAGCCAAGAAACCAGACATATTGGGTTTAGTAGAAACGAAGCTCAGTGATTCTGAGGATGTGCCAGTTGGGGAGGGTCAATATAATGTATGGAGGAGAAACAGAAATCAGAAAAAGGGAGGTGGTGTAATGGTGTTAACAAGGAAAATGTGGTAGTAGGGAATGTGGAAAAAGGAGAAGGTATGGCAGAGGTGTTGAAGATAGAGTTGGTGATGAAAAAAGGAAGAATAAGAGACTTAGTACTCGTATACGTTCCACCTAAGACAAATTCCTGGGGGAGAGAAGAGTATGGAGACATGATAAGAGACACAAGCAAATGTTTAAAGAATACGTTGCAAAATTGTCTGAACATAATTATGTTGGGAGATTTTAACTGCAAAGAAGTTTGCTGGGAAGAATGGTATACTGAAGGAGGAGAAGACTCATGGGGTGGTACATTGTTGGATTTGGTAATGAATAACATTATGACTCTGTGGATTAAAGAGAATACAAGATTCAGAGGTAGTGAAGAACCATCAAGACTAGATCTACTATTGACAAAAGAACTGGAGGTAATTAGAAAAGTATATTATCAGGGCCTACTTGGAAAGAGTAACCGTGCACCCTTGTTTTCCCGGACCTCCATTTCCCGGATATTGGGTTTCCGGTCAAAATCCGAGGTCCGGGGATATGTCAGAGTCCCGTACAAATGCCTGGTCCAGTCCGTAAATCGACAAAGTTGTCCGGTGGTCCGAGCGTCTCCTGTCACTCCTGGTCAGTGTCCGTGCCTCCCGCCAGCTGGGAGCATGCTCAGCGGTCGTATTGTTTACATTTGGGCACAAGACACTCACGGCTCACCTGCACCACCTGCATCAGTCCCCCTGACCCCCACTGCCCCAGGTGCAGGAACGTCTCTTGAGACTATTGAGCACTTTCTGCTGCAGTGTCCGCGCTTCCACTCCCACCGTGTAGTGCTACGCTCTCAACTCCTCACCCTGAACGTCGCCACCTTTGACCTGCCCACCCTGCTGGTGGCGGCTAGCCTCCCGCCAGCTAGCAGCATGGTCAGCGGTCGTATTGTTTACATTTGGGCACAAGACACTCACGGTTCACCTGCACCGCCTCCGTCAGTCCCCTGACCCCCACTGCCCCAGGTGCAGGAACATCTCTGAGACTATTGAACACTTTCTGCTGCAGTGTCCGCGTTTCCACTCCCACCGTGTAGTGCTACGCTCTCAACTCCTCACCCTGAACGTTGCCACCTGTGACCTGCCCACCCTGCTGGCGGCGGCTGGCGTCCACCCCTCCCGGCAACACGCTGTCATCCGCCCAACCTGTGCCTTCCTGAGGAAGACAGGTCAACTACAGCGCCTGTGTTAGCATCATAGGACATCACCAGGGCTCATAGTGTTCCCCAAGGGATCCTTGCAGCCTTAAAAACAACAACAAAGTGACGTAAAAGTCCGCGGCGGGGTAGTTGATATTGGCGGTTGCCGGACAGTAAATACTAGAGTAGGATAAACGTCCGGGGATGGGTAATGGCCTCGGACTGCTGCGATTCCCGGACGTTTGCAGTTCCCGGACCAGTGCTCTCCCCTATTAGTCCGGAAAAACGAGGGTTGTGTGTATTAAGGCCAAGATGGCCTTAAAAGAAGTAAACACAACACCCTTACCTCTGCCGCTCTCCGCGGTCAAACGCCTCATCTCCTGGGTTTGCCGCTCCACCTGGAACAACACGCTCGGCGATGCCCTCTGCATCGCCTCCATGGGCCAATACCACAGTGACTTCCCCCAAGTTGTGGATAAGGAAAAAGTCCCGCGTCCTCGATGTCACCCTCACCCCCCTCCGTCTGGGGCACATGACACTCACGAGTCACCTGCACCGCCTCCGTCAGTCTCCTGACACCCACTGCCCCTTGGTGCAGGAACATCCCTGAGACTATTGAACACTTTCTACTGCAGTGTCCGCGCTTTCACTCCTACTGTGTAGTACTACGCTTTCAATTCCTTGCCCTGAACGTCGCCACCTGTGACCTGCCCGCCCTGCTGGCGGCGGCTGGCGTCCACCCCTCCCGGCAGCACGCTGTCCTCCGCCTCACCTGTGCCTTTCTGAGGAAGACAGGTCAACTACAGCGCTTGTGATAGCATCATAGGACATCACCAGGGCTCATAGTGTTCCCCAAGGGATCCTCGCAGCCCAAAAAATAACAACAAAGTGACAAAAAAGTATGCGGCGGGGTAGTTGATATTGGCGGTTGCCAGACAGAGTAGGATAAACGTCCGGGGGTGGATAATGGCCTCGGACTGTTGCGATTCCCGGACCAGAGCTCCCCCCTAATAGTCCGGGAAAACGAGGGTTGTGTGTGCTTATTGAATTTGAAGTAAATGATAGCAAAAAAGAGGAGAGAAGAGAAGAACACAAGAAAGAAGATACAATTATGGAAAAGCAGACTTTGACGGATTAAGAACATTTTTCGGAAAGACAACTGGAGTAGTTTCCATGCAACAAGGAGTACCTAGAAAAAATGGGATGAATTCATCCGAATTTACACAGAAGGAATAAATAGTTATGTTCCAAGGATAGTTATCAGCGAAAAGAAAAAGAATGAATGGTTTAACAGAAAATGTGAATTAGCAAGACTAGAAAGAGAAAAAACATGGAATAGTTGGAGGAAAAAAGGAGGTATCAACTTTGGGAGAAGTACAAAACAACTAGAAATGAATATTTAAGAATCCGAAGAGAAGAAGAAAGTAACTATTAGAGAAATATAATAAAAAAATGTAAAAACGAACCGAAACTTTTCTATAGAAATGTAAATGGAAAAATGAAAAACAAGGAAGGAATAGATAAGCTGAAGGTAGAAGGCATAGTGTACGAAGATGTATTACAACAGGCTGAGGTAATGAATAAGTGCTTTCAGACTATATATACAAGAGAAAGTTAATTTAAAACGAAAAATATAATAGCAAAAGAAAATATACCGTAAATTGCGGCGTACAAGTCGACTCTTTGAGCCTGAATAAATCTTTCCATAACTAGGGGTCGACTTATACGGTGAGGATAAAATGCGAACCTTTACCAATGAGTGATAAACAAGTGGAGCAGCACTACTAACAATCACTGTACACCACTTACCGTAACTCCAGTCAGACAATTACAATATGCGCCACTTCCAGAGCAACAGCGACAACTGAAGAAGACGTTTAGCAGCAGTTTCACCCATAGCTGTTTCCAACAGCTGATACACATATTGTAAACACTGGCGAATGCAAATGGCGGAGGCTCGGAGGGCACCGGTCAGTGCAGTCCAGTCATATTAGCGTGATTTACTATTATATACAGTATGTAGCGGTACTATCAGCGGACTATGGTATTTTTCAAGTGAAAACAAGAGGCGGACCTATAGAAATTATTCATATCTTCATATAAGTGTTGTGGTGTTATGTGTTTTTGCGACAGGTTACCGTATACCGTACCGTAGCCTCTCCACCTTTAAGCCATGGCCTACCAGTAGCCTACCGTATTTTGGGGGCTGACTTATACGGCAAGTATAGGCCTAAGCCGTAATCTTGAGCTAATATTCTTGGGGTCGGCTTATACGCCACCATTTACGGTAATGGAAGACATAAAAGTAGACGTAATAGAAGTAAAAAGGCTAATGGAAAGTCAAGATGTGAGAAAAGCCCCGGGTCCAGATGGAGTGTCGAACTGGATAATGAAAGAGTGCAGTAACCAACTAGCAGGAAAGTTACATAGTGTAATTGAGAGTTCACACAAGGAGAGCAGAGTCCCGCTTGATTGGAAAAGAGCAAATATTGTGCCAATTCACAAAGGAGGAGACAAAGAAGAACCACTAAATTACAGGCCAGTATCATTAACAAGTGTAGTGGCAAAAATGTGTGAAAAAATTGTGAAGGACAGATGGTTGAAATATTTGGAAGAGACATACACTCTCGCAGGTGGCCAGTTTGGATTTAGAGGAGGAATGTCATGTACAACGAATTTATTAAGCTTTTACTCGAGAGTGATCGATGTGACACATGAAAGAGAGGGGTGGGTCGATTGCATATACTTGGACCTAAAAAAGGCATTTGGCAAGGTACCTCACAAGAGACTGCTCTGGAAGCTAGAACATGTAGGAGGATTGAAGGGTGGTTTGCTGAAGTGGATGGAAGACTTTTTGAGCAACAGAGAGATGAGAACAGTAATAAAAGATCAGAAGTCAGAATGGTGCAGTGTGATAAGTGGAGTTCCTCAAGGATCAGTATTGGCCCCAGTGATGTTCTTGGTCTATGTAAATGATATGACAGAGGGAGTGAACAGTTATATGAGTTTATTCGCTGATGATGCTAAATTACTAAGAAAAGTTGAAAGTAAAGAGGACTGTCAGGATTTACAAAAGGATCTAGATAAGATCTTCAGATGGAGTCAACTATGGGAAATGGAGTTTAATGCTAAAAAGTGTAAAGTGATGGAAATGGGCAGTAGCAAAAAGAGACAGAGAGGAAAGTATTCGGTGGGAAATGAATGGATAATCAAAACAAAGGTCGAAAAAGATCTGGGAGTATGGATTACGGATAATTTGTCACCTGAGAAGCACATAAACAAGATCACAGGAGATACATATCAGTTGCTGAGGAATAAAAGAATGGCATTCAAATATCTGGAAGGAGAGATGATTAAGAAATTGATAACATCTTTGATTCGACCAAAGTTGGAATATGCGGCAGTGATTTGGTCCCCGCATAAAAAGAAGGATATAAGGAAGATTGAGAGAATACAAAGAGCAGCCACAAAAATGGCTCCAAGCCTGAGAGATTTACCATATGAAGAAAGACTTTCAAGACTAAAACTCCCAACACTTGAGAAGAGAAAATGGGAGATTTTATAGCAGTGTATAGAGCATTAATGGGTCTGGAAATAATTGATAGAGAAGATTTGTTTGTGTGGGACGATAGAAGTACAAGAGGTCATGAGAAGAAATTGAAAAGAACCACATGCAAGAGGGATATAAAAAGATACAGCTTCCCGTATAGAATCATAGAAGCCTGGAATAACCTTGATGCAGAACTGATTAATGCAAAAAATATTCAGGAGGCTGGATAATAGTAGATTTGGAGACGGGACAGTACGAGCATAGCTCTTTTCTTGTATGTTACAACTAGGTAAATACAACTAGGTGATGGTGTTGTGAGGCAGTACAAGACAACTAAGATGTCCCTCTTTCGCAAGAGTCTTAAGAGCCCTGAGGAGGTCTCTAAAGCCCTGAAAGATGCTCTTATTGCTCTTGAACAGTCTGATAAAAAGGCTGGAAAGGCACAAGAAGACACCAGCAAAAGTTTAACGCAGATCAAAATAATGCTGTACGGCACTACTGACTCCGAGCCACAGGATATCGTTTTGGCACAACCTGCACATGAATTCTACAACACTACGTCTTAAGCGTCTTACACAGCTTAGCTCCCTCAGCCACATGGACAATAAAAGGTAATGATATGCGCCCCTTAATTATTATTAATACAACGCCATCTCGGTGGGGGGAGCAGATGACTTTAATCATATTAACATAACCATATTAACTTTGATCAGTATACTAAATTTGTTTAGTATACTGGCCACGATAGACTAAATTCATCTGCTCCCCCCACCGAGATGGCGTTGGCGTAATAATATGTAAGGGGTGCATATCATTGCCTTTTAACGTCCGTGTGGCTGAGGGAACTAAGACGCCCTGTCAAGGGTTCGAATCCGACCTGGTACTGTTATACAGTTGGTCTTAATTTATTAAAACTGTAAATATTGTTTAGTAAGATCCAAAGTCAGTAGATACTAGAAACAATGTTTGGCGTTGGCAGACTCGGCTCTGACATTACACGTACTCACCGACTCAGTCATGTCTTCTATTATCATCTGCTCTCACGCAAGATTATGAAATATCCACAGGATGTTTAGAAAAACTGATATGAAAACTGAAAAACTCACCCAACTATCATATTCCTGACACATTTCAGTATATACTGTATTTTACAGCTCATAAGATGCACTTTTTTCCCTAAAAAATACCCTGAAAAACACTCATGCGTCTTCCAAGACGAATGTTGTAGGAGGTTAGCTTAGGTAGCTATTCAATTCAGCCACTTATATGATGCAACCTCAGTACTTATCTGTAACAAGTATTTCAAATACCATAAGACATTCAAATCAACGAATCTGTCTTCACGCTGTGATGTTTACTGTGGTACTGGCCGGAGCCATTCCGCCTCAGCAGATTGGCGTCAACAGCCATTCCGTGTATAAGGAACTTTGTTTGTTACATTAGATGAAAGTTTGTATACGTATGTACATGCAGCCATCACAAATACTACACGCATACAGGAAAATTCAAACAATACGTGGTGAGGCACAGGAGGCAGGCAACGTAGTGAGGCACGGGAGGACGTGAGAGGTGTTTACACTCAGGACGACAAAGCCAGACTCAGCTGATCGGCACACCAGGCAGGCACGCAGCATCACACCGCTGCGGTTGGGTTTGTTTTGACTCCCGCCGTCCTACCTGCGAGTACATGTTCACCCAGCCAACATGACAATTTACTTATACTATCGCATGCATGCTAGAAAATAAAAATGGCTGATGAGCAGTGCTGAATGAAGATAATGAATAGTGAGTGTTCTTGTGAGAAAATGACGTATATCGGACAACAGTTTTGGTGGTCACTTTTTTTCTTTTTTTCTTAGAAATTTCCTTCCAAAATCAGGGTGCGTCTTCCAAGATGCAGCGTCTTATAAGTCATAAAATACGGTAATAGGCGCATATTTTAAACAAGGAGAGGGAGGTCAGAGGGCCATAAACCAGTGATACGGACACGGCGAGCAAATCCAGAGATTCTACGTGTGCTGGTGACAGTGTTATCTGCTTGCAGTGACCATGGCTCTGCTGTAGAGCTAAATATTACTTGCAAGAAGTGTGTTGTGAGTGAATTAGTGTGTCGCAGTGGTGAGGTGACTGTCTTAACCCTGCGTTAACGCTAGGCCGAGGTGCGAGTTAACTGCCATGCCTAGTGCCGTGCAAACAATTTTGTGCCGTCTGCCCTCTGCCGCACGATTGTTTTTGCCACACTTTGATTACTATGGTGCCCACTACACCCTCCTCCACTCCTAAAGGAGTAGGCGAGGCTTGGGTGGTTGCTGCTATAGACAATTTGTTGGGGTTCCTCTTTAGTATGAGGAGGAAGATCACGGGAGAGAGGTGACTGTAAGTGCAACACTGTAGGTCAGTTGGAGGGAGAGGAAACTGGATGTGTTTGTTAAGTACAACACGGCCATACCCAGCTCTGCAGCTGTGGATAAACTGTTCTCCCAAGGGTCAGACGTCATAAAGGCCAAAAGAGCGAGTCTGACCACCTATAATTTTGAGATTGGTCTTCATGAAAGGGAACATGGACCAGCTCAAGATGAAATTGTCACCAGAGGAATCTTAATGAGGAGTCTGAAGTTAAGGGCCTGATATTATAGCAATGAAATATAATTATGAGTGTAGTGTACTAAAACTAATTATTACCCCTTAGTTTGTTGATCAATTGAGTCACAATAAGGGGGAGGTGAAATGTGAGCTATAACATCTGTGAGGCACTGAGGGGTAGGTATGAAAAAATTACTAATATACACACAACCCTCGTTTTCCCGGACCTCCATTTCCCGGATATCGGATTTGCCGGACAAAATCCGAGGTCCGGGGATATGTCAGAGTCCCGGACAAATGCCTGGTCCAGTCCGTAAATCGAAAAAGTTGTCCGGCGGTCCGAGCGCCTCCTGTCACCCCTGGTCAGTGTCCGCGCCTCCCGCCAGGTGGCAGCATGCTCAGCGGTCGTATTGTTTACATTTGGGCACAAGACACTCACGGCTCACCTGCACCGTCTCCCACAGTCCCCTGACCCCCACTGCCCCTGGTGCAGGAATGTCTCTGAGACTATTGAACCCTTTCTGCTGCACTGTCCACGCTTCCACTCCCACCATGTAGTGCTACTCTCACAACTCCTCACCCTGAACGTCGCCACCATTGACCTGCCCACCCTGCTGGGGTCTGCTGGCCTCCCGCCAGGTGGCAGCTTCTTCATTTTCTTCTTGTGACCTTTGTCGCTTAGTATCGCTTCATAGGTCCTCTTCCACTTTGTCTCCTTCGTTAACAAACCTTGTTAACTCTTCCCCTGTTTATTTAACCTGGGAAAGACATTTTGATCAGTTTTCAATCCTTTGACTATCATCCTAATTCATTGTCTCTGTGTTCTTATCTCCCAGCACTGCGTTAGGAACACTTTGGTGAGGTTTACAATACTTTCAGTTTCCTTTCTGTCCCCATACAGCCCTAACACCGTACACAGGGCCCCGTCTTTCTGCTCTAGTCTCCTGTCCCACTCCTCTCTGCCTAGGACTGTTACTATTGACGCTATAAGCCTTTCCCTCTAGACTCCTATACTTGTTGCATGCTCAGCAGTCGTATTGTTTACATTTGGGCACAAGACACTCACGGTTCACCTGCACCGCCTCCGTCAGTACCCTGACCCCCACTGCCCCTGGTGCAGGAACGTCTCTGAAACTATTGAACACTTTCTGCTGCATTGTCCGTGCTTCCACTCCCACCATGTGTGCTACGCTCTCAACTCCTCGCCCTGAATGCCGCCACCTGTGACCTGCCCACCCTGCTGGCGGCGGCTGGCGTCCACCCCTCCCAGCATCACGCTGTCATCCACCTCACCTGTGCCTTCCTGAGGAAGACAGGTCAACTACAGCGCCTGTGATAGCATCATAGGACATCACTAGGGCTCATAGCGTTCCCCAAGGGATCCTCGCAGCCCAAAAAACAACAACAAAGTGACGTAAAAGGCCACGGCGGGGTAGTTGATATTGGCGGTTGCCGGACAGTAAATACTTGAGTAGGATAAACGTTCGGGGGTGGGTAATGGCCTCTTACTGTTGCGATTCCTGGACGTTTGCGGTTCCCTGACCAGTGCTCCCCCCTATTAGTCTGGGAAAACGAGGGTAGTGTGTATATCAATTGACATTGTAAGTGATCTGGTAAGATATTAACTAATTTACTACTGCAAAGAGCTTTACCTTTATTCATGCATTTTATGCAGGGAAAATATACACTTAATTGGTTTGCGGATGTGCGGACTTTTTGCTGAAAGTAAGGATTAGGGTTTGCTGATTTGCGTTTGCAGAAGTAGATTTTCGTTTGTGGTGCCCACCTCTGCTAGCAACAAAGCGGAGCATTACATTAAACTCAGTCCAGGGATCAAACCAGCTTACATTCCTGCTTACAGGCTTCCTCACAGCCAACGGGCTGTAGTGGATACACATGTTGAGGAAATATTGGAGCAAGGAGTTATTCAACACTCATGCTCACCGTGGAACAGTCCTTTGTTCCTCGTCTAAAAAACAAACAAATTTTTTCGCCCAGTCATAGACTTTCGGTGAGTGAATCAGGTCTCACAGGATTACAGGTATCCGTTACCAGTCCTAAAAGATCTGCTCATGTCGTTAGGTCAGGGTAATAATACTTTTCAATAGCTTGAACCTTTTGTCGGGTACTGGCAGGTACCCATGGCAGAATCCTCCAGAGAGGTTACGTCGTTCAATACGCCGGGAGGTCACTACGAATGGCTTCTGATGCCGTTTGGCTTGAAATCCGCGCTGCTTACTTTTCAGATAACGATAAGCGCAATTTTTGCTGGTATGCTAGGTAACTCCGTGTTTGCATACCTGAATGACATTATAATTGCTAGGAAAGACAATGAGTCTCACTTTAAAACTTTAAATATAGAGTCAGTTTTGCAGCAACTGTTGTCAGCTGGTCTCAAAGCCAAGCTCACCATGTGTGAATTTTTTAAAGCTCAGATTAGCTTCTTGGGCCATATTGTCGACTGGGAGGGACTCCACACCGGCACACCATGGATGATAAGATATTGGCAGTCAAAAATTTCCTCAACTCCAGAGTGTTGAGAATGTTAGCTTTTTGGGATTAGCGGCTATTACCGCCCCTTTAGCAAAGTTTTTGCCAAAATTGCATCTCCCCTAACACGTTTTTTAAGAAAAGATGTTTCATTTCATTGGGATGCCCCTCATGAGCGAAGTTTTGAATAGTTAAAACATGCACTCGTGAAAGCTCCTGCCTTGGCATTCCCAGATTTTTCTGTTCCATTTGAGCTTGACAACTTGGCAACATCGCTCCCACCACGACTCGTCGGTGTCGGAGCGATAATTCATCATTTACGACATTTATTGTACACTAATCACGTCTCTAGGATATTTATATCTATGACGCATGCTTATTTATAAACAATATCACTTGTTTTCGTGTATAAAGCACTCCATTCGCAAAATAGTAACACAGGAACAGGTCTTTCTTAGGCTCCCATTGCAAACCCAATACCTTCTCTCTATCTGAATCCAGAATATTCACACTATCATGATTGATATTTCCACTCACAATCCAGTGTTTTATGTGGAATCCCCCATGCTTTAGAACTGTCTCCACGTTTCTCATATCTCCAGTAATCCCTTCTCCACTTTCAGTTGAAAGGAGTATGTCATCCACATAAGAGTCCCTGTTTATGATTTGACTCACCTTGGGAAACTCATATTTATACATTTCTGCAGTTTTCCTCATTGCTAGCGTGGCAATAGCTCCACTACATTTCTCTCCGAATGTAACGGATGTCAGTATATAATGATCAGGTTCCTTTTCCGGTTTCATATCCCGCCATACAAATCTATGAGTGTGCTGGTCGATATTGCCCAGTTTCACAGAATGATACATTTTCCCAATGTCTCCTGCGGCTGCTACCTGATCCTGTCTGAATCTAAGTAACACTCCACAAAGATTGTTAACAACATCCGGACCCTTAGCACACCAGTCATTCAAACACTGTCCCATGTATCTTGCTGATGAATTAAAAACAATGCGGAGGGGTGTGGACGTGGATCCCGGTTTAAGTATTTCGTGGTGATGAAGGTAGTGAACTGGACCTTTATGAAATTGTATCTCCTCCTTACTGAGTTTCCTAGCAACGTCCCTATCTTTCATATCATCAATTTCACTTTGATACTTTTGTGTATAATCAGGACCCAGTTTCCTTAGCCTAACCTCGAGAGACTTCATCCGGGCAATAGCCACCTTCACATTGTTTTTCAACTCTCGGGGATCCTTCCTTCAGCCATGGATAATTAGACACCCACTCCCTTTTCTCCACATTATATCTTAATCCATTTTCAATCAAGGCTAATTCTCTTTCATCCTTCATACTATGTTCTGATTCTGGACAGTTTCTACATAAACACTTGGGACATTTTGGCTTGCATTCTGTTCCCATGTTTTCCATAGTAAAGAATTCATCCAACTGTTTTTTTTACTCATCCTTTACATCAACTAATAACTGATCCACTTGGAATTGACCCGCGATATGTTGGGTCCTGATGGTAATATGACAAACAGTACCACAAGTCTGGGGAATGAGGGGGTGTGAGCCACGTATACAGTATCCAAATGTGTTCCTTAACAACTGTAATTTACCCCTTGTTTGCACCACCTCAGGTAAGAGCTCACAATAATCAACGCCAATCAGAATGTCAATATGCCCCGCAGGCCTCCTTACGTCTTCAGCTGAGATACCTTCAAACACCGATGCTATACTAGATATTTCAAGCTTATCAATATTAGTTGAAATTTCATCAATTCCTATTGCCCTTAATTCCACTATGTTACCATCATTATCCTCAAGAGGAATTACATATTCCTTTGTAAGAAAACTCTCCTTGGCATTTCCGATCTTTACCATCGTCATAGTGATATTTCTCCCCTTTATGCCAAGTTCACGCGCCCTTTGATGGCGTATAAGGGTAACATCTGAGCCTGAATCATACAGAATTGACATAGGTCGCCCACCGCAATGTGCTTTACCTATCGCTAATAAAGTCCTGTTCCCCTTACAGCTATAGATGTTGAACGTGTCATAGTTTTGACTCAAGGCATCATGCAGTAAAGGATGATGGAATCTTGTGCATGCCCTCCCATTGATTTTCACCCCGCACTGCGTACCATAACCACAGTTCCGTGCCATGTGACTACCTTCAATACAATTGAAACATATACCCCTGGATTTGACTGCCTCAAGCCTCGCTGCATTGTTTAATGCCTTGAATCCGTCACATTCGTATATATTGTGTCCAACAGTATTATGCAGCCAGCATTTTTTATCCATAGATTGGTTTCCTGTGCCAATTTTCCTCACAGCCTCAGTCAAATTTACTATATGTTTCTCAAAGTCCCGGTTCTTGTTATCTTGGGTTATTTGGATATTCTTAATAGTGTCCACAATATTATGATCACTTTCATTCCTCTCCGAAACACCCGTTAAACTATTGACATTCTTAGTGACAGTACTACACCTAACATTAGAGTCCATGTATTCTAGAGCTTGTTTCTCTCTCAATAGGAATTCCAACAATGATGGGAACAGGTTAGAGATAGTTCACCAGATTTCATGGTCCATTCTCTTTTCTGTAACGCCGGCAAGATTCTCTCTACCATGCTCACGACATGAGCAGTATTCATTTCCAATTGCAGGTTAACTATTTTTAAGTCCAACCAACACTGCTCCACCTTCCCCGCCATTTTGATGAACCCTTTATTGTCTCCTTCACTCAATGACTTCAGTGCTTTCAATTCACTAATCACCACATCAACGATCTTACAGGGTTTACCATATTGATCATCAAGACGCTTAAACATTGAGTCGTAGTCGTTATCGCACCCAGCTATGCACTTTAGAGCGTCGTCACTGATACACTGTTTTAATGCAAAGGGGTCCTTGCCATAATGCTTTTCTAAGATGCGGATAAAATCGTCTTTAAAGCCTGGATAATCTCTTATATCTCCGGTAAATTTTGGGGGTTCTAATGCCTTTACTTTGACTTTCATTTTACTCTCACTTTCCTTGCACTTATTCAGTCTGTAAATCTTGCTCAAACAATCCTTCACATCATATTCTACACCAGAGATATACTGTTCCGCCTCCTCTATTTCACTTTCATCAGTCAGCACATCCACATATCCATTATGAATAGTCTCTAACTCCTTAAAGGCGTCACTCACCTCACCGTAAGTTTCCTTCCACATTTCAATAGGATCCTGCCTATCGACACAATTCTTAAACATAGTCATCTTCCGTGTAACCTTGCCTTTCGCAATCCCATGTTGTTTGCGAAGGGCTGCCAGCTGCTCATCCTTAGTCCCCGTCATCTCGTCGGGAATGTTATCGAAGTGTGCCGAGTGTATATGCAAGCACCAGTATCCCGTAGCACATTTATTCATCCAAATCGCTTTGATCTGCAAGCATAAGTTATGGACTAACAAGCAGTCGAGAACACCGAACATAACACATAACAAGTATGAATCACTAGTCAAAGATCCGCAAATTAATAACTAGACCATAAACTTAAACATCACGTGCCTCCTGAACTCACATATTACCAAAAGCACCTATACTTAGTACACCAACTAAAATAACAAGTCCAACAAACAATAAGAAAAATAGGCACAGAAAATGAACAAATACTCACAACACTAGCTCCTCTCGTTTACACGAATACCTCGGCGGTCAGTAACAGCCAGTAATCCTTCGTCATTAAGGAAATCCATGAAGCTAGGAAGGGGCGTGGAGACACCCACAAGTCCTGTCTACACCACCTTATGTCCGTTTCCACCAAAACCAGATGTTAGAGTGAGCCACACTCTCCTCGACACCGGCCAGGTCAAGTGTTCCAATAAAAGCCACGTCACTAGACACGACGAACGCGATGCGCCAAACTCCTCGCAAACAAAGACGATGAATAATATCACCTACTGATACACTAACTGCTTGTATCTCCGGGACCTCCCTGTACAGTACTGTAAAAGCATAAAAACCACTTACCAGTGAACAGGTAGCAGCAGGCATGTAATCCAAGGAGAGGGGAGCATTGTTGTAACATGTAGAAGATGTTAGGGGGAGTCGCATTTTAACACTGGTATCACTTACGCAATCACCGGATGGCGTTCTCGAGACCCGAGTTCGATCCCGAGTGAGACCCATAAATCCACTTAAAGTCTTTCTGCACCGTCGAGTGGCCTAAGAACACCCACAGTCCCACATGCCCTGTCCATTAACTCTACCTTCGACTGCGAGTGCATCAGAGGACACAGGGGGCGGCACACAGTGGAGCCTCTAATCACAGGCGTCACTATAAAAATCCTGCCTGCGCCACCACGGGCGAGGACCAACCATCACATCCCTCAAGTGAACCTCCAGAGACTACCATCCGAGCCCTGGGTCACCACTGCCTACTGGCGCTATAGACACAAATGTACAAAAAAAAAAAAAAAAAAAAGTTTTTTAAAGTATATCAAAATTATTCAAGTAAATTATGTTTTGGCCTCGAAATCTGTGAATCTCCATTACCGAAATTTTACGATTTGTTGATGGCGGGGACAGCAACCTGGCTATTTGTCAACAGAACGAATCGCATGTGTGAATGTAAGCGCGGCACACGGCTGCTATTTCCCGGTTTCCCGAGGCATAAATCTGCAGGTATTTGGCCAGTGTGAACCGACCTTAAGAGTTTATCCGGTAGGCTTGCCCGATGGTATCTGACGATCCAAGAGTTTAATCCAACCTTCAAACATTTGCCTGGGCGTGCAAATGTGGTAGCTGATGCGCTATCGCAAAACGTTCTGGTGGTTGGGGCACAGGGGCAACTCCCGTGCCGAATTTTTCACTCATATGAATTGTTGAACAGCGCAAACATGAAATTTGGGGGAAGGTCATCTATGCCTCAGAATCAGGCGATGGGACCTCCTTACCATCATTACTAGTGTATTACTCACAACTTTTACTGTCGACTGACAGGATACTTTGCCGACATTGGCCACAGAAAAAGGATCCAGTGGAACAATATGTTATTCCTGACATTTTTGTTCCTTCCAGAACCCATGGTTCTTAATGGAACCATGGGTTCCATTAAGCCCATGGAAATGGGCTTTCCATGGGCTTAAACTTGTACTTAACGGTACTTAAACTTGTGCACAATGTACCCATGGTTGGACATCCGGGACGTAACCGTACCCTTGCAGCCACGAGGCATGTGTATTTTTGGCCCACGATGCGTGTGGGCATTGAAGAAGTTGCCAGGTATGGCAACATATGCCTACCGCCTCCCCAACAATATGTTGGGGAGGCAGTAGCAGAGTGGTTAGCATCTCCGAGTGGCATTCTCGCTGACCCGAGTTCGATCCTCGATGAGAACCAAAATCTACTTTAAATCTTTCTGCACCGCTGAATGGCCCCACATACACATGCTGCCCATAAACTCTATCTTCGATTGCGAGTGCATCGGAGGACACGGGGGCAGCATGAGCCTCTGATCACAGGCGTCACTATAAAAATCCTGCCTGCACCACCAACGGCCGAGGGCCAACCATCACAGCCCTCAAGTGAACCCCCAAGGCCTACCATCCCTCTCCTAGAGGTCACTGCCTACTGGCGCTATAGGCTAAGATGTAAAAAATAAATAAAAGGTGTGTATCTTGTGCCCAACAGAAAAGGGACGACTCCAGGACCCGCTCCTATTTTAGAATACCCGCAACCTGAGCAACCATGGGACGTAGTAGCAATAGATCTTCTACAGTTGCCCAAGAGTCATCACGGCTCACAATATCTTCTGGTGTGTGTAGACCATTTTTCAAGGTTTTTTTGTCCTCGCACCGGTGACGAATAAAATGGCTGCGACTGTGGCCCATGCATTAATTACTCACCATTTCTGCCCTTTTTCCACACTAAAAGTATTACTAAGTGATAATGGCGCAGAGTTCCGTAATATATTGCTTGTGGAGATTTGTACAATTTACAGTATTAACCCTTTCCGCACCGTCACGTACACATATACGGGATGAGCTTATACGTAAAATAAGCCGTCACGACGTCACGTACCCATATACGTGATTAATTAAAAGGAATACTGTAAGTCAGTTTTGTTGCTTGGAGTTGTATTTATATTACTGTATGTCGCACTGGGGATACTGGAAGCTCTGCCCCACTCCACCAGCAGCTAATCAGAGACTATAACGTCACGGTGTCTCGACTAATAGGAAGGAGATTTACCCAAGGGACGTCAGTCGTACTTCTGCCCCCACCAAGGAAGGATATACTGCATTGTGTCTTCGTGGCTTAGCCATCTTGGATCTGCTTATATTTCGTGCGTTTTTCACCGTAGAGGCTGACACAGAGTCCATTTCTGGTTCAGAATACCTGCCAGGTGACTCTGATCGTGAGAACAGTGATGATAGTGAGGACAGTGATCTAGATGATGATAGTGAAGATGAAATATTGTTGATGTGACAAATTGACGTCAACGTGTGTGACAAGTTGTTGATGCAGGGTGGTCTTTCATATCCGACATCTTTGAAGACGCTAGACTAGACGCTGTGCCCGCGTTCAGTGGTGACGTCACCGGGAAGATTCGTGCGTCCGTGCCCCATTTTTCCTCCCCAAGAGAGGCGTTTTTTCACTTTTTTGATGCGGAAGTGATAGATAAATTATGTTTGTGGATGAACGAAAGGGCTGCTGAATATTTTACTAGTGCAGGTAAAAGAAAAGTGAATGGAATTATATGGCGGCCTGTCAAAGGGGATGAAATGCACGTGTTCATTAGCTTGTTGATGGTGATGGGGGTTATGAAATTACCGAGGATGTACAATAAACCCTTCATGTTCGCGGGGGTTAGGGAACAGAGACACCCGCGATTAGCGTAAATCCGCGAGCATGACATTAGTCATTCATTTACCCATAGTTTTTTTTTTTTTTTTTTTTTTTTTTTTTTTTTTTTACGTCACAAGGAACTGGCCAAGGGCACAACAAAAATGGGTAACACAAAGCCCGCTAGTTGCCAGTCCCTATAAAGAAGACAGTAAGAGAATACAATACAAACAGAGGGGTAGGCCTATTTAGTTCGGGAGGTGTCTTGTTACTCTTCTCTTGAAAATATTTAAGTCATAGGAAAGTGGAAAAATAGAAACAGGAAGAGAGTTCCAGAGTTTATCAGTGAAAGGGATGAAAGAGTAAAGATACTGATTAACTCTTGCATTAGGAAGATGGACAGAATAGGGATGAGAATGAGTAGAAAGTCTTGTGCAGCGAGGCCGTGGGAGGGGGGGAGGCATGCAGTTAGCAAGTTCAGAAGAGCAGTGAGCATGAAAATAACGGTAGAAGAGAGCAAGAGAAGCAACATTGCGGCGGTGATTTAAAGATTGAAGACAGTCAGTCAGAGGAGAGGAGTTGATGAGACCAAAAGCTTTTGACTCAACCCTGTTTAGAAGAGCTGTAGGAGTGGATCCTCCCCAAACATGTGAGACATACTCCATAGATAGATAGATAGATAGATAGATATTTACCATACATGGGCGGATAAGGCCCCTGTAGAGAGCAAGCAATTGGGAGGGAGTAGAAAAAAAAAAAAAAAAAAAAAAAAGGGGGAGGTTGAAAACCCGTGAGTAATCAAATCCGCGAGCCTTAAGCCCGCGAACATGAAGGGTTTAGTGTATATGTATTGGTCACATAGTGTGCAGGTTGGAGGCCCCAGTATATTTTGCAAGGATGTGATGGGTAGAGGCAGATTTCTCAGCTTGCTGAAATTCCTCTGCTTTTCCTCACCTGGCGCCGTGGACAAGAAGCACCCCAAGACCCGGATTGAGCCTTACCTGGGACTACTACGTGACCGCAGCAGAAATGTGATGGTGCCTGGGAGGGATATTGCTATTGATGAGGCCCTCATATTGTGGAAAGGACGACTTGGGTTCAAACAATTTATTAGAACCAAAAGATCGAGGTTTGGCATCAAGGTCTTCATTCTTTGCCCCTCTCACGACACCTGGAGTGGATATTCCTGGAATTTTGAGGTGTACCATGGGAAGAATAGCGACTTCAACTTAGACGACCCAGCTGCTTCTCACCTATCCATCTCAGAGGTCATTGTGGCACACTTTATGAAGGATCTCTTTGACTCGGGACGACACGTCGTGACTGATAATTGGTACACGAGTGTGAGGCTCAGTGACTATCTACAGACAAGAGATACGGTGATGACAGGTGTTATACGGAGCGGGAGAGGACCCCCCAAGAAACTGATGGATGAGAAACTAGACAAGCACAAATCAGTATTTGCTAGGAAAGGCAACAGTCTGCTCGTCAAGTATCAAGATAAGAAGGAGGTGACAGTGCTTACTACTATGTATAATGCAGGACTTGTGGAGAAAAGCAAGACATTCTTCGGGGATAGAACGGTGTTCTTCAACAAGCCTCTACACATTGATCGCTACAACAGTCTCATGGGGAGTGTGGACATGGCAGACCAGCTTCTCGAACCGTATGCGTATGAAAAAAAAGTCTGGCCTGGTTCAAGAAACTTGGAATACATTTCATTTTCCGTATCCTTTTGAACTCTTTCCTGGTGTACCATAATCAGACAAAGCATAAGGGTGATTTTTTTAAGTACATCATCTCGGTCAGTGAAGAACTGGTGTAAGCACAGCGATGGTGCCAGAGCTCTACATGATGAAGCAAAAGAAAGAAAATTACAAAGACCAACCAAAAAAATGGCAAAAGAGGAGCTGGTCCATGCCTGGGTTCGCCATCAACCAAGGAAACAGAAGATGTGCCGAGTGTGTTATAAAGAGTCAGGTAAATGGAAGGACACTGTATACTACTGCCTTGGGTGTCCTGGGGAGCCAGGTCTGTGTTCCCTTGAGCACTTCACTTCCTGGCACCGGGATACACCAAAGCCAGGTACAAGTGGGACGTCTTCACGCAGGAAACTATCCCAGCAATAAACTCCTTCATATTCATCACTCAAGCAAAAAAGAAGACATATTTATGGTGAGTACGGAACTTTCATAACTATACTACTACTACTACTCTATACTGTTTTCCTAACTATTCTACTATTATTATTATTATTATTATTTTTATTATTATTATGCCTATTATTATTATTATTATCATCATTATTATTATTTATGTGTATCTAGTAGGGAACATTGATAACTACGACTACTACTACTACTACTACTACTTCTAATACTACTATCCTGTTGTACCTAACTACTCTACTATAAAAATGTATGGGTATTTGGCCAGGTTTAGTGGGTGGATATTCTGCGGGGGAGCGAGCGGGCGGGAGCGGTATAGAGGCCTAATGAGCGGGGCGCGCGCACGGTGCGGAAAGGGTTAAGCAGACTTTCGTGGTAGTTTACCATCCAAGCTCGAATGGGCTGGCGGAGCACGCTAACAGGAAGCTCCTTGACGCGTTACGACCTGTCGTAAACAGTTTGCACGACAATTGGGAAGATTGGTTACCATACGTGACAGCTTGCATTAATAGTTCATTTTGTGAGTCCATGGGCAAGTCTCCTCACTACATACCTTATGGTGCAGATAAATGGATGCCATACGACCTATTGGCCAGGCCAAGTAAACCTGTGTATAACATAGATAGCTATCGTGATCTACATTTGCATGTCTTTGCTAATGTACACAAAAGTGTCAGGGAAAGCTTCTCATGCTGAGATGATGGCACAACAACATAAAGCATGAGGTTCCTATTTCTATACGAATTGGCGACACCGTAATGGTAACTCCGAGTAGGAATTCTAAGTTGGCGCCGAAATTCTTTGGCCCGCGCTTGATTGTTGGTGAGAAGCATGGCAATAAATATGAAGTATTGGATTCATTTCTAAACACTGTCGACATAATTCATAATGACAGGTTAAAGAAGACCAAAGCCCAAACGAACCCAACTTTTGCTGAATGTGGTAACCTACCTTCACGCACTTCTGCTAAACCAATTACAGCTAAGTATTAATTATCCGACCTTGGGGGGACCGAAGGTAGGTCGGATAATTGGAAAAGTCGGATGTTCGGATATCACAGTAACCATAAACGTAAGGACAAAATGGTATAGAACATAAAAGATGCAGCTCTTGAAGGCCGCCGATCCAGTGGTATACGCGAAAGTAAAATTCATGCATAAATAAAGCCACAACAATGTTTTCTAAAAACTAACAAAAAAAAAAGTAAAATAAATGGCCAAAACAAGACACAATGTGGTGGTGAAAAAAGTTGGTTGTTTGGACAAGTCGGATGTTTGGAGGTCGGATGTTGGGAATTTGGCTGTACCACTAAAGCCAAGCATGGCTATAATCTACAATCCTGAGTCTAGATACTTTTTTTGCACATTCTGCCTTGTGAAATGCATGTATTGCATGTTACTTTTATTATAAACCTTCTGAAGGCTCGACTGACCTGCATGAAGCTAACCTTGTTACATGCCAACCATGATTATAGGCTCCATCCCCTGCATGCCCAAACCAAGCGAGACCTTGTCAATGCTTTCGGTAGGGTGTCTCAGTTCTTATTTGGGACAGCTATGGATGAACATGTCCAAGACTTGCGGGAGCAGTATAATCGACTTGTTACTATTTTGGTTGCTAACCGAAGGGTTTATTAAAATCAACAGTAAAAGGTTGGAAATTCTTGAAACTGATGTCCGACACCTTTTACAACAGGCCAATCAGCTTACTAGAGTGCTGAACAGTGCCATTGTGCGTTACAGACTCTCTCACTGATTTTCAATTACCTTGACCAGACTGTACTAGTTTTTTAATCCTCACTCAATGTGATCGTTTCCAATAAAGCGGCCCTAATCCAAACATGGTAGATGCAGATAGTGGAAGCGTAACTGCGTCTTTTCCCTGTGGAAGATTTCTTACATACACTAAACATTGGTCAATATCTATTCAATTTGCAACCCTTGTTCAGACAGGATACTATTCAGCACTGCTATCTGGTCTTGTAAGCAACGCTTACCGTGGATGTTATTGTAGTGCGTGTGCCCTTTAAGTCATCAGAGATTTTTTTGGCTTATTTGGTGGAACCTTTTCATTTTTCTGTTAATCAGACATTTATAACACTGGACTTACTATCATCTCTAGTTATAGTGGCTGACGATCTGTTTCTATGCATCTGGCCGACTAGAGGATTTATTTGCAGTTTCACTATTAGCCTTTCTTCCTATTTCAGGTGGCATATGTGAAGTCAACCTTGAGTAGTCCAGCAGACGCACTTAACTCCTGCCTGTATAAACACTTGATTCCTCAAATAATTATAATTTGTCATCAAGTGTTTCATGGGTATCACTACTCCTTTATGAGCGATCATCATGTGTCCGTCGTTTGCCCTTACAGAACTTTCTATCAACGGGTTTCTGGTCACTATGCAATTTTTGGTTCTTGTTATGCTTCCATGAAGCTTTTACAGGAAACGTCTCCAATCGACTGTTTCCTCTCGCATCTCTTCAGAATTTAACATTCTCTAGAATATCTTTTGTTACTAATACCCTCTCTGAACTCAAGTTCTTTAACCAGTCGCAGTTTGTCGCGGCTCTGGAGGACGCCTTGCCTAAATACCAAAACCCCATTGTTTTTATCCCAGTATAGTAGCTCCTATTCGCATAATTATCCTCATTTATAATACCACTTTGTTGTTTTCTCAAGCGAGCTATCACGTTGTACAAGTATATTTCACGTGGAAAAGCTCAATCTTCACAGGTCTAACAGGTATTACACATTTATGTAACATGGTTTAGGTACTTTTCTTATGCCGCGTGGGTGTGCCAGGCGCGTGACCAAGCGATGTTAAGGGATAGGTATTGATATGATAGCTATGGGTGTGCCACATTCTATTAACAGTTTTAAAACAGGTCTTTTATGTTTTAGTAAAGTACCTTTCTCGTGAGTATAATTAGTCACAAACTCACCTTGGTAGCTATGAGGAGGAAGGCACGTACACTTTAAGAACAGGAGAAAGGGGAGAAAACTATAAAGCCGGGTAAACACATGTGAACAGAACACCGTATCGTAACAAGGCCGCGTTGCACGACGAAGATACGCATAACAAGGTGGGGAAATGTTGTGTTTGTCATCGAGCCTCGTCGCATCGCGAACATTGATGCGTCCCACCTCGTTCAGTTGGAGTCGGTCCGTGTTTCCTGGCCTTCTGGCTTGAGAGAGAGAGAGAGAGAGAGAGAGAGAGAGAGAGAGAGAGAGAGAGAGAGAGAGAGAGAGAGAGAGAGAGAGAGAGAACACCAAGACAAAGGAAAGTTATGCTAATGAAGAAAGAAGGAAATAGGAAAGCAGAAAAGTGAGGGGAAAAAATTTAGGAGAGACAGGGAGACATGTGTTGGGATGAGGGAGGAATGGACGGGACAGGGCTGGGAGGAGGGAACCAGTAACCCTACTTCTATCAACCGCCAAAACTAATTAACTGTTATACATGTAAAGCAATCTCATCACATTCACAATTTTTGCTTCTTCAATTCCCCTACCAATTGACTGCGAAAATGGAGATCAGACTGGATATAAAAAAAATAATTCAAAGTGATATTTTTGTTTCTTTACAGCTTAGGCTACCAGAACTTTTTGGGTGCCATCATGAGTCAAGTAAAGGTGCTGGAAAGGTTGGCCAGCACAAGGGAAGTTTCCAGGACTCCTAGTCCTCCTTCCTCTCGTCCCCCCTCCACCAGTAGGGAGTCAGAGCCCTCTTCTTCAAATGCAGAAGTATGTGCTAGAACCACAATACAGACTACACCATCTATATCCAGCCAACATCAGACTGCTTCCCAGCAATCTTTAAAACAACAGCAGCAAAACCAACAACCTTTGCAGTTGTCCCAGCAACTGCCCCACCAACAGTTACAGCAACCAACCAAAACAAGAATGTCAATACTGCCTCGCCAGACTTCAAGCACTACAGAGACCTTGGCAGAGGAAACGCTGTCTCAAGCATCAGAAGAACTGTTAGTTGAGGAGGAAGATCCCATTGCTGTTGAGGAAGGGGGCAGTGCAGCATGTGTCGTGTCCTGAGTAAACACACAGGTAAGCCTTACTTTCTAGTTATTCAAAAGCTTTGTCATACATTTTAACAATTTTTTTTATTTTGTGAATACAAATAAGGTTCAATACATCAACTAAATCCAGTATATGATAGCAGGATGCACCCTTTACTCTGCATGGTTGGTAATATGGAACCTTCCATGGAACTGTGCAGAAAAGACAAAAATTTGAGATTTACACACTCATTTTACTCAACTGTGACAAATTATGTAGTGTTTGAAATTAAACTGAATGAAGATGCTGCATATTTGGGTATGTAAATATTGAAATGTCCTTAACCTGTTTATGGTTTATCACATCAGGGTACAAATACATCATCTTACATGATTAACCAAGAACATAAAGTATGCTCACGATGATACGAGCAGATACATTCCACAAAGCCTACACATAATCAAAGTTCTCGTAAACCGAAAGTATTAATACATGGGCTGAATGGGGATAAGTTCTTTGAGCGCCGACAACACGGATTCATTTCTTGTGTGTGTTAGCTTTCAAGTAGGTATAGGTGTGAGGGGAAAATATTTTATTAAACATAACTCTCTTAGTAGCCACCAAGGATGTAAGGTAAATACCAGATGGCAGACCTGATGGTCTGGTCACGACTTATAATGTCTTTTTTATTTATATGTGTTTGTATTATGCAAATTTGAAATAACGCAATCACTTATGATGAATTTTGTCTCAAATTACTCTTAAGAACCTGATTGCACACCGCTGGCACACAGCTACGATTGATGGTATGGCGAGATTTGTATTACCATTATGTACAGTTGTGCCTGCTGTCTACTGTATATAAAGCAAGTGTTTATGTTATTATTCGTATATTATTGATGTATTTATATGTGTATCACATGTGTTGATGTGATGAGCCTTCCATCTTTTTCTATGTAAGAAATATAACAGCAACGTGTTCAAGAAAGTTTTTCTCACAAAATTACATCACATTGTATGATTTATTTTTGCAGTAAATGAGTATAACTCTAGTAAAAAAAATTGCTTAGAAAACTAATTATAAAAACATTTGTAGCACCATCTTTGACTTAAAGTAATCGTCTAGACCCAATTTTTTTTTGCCTAATTATGTTGAATGCCCATGCAAAACACCTAATCCACCAAAAATAATTGATTTCCAGGCCTTATTTCCGTAAAATCACGACTTCTGTAAAAAGCGCGCGAATTTTTTTTTCTTCCCTCCAACAGGGCTACGCATGTTATTGATGACGTCACAAGAGTAACGCTCCAATGTAAACAACACTCGTCTGCCTCTGTGAGACCTGTCGGCAAATGTTATGATGAGCGATTGTACTTCGGTGTCAGACAGTGAATCTGTCACTGTGATAGATCTAGAGTACGATGCTCAATCTGAGACCGAACTAAATGATGCTGCTCGCGTATATGAGGAAAAAGGAACCTCAGATTGTGATGGGAGCCCAACCCTATATGTTTGAGCCAGAGTACGAGGTGGATGAACAGGTGTTAGCGGAGCCTGCTGAGGTTCAACACTACTACACACACTTAAACACCTCTACACACACACACAAACACTACTACACACACACAAACACTACTACACACACACACACAAACACTACTACACACACACACACAAACACTACGTACTACATACACAAACACTACTACACACATACACACACACACAAACACTACTACACACACACACACACACAAACACTACTACACATACACACACACACAAACACTATTACACACAAACACTACGTACTACACACACAAACACTACTACACACACACACACACACAAACACTACTACACACACACACACACACACAAACACTACTACACACACAAACACTACTACACACACACACCTTTGGGAGAAGTACAAAACAACTAGAAATGAATATGTAAGAATCCAAAGAGAAGAAGAAAGTAACTATGAGAGGAATATAATAGAAAAATGTAAGAATGATCCGAAACTTTTCTATAGATATATTAACCCTTTCACGCACGAAAAGTTTAATAAGCTTTTCCGTCCACTGCGACATCAGTCTGGGGCTCTCTAAGGGACCCCGCGTAATGGCCTGACTCTGCGGCGAATGTTTTGGTTATGTTATCAATTTCAACCACGATTATTCTTTTTTCCTGGCATTATTATATATCGTTGGTTTCGCAAGAGATTGTTCTGCCTTATGAAAGACAAAAATAACAAGAAATGCAAGTAAATAGCGGAGTTTAACGACTTAGAAAAAACATTGAGTAAAGAGAAATAAGAAATACTTACGTTCACCACTTCGTAGCTCGATACTTCCTGAGTCAACTTTTTATGGTTAATATGCCAATAAAAGCGGATTTTTATGAGGATTCCAACGCTACCATTAGAATTTTCATATGGCCAGTAGTTCTTGAGAAAATGGAGGAAAACTGAAACACATGTTGGAAGACAGATTAGGCTACAAGTATGGCTTACCCGGGCCGGGAACCGTTTTAAAGGGACGGGCAGTCTGCCCTGACAGGCTGCCTGCTGGGAGTGAGCTGGGATACAAGCCCTTATCACGTCACATCCACCCTCACGAGGGAGTTGACAATTAGTTTATTTTATAGGCCTAGCTTGGATCTTTTACGCAGTAAATTTTGATGCGATTCTGATAAATACTTTATTTTTGGCGAATTTTTTTATGTTTTTTGACGCAGTTTGCGTCAAAAGTTCAGATGTAGACGGGCCCGTTTTGACGCGATCGCATCACCGTGCGTGAAAGGGTTAATGGAAAAATGAAAAACAAGGAAGGAATAGATAAGCCGAAGGTAGAAGGCATAGTGTATGGAGATGCATTACAACAGGCCGAGGTGATGAATAAGTGCTTACAGACTGCATTTACAAGAGAAAGTGAATTTAAAACGAAAAATATAATAGCAAAAGAAAATATAATGGAAGACATAAAAGTAGACGTAATAGAAGTAAAAAGGCTAATGGAAAGTCAAGATGTGAGAAAAGCCCCGGGTCCAGATGGAGTGTCTAACTAGATAATGAAAGAGTGCAGTAACCAACTAGCAGGAAAATTACATAGTGTAATTGAGAGTTCACTCAAGGAGAGCAGAGTCCCGCTTGATTGGAAAAGAGCAAATATTGTGCCAATTCACAAAGGAGGTGACAAAGAAGAACCACTAAATTACAGGCCAGTATCATTAACAAGTGTAGTGGCAAAAATGTGTGAAAAAATTGTGAAGGACAGATGCTTGAAATATTTGGAAGAGACAAACACACTTGAAGGTGGCCAGTTTGGATTTAGAGGAGGAATGTCGTGTACAACGAATTTATTAAGCTTTTACTCGAGTGATCGACGTGACACAGGAAAGAGAGGGGTGGGTCATTGCATATACTTGGACCTAAAGAAGGCATTTGACAAGGTACCTCATAAGAGAGTGCTCTGGAAGCTAGAACATGTAGGAGGATTGAAGGGTGGTCTGCTGAAGTGGATGGAAGACTTTTTGAGCAACAGAGAGATGAGAACAGTAATAAAAGATCGAAAGTCAGAATGGTGCAGTGTGATAAGTGGAGTTCCTCAAGGTTCAGTATTGGCCCCAGTGATGTTCTTGGTATATGTAAATGATATGACAGAAGGAGTAAACAGTTATATGAGTTTATTCGCTGATGATGCTAAATTACTAAGAAAAGTAGAAAGTAAAGAGGACTCTGAGGATTTACAAAAGGATCTAGATAAGATTTTCAGATGGAGTCAACTATGGAAAATGGAGTTTAATGCCAAAAAGTGTAAAGTGATGGAAATGGGCAGTAGCAAAAAGAGACAGAGAGGAAAGTATTCCATGGGAAATGAATGGATAATCAAAACAAAGGTCGAAAAAGATCTGGGAGTATGGATTAAGGACAATTTGTCACCTGAGAAGCATATAAACAAGATCACAGGAGATACATATCAGTTGCTGAGGAATATAAGAATGGCATTCAAATATATCTGGATGAAGAGATGATCAAGAAATTGATAACATCTCTGATTCGACCAAGATTGGAATATGCGGCAGTGATTTGGTCACCACATAAAAAGAAGGATATAAGGAAGATTGAGAGAATACAAAGAGCAGCCACAAAAATGGCTCCAAGTCTGAGAGATTTACCATATGAAGAAAGACTTTCAAGACTAAAACTCCCAACACTTGAAAAAAGAAGAGAAAGGGGAGATTTTATAGCAGTGTATAGAGCATCAATGGGTCTGGAAAAAATTGATAGAGAAGATCTGTTTGTGTGGGACGACAGAAGTACAAGAGGTCATGAGAAGAAATTGAAAAGGACAACATGCAAGAGGGATATAAAAAAATACAGCTGCCGCCCGTATAGAAGCATAGAAGCCTGGAACAACCTTGATGCAAAAGTGATTAATGCAAGAAGTATTCAGGACTTCAAAGGCAAACTGGATAATAGTAGATTTGGAGACGGGACAGTACGAGCATAGCTCTTTTCCTGTACGTTACAACTAGGTAAATACAACTAGGTAAATACACACACACACTACTACACACACAGACACACACACACAAGCACTACTACACACACACACACACACAAACACTACTACGCACACACATACACAAACACTACTACACACACACACAAACACACTACTACACACACACACACACACACACACACTACTACACACACACACACACAAACACTACTACACACACACACACACACAAACACTACTACACACACACATACACACACACTACACACACACACACACAACATACACACACACCACACACACACACACACACACACCACACACACACACAACACACAACACACACACACACAACACACACACACACACACACACACAACACACACAACACACACACACACACACCACAACACACTACGCACACACACACACAAACACACACGCAATTATTACAACCCACAACACTACTACCACCACACACAAACACTACTACACACAAAAACACTACACACACACAAACACTACTACACACACACAAACACTAACTACACACACACCAAAACACTACTACACCCAACAACATACCAAAACACAAACACTACTACACACACACACACACAACACTACTACACACACACACAAACACTACTACACACACACACAACACTACTACACACACACACAAACACTACTACACCACACACACACAACACTACTACACACACACACAACAACTACTACACACACCACCCCCACAACACTACTACACACACACACAAACACTACTACACACACACACACACACAACAACACTACACCACCACCACACAAAACACTACTACACACACACACAAACACTACTACACACACACACACAAACACTACTACACACACACACACAAACACTACTACACACACACAACACACAAACACACACAACTACACACACACACACAAACACTACTACACACACACAAACACTACACACACACACACACTACTACACACACACACACAACACACTACACACACACACACTACTAAAAACACACAACACACAAACACTACTACACAAAAACACCACACACAAAAACACACCCACACACAAACACACACAAAACACACACACACACACACACACACACACACACACACACACACACACACACACCACACACACACTCACAAACACTACTACACACACACACAAATTACTACACACACACACAAACACTACTACACACACACACACAAACACTACTACACACACACACACACACAGCAGCGCGGGAAGAGGAGCCTTCCTTTTGCTACGTCACCGAGCCGTGGCGCATCATCTGCCAGTTGCCAGCAGCGTTTTCGAAGCTCGGGGAATTTACAGATTTTGATTGCGGATTATTCAGAAACGGCTGACTGGATGCAAAAAGTGACAACATATTGTTGATACACTCGATAATGGCTATACTCTAACTACATCAAATCAGGAATGATGAAATGGTCTGGACGATTACTTTAAACTTGCCAAATCTCATTTATCTTTTTTAGTTTGAACATATTTTTAGAAACATTTGTGATCCCCTATCATCTACATAGTCTCTAGTTGAGAAGTAAAAAAGTCAGCATTTACCAAACTGTGTGAACTACAGTAAAAAGAAGTGAGGCATTTAGTGTGAAGACAGCACCAGCTTGTCACTTGCTGGGATGAGCGGGGCGACAGGCTATCTGAGGCCTCTGGCCAATCAGAGACAAGCTTACAAAAAATGTATAGGCTTCATTTGCAAGCTAAAAATTAATAGAGTACAGTACCCACAGTACCCTCCTGAGTTTCACGCTATCCGAGTTTCGCGATCCTCGACTTTCGCACATTATCTCCCCGAGTCTCGCGCTGCTTTGTACTTTTTTTTTTCTTTTCTTTTTTTCACCAACCAATGACAAACTGTTTTTAAAACTTCTCGACCAATCACAAGCCAGCGAGACATATTTCCGGGCAAGAATGGCATGCCAGACTGCCTTCTCTTCTCCGCCTTGAGCCTTCTCCCTGCCCCGTCATCTCAAACTAATTCTCGCTTTATTTTGGAATTCCTGTGTTTTAAGGAGTTTTAATATATCAGATAGTAAGATATATAAGGCAGGAGCCTGTGTTGCTAGTGGTTTAGTGGTAGAAGGTGTGTATGTGGGTTAAAATAGTGAACATTTGTGTTATGGGGTGGCCCCGTCAAAAATGTTTCTGTCACTCACTGCCTTGCCAGTCACCTCATCATAACATCTTTAAATCACCCTTATTTAAGGTGACACACGGTGCTACACTGATTTAGATAATGACACGTGTATATAACAGCTCACCATAATCACTAAGATGTATAATAATGAGTAATAAGACGTTTAAACCTGCCCAACATACTGTAGCAGAGTAGCGGATGGCGGCCAGCCTGTCCCGCCGCCTCTCTCACAACACCCCGTCATCCGGTTTACCTGTGCCTTCCTGAAGAAGACAGGTCAGCTCCCACACCTGTGATAGCACCATAGGATATCACCAGGGATCATAGGATTCCTCAAGGAGTCCTCACACCCCTACTAAATATTACCAAGGAGATCTCCCTTGGTGTTGATAATGATATCCACCTCTGCTTCATGATGCTGCTGCTGCTGCTGGCCGCGGTCGCGCTGCCAGACGTGGATGAGACCCCTTTCTTGTATTTCATCTCCTTACTCATATACAGGGAGGTCCCGTTATACGTCGCCTCCGTGGTGCAGTGGCTAGCGTGCCTGGCTACGAATCTGCGGGCCCTGGTTCGATCCCGGGCCAGGGCAAGCCGGTGACCAGCCTACCCAGCTGTTCTTCCTTCCTTTCGGGGTTGATAAATGGGTACCTGGGGTAACCTGGGGAAGGTAACTGTGGTAACCCGGGAGTCACACTAGCCCTGTGTCACGGGGTAATGGGTTCTCACCCACCACAGGCTCTAAGGGCTAATGCCACGGAGATGAGCACCGCATGCCACGCGCAGCTTAGCGTATGCTCCCATCTTTACCTTTACCCGTTATACGAGCATTCAGTATACGAGAATCCGATGATACGAGATGTGTAAATTAGGGTCTATTTTCAATATACGAGATCGAAAATCCAATGATACGACATTCAAACTGGGGTGAGTAAAATTATCAAGTTCAAAATTCGCACCCTACCACTCCCGGGCTGGACAATGGGGGATTTGGTTGACCCCAGTGAGGTCACCCCTAGCAAGCCGTGAACTGAAGGGTAATTAAGCATATGGCGCAGCCTGACCTTTAAGGGTAATTAGCAGGTGTGCGGCCCCAACCTTGGGACCGCAGTCAGGAGTCAGGTCACCCCTAGCAAGGCGTGACCTGAAGGGTAATTAAGCATATGGCGCAGCCTGACCTTTAGGGGTAATTAGCAGGTGTGCGGCCCCCAACCTTGGGACCACTACACTACCTTCTCTTGTATCACGCGGCGTCCCCTACATTACGTCTTGCTTATGTTATGCATGTTTTATGTTTAATTAATGTGCAGTTATGTTATTTTGTGTGCTATTTTCTCTTTCAGAATGCTTTTTCTACAGAATAGGTAGTACAGTGTGGGTAATATAGACGCTGTGTGTTTGTTGTGTTTGCTATAGTTTATTTTAGCTTGAAAAACATGTTTTTTTTTTTTATTGATGGGTCCTGGAACCAAACCTATATTTTACCATTAGTTATGTGTTTCGTTATACGAGATTTCGCTTTACGAGTATGCCAGGTGGAACCTACTGCTCGTATCTTCGGGACCTCCCTGTATATGAATAATACCCATTCAAATGCGATTATATGTCTACATTCACCTAGAAAAATTATATTTCATAGCATACCAAGCAGTAATAAGCAACCCTGGAGACTTACTACCACTCCTAATACCAGTCTCAAGCAGTCGTAGGCCAGCGTGCAGGTTTACCACCAAATCTACCACCTACCTGCGCTGTGGGTTTGAGTTACCACCGATGTAGGAGTTACCACCTCCAAGCAGGTGGTAAGTGCTTCGTGGGTTCCCGCCCAGACGTGGAACGTAAACATCACGCTTTGAGGACAGATTAGTTTATTTGAATGTCTTATGGTATTTGAAATACTTGTAACAGGTAACTGCTGAGGTACTGAGTACTATAACATTCGTCTTGGAAGACGCATGAGTACTTTTCAGGGTATTTTTTGTGGGAAAAAGTAAGTCTTGTATATAAACCGTAAAATACGGTAGTACACCTTGCACCGGAATAAATAAGCATTTTTTCAGTGTTTTCAATACCCGAGTTTCGTGATCCTCGAGTTTAGTGCTATGCCTAAGGAAGAAAGCAAGCGCAAAACGGGGAGGGTACTGTGTTGTACACACAGCACTGCACTTATAAGTGCAGGAAATTTGGCGGAAATGCGCTTACCGACGCTGCGAGACCGCGCGATTATGCACACAAATGATCACATTTATTACCTTAATTAAGGAACTCTTGGTCTTCCCTGTGAATGTATAAAACCGTAAGAGTAAAGAACGTAAATGTTAAGGTTCAACTGTCCTGATTCACAAGAGAATATAAGTACATTACTAGTGAATAATTTAAGCACCGTCCACACTTAGCATCACGCCGCGATGCATTGATGGGGCTTTAGGACAAAAACTGCCCAATAGTGTAAGAACTATGGTGGGGTCGTATGTTGGGGAGTGGGGTCCAGGTTGGGGTGGTGAAGTATGAGCAGTGTGAAAGTGAGTACTGCACCTATTCTTACACATATTTGAAAATATTAGCAATGATGTTAAATTTTTTTTATGATTGAGAATGTGCCCTTTTTGTAAACTTTCAGTCCCCCCCCATCTGACAGTCCTGTGCATGGCACTACAATCCTATATCCATCCAAAGACTACTCTATACTGGACTTCCTACTCGTGTCCCGCGCCAACCCGCCCATGACCAGTGGTGGCCAGTTTTGCGATTCCTGACATTTTCGAACATCACCCCCATATCCCTTCCTGTGGTTTATCAGTATAAATGATATACTATTATCTTTGCAAATGTTTGTTCTATAATATTATCAAATAAAAAACGGTAAAATACACTAAAGAAATGACATTATGAGAGAGTGAAGAAATATGCATGAACTTAAACTCTTCGCCATTTAATATTTTGCGAGAAAACATTTTAGATGAAACATATCAATAGAAGCGAATTTTCATTAGCTTTCCATTGATATATTTCGTTTTCTGATAAATGAATTAGAACCATACATAAATTAACGTTAACTAAAAAGATAGCATCATCAATCGGATCGGCAAGTAAAAAAGTGTTCCATGAATACAGTAGA
>JACEEZ010021847.1:32500-140000 GCA_016584305.1 Chionoecetes opilio | reverse complement strand
CAGTATGGTTTTAGAAAAAAGAGATCATGTGGGACCAACTTAATAAGCTTTTACTCAAGAGTAATTGATACCAGTGTTGTAGTTAAGACCAGACCCTCCGAGACCAAGACCAAGACCAGACCTTCCGAGACCAAGACCAGCCCTCCGTGACCAAGACCAAGACCCTCCGAAACCAAGACCAAGACCAAGAGCAGACTCTCCGAAACAGACCAAGACCAAGAGCAGACATATAAAAATATTTTTTTAGAAATATGACTATTATCGGAATGTTTTTAGTCTGTACTGCGTAAATGCTAAATTGTATTGTCCTGTCCAGTTTGTAATGAATGGGTTTTTTTTTTTTTTCTCATACATGCCTACCTTTGAATATAACGGACCTAATTAAATTATCCATATAGTCTTAGGGATCAAATGCAAAAATAAAAAAAATGTGAACCAAACTGTTATATGCTCAACCTTTGTCCATGCAGTTAACTTGCCAGGTCCTGCCAATTGTTCTATTTCTTGCCAGAAATTACTCAACAAATTTAGGAATTTGCCAGAAATATTCGTCAATTAAATTTCATTTTCTAATGCTGAAAAATTGAAAATGCTAAAAAAGTAAAGTGTGAATGCCAAAAGTATATTTTGTGGTTTGTGCACCTGGCAACCCTGCTGCCAGATGTGCTCCATGTAAAACGACTAACGAACTCTGGTAGAAGGGGGGTAAGGGTAACGTATAAGGGAGGAAATATATTAACAAAATTTAATATATGTGAACAACTGAACATCTACGTCAAATATTTCTGCTTGCATTGCTTCGTTGACATGAAGAAACAAACATAGGAAAATAGCAATTTTTGTGGTTACGTTTTCCAAGCGAGCTAGCTAAACCTGCGGTGTATGTGTACGAAGGGTGCGGTGATTGCATAGGCCTACACATATATGAAGTACACGGAGGTGAACAGAGCTGCAAACATGCGTGCGTGCAAACGGAGATTATCACTGCGAGAATGGCCACGTCATGCACGTTCTCTCGACTCGCACGCACTGTTTCAGCGCTCGCAGGGCTCAGCTCATGCATCATCACCGTAGAGCTAGTCAGGCAGTATCTATAGACAGTACAACGCTGTATGGCGCGCCGTGAATCGAAACAGCCATGATTTTTCTCCGTGTATAAGTTCCGACCTTCCCCACGCCGCGATGCACTTTTTAATCCTGGTCTCGACCCAAACTCCGAGACCAGAAGCTTCGAGAACAAGATCAAGACCAAGACCAAGACTACATCAAACTGGTCTCGAGACCTACAACACTGATTGATACAACACAAGAAAGAGGTGGATGGGCAGATTGTATAAACACTGCATCTTCATACAACACGGTTTTATGGGCGACACAGCACGCGGTGTTGTATGAAATCGTGTTGTACGAATCATAGAAACCCATGTTATAATGTACTGATGGTGGACACCTCCGAAATTTGATTACTTTTTCCCCCATATTAACACATTGAAATACCTACATTGCCTTTACAATAATCAATATATAGTAAACATACACTCATCTTAGTCCCTTACCTTAATTATAATGGTGGGAGAAAGTGTGGAAAAAATTTCTAACAAAAAATAAATAAAAATAAACAGATTTTCTACCGGTAGTAAAATTAGTAGTAAAATCTACCAATATTCTCGGTAGGCAGTGGTCTTTCTGTTGCCCTGTTCCCACGTTCTTTGGCGTATGTTACAACTTTTAGCTTGTATGCGATAGTACGTATTAGTAAATCGTTTTGATGAATTCGCCATGGGTGATAATTTCCAGGACCGAAAAGAGCTTGTGATACGTGTGTGACAGCCTGGTGGTAAATGATACATCAACACTACGGTAGCAGACGATAGATGGCGCTGTTGGCGGCGCCAACCCTGTTGGTGGCAGGGAAAGAAAAGGCTACAGAGTGGCATAGAAGGGAGATATGTGTCAAGCTCGAGGTCGAGCTTGACAGACGACCTACAAAGTGATCCTAAGCAGAAGAGGTCACAAGAAGAAGAAGCCAATCTGCTGAGCCTCCAGAGGCAGAACGTAAACATTACAGTGTGAGGACAGATTAGTTGATTTGAATGCCTTATGATATTTGAAATACTTGTAACAGGTAAGTAACACACAACCCTCGTTTTCCCGGACCTCCATTTCCCGGATATCGGATTTGCCGGTCAAAATCCGAGGTCCAGGGATATGTCAGAGTCCCGGACAAATGCCTGGTCCAGTCCGTAAATCGACAAAGTTGTCCGGAGGTCCAAGCGTCTCCTGTCACCCCTAGTCTGCGCCTCCCGCCAGGTGGCAGCATGCTCAGCCACGCGGCCACAACTTCATCTGCCTCAAGGCCGAATCACACCATACCATCATGCCTTCACCTTTTACCTTCCTGAGGAAGACTAATCAACCCTCGCAACTGTGATAGATTCACAAGTGTAAACCATGGCGAATATCTTCGATCCCGACATCGGTACCCTGCAACAATAACAAAAAGGTAGATATGGTTACCTTACAGTGTTACCTTAATATCTTGGAAAAATTTAGTTATTGGGCAACCACCAATTTCGAGGCCGAAACTTAGTTTTCCTGAATAGTTTTGGGGTGTTTTGAATTAATCTGGCTCTCGTTTTTGTCAGAAATCAATGTTTGTTTACATGTGGGGGGGGGGGGTGCCCGCCCTGCCCCTCCAGGCCCGCCCCACAAACATTGCTAAGATTCACACTGCCATAGTATTGTTAATTTTCGTTTTATCTATATCTAAACCAAACCCCATCTCTAACCTAACCTAACCTAATCTGATTTAACCTAACTTAACTTTCTGGCTGAAAAAACGGTAGATTTTCGGTAGTACATGTAATGCCATTATTATTCAATTGCGCCATGGGAAATGGGGTTCAAAATACACAGAATGAAGAAAGATACACGATAATGGAAGTAAGAATCCTAGGACTTTTGAAAGCCCACTACCGAAACAATACCATTATCTTTACTGCAAATTTTCCACAAAGTCTAAACACATAGGAGAAAAGCAACAAAGGCATACCTACAACATTAAAGCTAAGCTAAATGTCATAGGTAGATAATATTAGAATATCAATTCGTGAAGCATCCTGCAATAAATGATGACCGATTTTGGTTACCCTACACAGTCATTCTCTTTACATTTTAACTAGTATACGTTTTCATTCACATAAACTGCACTGTGAATATTGTAATTGGGTACATGCTCAGAATAAATTTTTTTCCCTTACAAAACCTTTTTTTTCATATAACTTTTAATAAATTGTCGAAAAACTAACATGTCCTCAAAACACTAATATTTTTTTTTTTCTCTAAATATTTATGTAAAATACGGGTGCATCCTATGCGGAGGTGCGTCTTATGCGCCGGCAAATACGGTACTTACCAACACTTAAGCAGAGAAGAGAAAGAGGAAACTTAATAACAATCTTTAAGCTGATCACTATGATGGAAGAAACAGACAATGAGAGACTACTGACTCGGAAACAAAGAGAAGGTCGATATACAAGAGGACATACAACAAAACTAGGAAAAGGGAGATGTCTGAACAACATAAAGAAGAACGGCTTCCATCATAGAAATGAAGAAGTTTGGAATGGACTAAATGAGGAGGTGATATCGGCACATAATGTGCACCAATTGAAAGAAAGACTGGATAAATCTAGATACGGAGATGGGACCACACGAGTGTAGCTCAGGCCCTGTAAAACACAACTAGGTAAATACATGGCACACCACCCTCAGAAGAACAAGGCTGCACACGCCTAGAAACATCAAAACAACATCTAGCGCACATTATCACTTGCGCATTCTATCATCACTGCCATGTTGTCCTCCCCAAACTGCCATCCAGAGGCATTTTCATACCCAGATCATCTATCGCTCCATCCAATCACTCAACTCTCATACTCAGCTGCTTGCACAGCCCCAAGCCATCCACCCTTCCGAGTCCTCCCTTCCCCGTGAGGACAGAGTCCGCCTGGCCAGGCTGTGGTATGGACACCACCCGGCTCTTTTAAGCTATCAGAACTCAAACTCTACTCATATAATGGTAGTCAATGGAAAAATAGAATTCATTTAACACATTTGCGCTTAGCACACGACTTTCTCTGAACGTCACTCATGCATTTAATGAGGCATATTTTCCAGCATATGTACCTACCGTATTTGCCGGCGCATAAGACGCACCCATTTTACATAAATATTTTGAGAAAAAAAAATATTAGTGTTTTGAGGACATATTTACTTTTCTTAAATTTATTAAGTTATAAAAAAAAGGTTTTGTCAGGGAAATCAAATGATTTTAAGCATGTACCCAAATACAATATTCACAGTGCAGTGAATGTGAATGAAAAATTATACTACAGCCAAATTCCCAACATCCGACCTCCAAACATCCGACTTGTCCAAACAAATTTTTTCACCACCACATTGTGTCTTGTTTTGGCCATTTATTTTACTTCGTTGTTTTTAAAGTTTTTAGAAAACATTGATTTGTGGCTTTATTTATGCATGAATTTTACTTTCGCGTATACCACTGGATCGGCCTTCAAGAGCTGCATCTGTTATGTTCTATACCATTTTGTCCTTACGTTTATGGTTACTGTGATATCCGAACATCCGACTATTCCAATTATCCGACCTACCTTCGGTCCCCCCAAGGTCGGATAATTAATACTTAGCTGTAGTTAGAATGTAGATAATGTGTAGGGTAACCAAACTCGGTCATCATTTATTGCAGGATGCACCACGAATTGATATTCTAATATTATCTACCTATGACATTTAGCTTAGATTTAATGTTGTAAGTATGTCTCTGTTGCTTTTCTGCTATGTGTTTAGACTTTGTGGAAAATTTGCAGTAAAGATAATGGTATTATTTCGGTAGTGGGCTTTCAAAAGTCTTAGGATTCTTACTTCCATTAACGTATATCTTTCTTCATTCTGTGTATTTTGAGCTCCATTTCCCATGGCGCAATCGAATATTAATGGCATTACATGTACTACCAAAAATATACCGTTATTTCAGCCAGAAAGTTAAGTTAGGTTACATCATATTAGGTTAGGTTAGAGGTTTGGTTTGGTTTAGTAAGAAGATACAGAGATAAAACGAAAATGACCAATACTATGGCAGTGTGAACCTTAGTTTAGTTTGCGGGGCGGGCCTGGAGGGGCAGGACGGCCCCCCCCCCCTCCCACACACATGTAAACAAACATTGATTTCCGACAAAAACGAGAGCCAGATTAATTCCAAACACCCCAAAACGATTCAGGAAAACTAAGTTTCGGCCTCGAAATCGGTAGGTAAAGGTAAAGATGGGAGCATACCTAAGCTGCGCGTGGCATGCGGTGCTCATCTCCGTGGCATTAGCCCTTAGAGCCTGTGGTGGGTGAGAACCCGTTACCCCAGGACACAGGGCTAGTGTGACTCCCGGGTTACCACAGTTACCTTCCCCAGGTTACCCCAGGTACCCATTTATCAACCCCGAAAGGAAGGAAGAACAGCTGGGTAGGCTGGTCACCGACTTGCCCTGGCCCAGGATCGAACCAGGGCCCACAGATTCGTAGCCAGGCACGCTAGCCACTGCACCACGGAGGCGACCCTCCGAAATCGGTGGTTACCCAATAATAAAAGTTTACCAAGATATTAAGGTCACACTGTAAGGTAACCATCTCTACCTTTTTGTTATTGTTGAAGGGCACCGATGTCGGGATAGAAGATATTCGCCATGGTTTACACCTGTGAATCTATCACAGTCGCGAGGGTTGATTAGTCTTCCTCAGGAAAGTACAGGTGAAGGTATGATGGTATGGTGGGATTTGGACTTGAGGCAGATTAAGTTGTGACGCTGTGATGGGTCTTGGTCTTGGTGTGATGTGTGGAAGGCTTCTGTCCCGTCTACAGGTACCGTTGCAGCCATTTTACTAGTACTCTTTCCAGTTACAGTTTACAGTTTCCTTATTCATAGAGATACAGGGGTGAGGATTGAGAGATCGAGGTGGTATAAAGGCCTACCCTGTCTCCCATCCATTTACAGTGGAGAGCGGAAGCGGGACTGCAGGAGGGGAGTGATGTTTACATATGACGGTCGTCTTGGCAGCAGAAACAGCCAACTTGTTGCCCCACCTCTTGTTTTCTCTTAAACTCCAACTTTTTATTGGTATTATGCATTACTGTTGATATTATTAGTAACACAGTTACAAATTTGTGTTCAGTGGTCTGCTGCTCAACACAGATCACTCCAGACCCCCTTAGTAATACACCACTGGCCATTCTGCCTACTTTGCCCGACCTCTCATTAGTAATATGGCCGCATTAGACGCAGGGTGAATTATGCATTCCCTTTCTTTGAAAAAAACTGCGTCTTATACGCCGGCAAATACGGTATATTGTTTGTGCTGAAAGAACTAGTTTGTCATTCTTACAAGTTAGTTTAATGAGATCTTCACCTATAGATCACAGGTGTCACTATAAAAATCCAGCCTGCGCTACTAAAGGGCGAGGGCCAACCATCACGACCCTCCAGAATGTGCAGCAGCCAACCACCTGAGCCCTCAAAGAATGTGCAGGAGCCAACCACCTGAGCCCTCAAAGAATGTGCAGGAGCCAACCACCTGAGCCCTCAAAGAATGTGCAGCAGCCAACCACCTGAGCCCTCAAAGAATGTGCAGCAGCCAACCACCTGAGCCCTCAAAGAATGTGCAGGAGCCAACCACCTGAGCCCTCAAAGAATGTGCAGGAGCCAACCACCTGAGCCCTCAAAGAATGTGCAGGAGCCAACCACCTGAGCCCTCAAAGAATAAATAGGCGCTACAGGCTCCAACGTAAAAAAATAAAAAAAAATAAAAAAAGTTTGTGAAACTAACGAGGGAGATTTACTACAAGGAAAGCAATTTATATTACACCCATATAGTAGCAGCTTGGTTGTTCAGAGGTGGCCTTTCGCAAGTATGTAGTTTGTTTTCTTTAATTATTAGCCTCAGACGTACCTTGTGTCTGGAGGAGTGGTAGCGCTATGCAAACCAGTCAGACAGTACACTAAAACCCTTATAACTCGGAATTTGATATAACTCGGCAAGGCAAAGACAGTCGGCAAAAAATTACCGTATTTGCCGGCGTATAAGACGCAGTTTTTTCCCTTAAAAAGGAGTGCAAAGTTCACCCTGCGTCTAATGCGGCCATATTAGCACATGAGAGGTCGGGCAGAGAATGCAGAACAGCCGGTGGTGATTACTCAAGGGGTCTGGAGTGATCTGTGTTGAGCAGTAGTCCACTGAGCACAAATTAGTAACTGTGTTTTCAACAGTAATGCATAATACTAAGAAAAGGTTGGAGTTTAAGAGAAAATAAGAGCTGGGGCAACAAGATAGCGATTGTTGCTGCCAAGATGGCCGTGTCAGATGTAAACATCATCCACCCCCCGCTGCTGCTCTCCACTGTAAAACGTCTGATATCTCAGGTCTGCTGCTTCACCTGGGATAGGCCGAATCACACCATATCATCACGGTGACACGGCACCGTCTCATCACATCCGTTAGAATTTCTTACATTCAAACAAACAGACGTGTTACACTAAACGGTGCGCCGCCGTCACGGCTCCAATACATCACTGTCCTGTCACGTAACGGTTTCTTCTGAGTCTGTGTTTGGTAGGCCTTTGGCCCACCAAACACAGACTCAAGAATATTTTAACGTAATGAGACTGTGCCGTGCTGATAATTGTCGTTTTCTCAAGGCTTTATGTACCCAAAACAGTGTCTTTTAGAGTTCAACTCCTCTTCTTTATCCAACAGAAGTGCTATTAATGCAAATTTCTTCAAGCATAGCCTCTGAGGCACCATGTCTGCTTAGAGGGTGAGCAGGAACTGCCGAAAATGACGGAACCGTGACGAATAGTGTGAATACAAGGCACGGCTGATGGAACGCTGCCGTGATTTCAGAGTGTGAACCAGCCTTCACCTGTAGCTTCCTGAAGAAGACTAATCAACCCTCGCGACTGCGATAGATTCATAGGTGTAAACCAGGGCAAATATCGTCGATTCCGACAACGGTGCCCTTCAACAATTACAACAATAACACAAGGTAGAGATGGCTACCTTACAGACAGTGTTACCTAAATATCTTCGTAAATATTTGTTATTGGGCAACCACCGATTTCGAGGCCGAAAGTTAGTCTTCCTGAATAGTTTTAATGTGTTTTGAATTCATCTGGCTCTCGTTTTTGTTGGACATCAATGTTTGTTTACATGTGTGTGCGGGGAGGGGGGCAACCTGCCCCTCCAGGTCCGCCCCGCAAACATTGCTACGCTTCACACTGCCATATTATGGGTAATTTTCGTTTTCTCTATATAGAATCTGCTACTAAACCAAACCTCACCTCTAACTTAACCTACTCTGATTTAACCTAACTTAACTTTCTGGCTGAAATAACTGTAGATTTTCGGTACTACGTGTAATGCCATTATTATTCAATTGCGCCATGGGAAATGGGGCTCAAAATACTCAATGAAGAAAGCTACACGATGGTGTCGGTAAGAGTCCTAGCCTTTTGAAAGCCCTCTACCAAAATAATACTAATATCTATGCTTCATATATTCCACAAAGTCTAAACACATAGCAGAAAAGCAACAAAGGCATACCTACAACATTAAATCTAAGCTATATGTCATAGGTAGCAAAATATTAGAATATCAATTCGTGGGGGCATCCTGCAATATATTATGACCGATTTTGGTTACCCTGTCATTCCCTTTACATTTTAACTAGTATAATTTTTCATTCACATTCACTGCACTGTGAATATTGTATCGAGGTACATGCTCATAATCATTTGTTTTCCCCTACAAATTCTTTTTTTTTTTAATAACTTTTGATAAATTTACGAATTTTTTTCCCCTCTCAAAAACACTAATATTTTATTTTTTCTAAAAACCTCTTTGTAAAATAGGGGTGCGTCTTATGCGGAGGTGCGTCTTATGCGCCGGCAAATACGGTATGTATCTCGGCATGTTGCCGAGTTATAACTACATCTCTTGGTTTACGCTCGGCATATCATGCCCTCACAACCTCTTGTGTGAACATGTATGCAGAAAGTCGGCAAAAAATAATGTATCTCGGCATAGCCGAGTTATAACTGCATCTCTTTGCTTACATTCGGCATATCCTCAGTCTTCTTCTTCTTGTGACCTCTTCTGCTTAGTATCGCTTTGTAGATGCTCGAGATCGAGCTCGAGCTTGACATAAGTCACATAAGTGTCAGCCTACGCGCTGGTACCCGACCTTTGCTTTACTTTGCCACCTATTTACGTATTTACGTATTATGGGGTTACATCATACAGTTCTGTATTTCAAGATGTCAGCTCCATCACGCAAGGGTGTCTCCAGCAGGAAGGGAATTAAATTGAAGAGCCTGAGCCTGGACGAAAAGGTGTAAGTGCTGGCAAGGATGGATGCAGGTGCATCCATGCGTGCTATTTGTACTGGGTTTGATATCAAATCCAGCACATTCTATGATATCAAGAAAAAGAAAAAAAAAGATTCGTGCCCATGCCCTTACTTTGAAGGATCCAAGCACATTCAAGACTACCACAAAGAGGATTAAGCCAATTAAGAATGTCTCCCTGGATGCTGTACACACAACCCTCATTTTCCCGGACCTCCATTTCCCGGAAATCGGATTTGCCGGACAAAATCCGAGGTCAGAGTCCCGGACAAATGCCTGGTCCAGTCCGTAAATCGACAAAGTTGTCCGGCAGTCCGAGCGTCTCCTGTCACCCCTGGTCAGTGTCCGTGGCAGCATGCTCAGCGGTCGTATTGTTTACATTTGGGCACACGCCGACACTCACAGTTCACCTGCACCGCCTCCGTCAGTCCCCTGACCCCCACTGCCCCTGGTGCAGGAACGTCTCTGAGACTATTGAACACTTTCTGCTGCAGTGTCCGCGCTTCCACTCCCACCGTGTAGTGTTACACACTCAACTCTTTGCCCTAAACATCGCCACCTGTGACCTGCCCACCCTGCTGGCAGCGGCTGGCGTCCACCCCTCCCAGCAACATGCTGTCATCCGCCTCACCTGTGCCTTCCTGAGGAAGACAGGTCAACTACAGTGCCTGTGATAGCATCATAGGACATCACCAGGGCTCATAGTGTTCCCCAAGGGATCCTCGCAGCCCTTAAAACAACAACAAAGTGATGTAAAAGTCCGCGGCGGGGTAGTTGATATTGGCGGTTGCCGGACAGTAAATACTAGAGTAGTATAAACGTCCGGGGGTGGGTAATGGCATCGGACTGTTGCGATCCTGGACTTTTGCGGTTCCCGGACCAGTGCTCCCCCCTATTAGTCCGGGAAAACGAGGGTTGTGTGTATTTAATTTTTTTTTATTTTTACCCATATCAGAAGGGCATTTGCATAACTCGGCATATTGAATAACTGGGCAAGGCCAGAGCCCCTAGCGTGCCGAGTTATAAGGCTTTTAGTGGAAGTGTATATGACATGGATTTTTTTTTCTTTTATGACTTTTTTGGTGGCCGCATCATCTAACACTTTCTTTTAAAAGTGGCACTATACATCTTTGGTGGCACAGCATTGGCCAGTATACAAGTGGTGATCCATTGTTATTACTGACAGTACATTTTTGGTGTAAGCTTTGGTGGCATAACATTTCTTGGGCAGCAGATAGGGGTGGGATTAGCTATATATGGGTGATTTTTTTCCCTATTACATTAATATCAAATCTAGAATATTATCTCCTCTAGTAGGATCCGTGATTACTTGCTTTTGAAAGTTATATTGAAATACCTTTAACATATCCTCTGCATAACTATCTCTTTCAATTAAGATCCAGTCAATGTTTGTTATATTAAGATCAACAACGCATAATTGATTATATCTTGCCATATAGGAACGGAATCCACTTTACTGAAGTTTGGAGGCCTATATAATATACCCAAAACTATTCTTTATGTTCTCTCTCTAACTTTAAATCATATGGAATCAACTATCATCTGTTTTTATAACATTGTTTATATAACAGTATCCCTAACATAAAGTGCAACTCCTCCTCCCATCCTGCCTATCCTGTCCTTGTGAAATAATTTGTACCCTTCTATCTCAACTTCTGGGTTAGATATTTTCCCTGACATATATAACCATGTTTCTGTTAATACTATAATATCAAAGTCATCTTCACTAGAAACAATCTAAGCAAATCTATCTTGGTCCAGTTGTGCCTAACGGCCCAGCCAGGTCCAACCTGAGTAGGTCCAGCTGCCTAAACATTTGCTGCGGATGTTTGTTCTTGCTTCATATTTTGTGACTTTATTTTTAGATTAATGGACCATTGAAAACTACACTAGTCAAACAGTGTAGATTCGCTATTGATACCTTTTGAATATTGGTTTTGGTAGCCATGTTGTAAATGCGACTGCTAATGCTATGATAATTTTAGTAATTTCAAATTGTTTTCTACCAATTTTTACTTTCTGTAAATTTTTTCGTTATTTTTACTTTCCATTGTGTATATGACATTCTTTTATACTGTCTTTTGAATTTCAAGAACTTGAAATGGATTGATGAAGGTTAAACAAATGCTGCTTTAGAGATGCATGTCATCTTATCCCAGAAATAATTTTAAGAATTGAAAAATCTAACTGATTCTGATTTAATATCATGTATAATCATAGAAGTTTATGTAAAGATTAATTTTAGTCCCATGTAGCTCACCATTTAAATAAATGCTAGGCTTCTGTGGCAACCAATGGACCCTCCAAAGATACTCATGATATTTCCTGATAAATTTTAACTCATTTTGATTTTCTGCATTTATCTCAACACATACTAAGCGTTATGATGTGTGCTGGGTTAATTTATACTTTCAAAATTATGGAAAATTACCTTTTTTCCACAGGAAGATTAGGACTCAAGTTGAATGGTCAAGATGAAGACTTCATACACAGGATATCACGCCTTCACCATTAGACTGAAAAAAATCTGAAATCCAAAACAAAGTTGGCCCTGAGGATTTAGGATTTAGGATTATAGACCTGTATCTAGACTGGGAATTTCAGATTTTTTTGAAATGTGTTGAATATAGGTTACCCTGCCTTATATATATATATATATATATATATATATATATATATATATATATATATATATATATATATATATATATATATATATATATATATATATATATATATATATATATATATATATATATATATATATATATATTATGTAATGCAGTATGATGTAATTTTTACAGTACACACACACACACACACACACACACACACACACACACACACACACACACACACACACACACACACACACACACACACACACACACACACACACACACATGATGAGAAAGATAATTACTACAATGATCCGACCAAAAATGGAATATGCTGCCATTGTATGGTCCCCATATAGAAAGAAGCATGTGAAAAAGTTTAATTAAAAAATTAAATTAATTAAAATTAAATTAAATTAAAAAATTTAATTAAATAGTTGGAGAGGATACAGAGAATGGCAACAAAGATGGTACCAGAGATAGAAGAACTTTCTTATGAGGAAAGGTTGAAGGAAATATTGTTACCAACATATGAGCAGAAAAGAGAGAGGAGACTTAATAACAATCTTTAAGCTGATCACTAAGATGGAAGAAACAGACAATGAGAGACTACTAACTCGGAAACAAAGAGAAGGTCGATACACAAGAGGACATACCAAAAAAACTGGGAAAAGGGAGATGCCTGAACAACATAAAGAAGTGCAGCTTCCCTCATAGAAATGTAGAAGTTTGGAATGGACTAAATGAGGTGATATCGGCACATAATGTGTACCAACTGAAAGAAAGACTGGATAAATGTAGATAAGGAGATGGGACCACACGAGTGTAGCCCAGGCCCTGTAAAACACAACTAGGTAAATACACACACACACACACACACACTCCACACCCACACACACATGGAGTACACTTACGGTACTCCGTGGTGTAAGGGATAGCACGCTCGGTTCACAACCGAGAAGTCCCGGGTTCGATCCCTGGGCGGAGCGGAAACAAATGGGTTGTTTCCTTAAAACCTGAGCCCCTGTCCACCCAGTAGTGAATGGGTACCGGGTGTTAGCCGGGGTTTGTGACCTGCTCTCCGGGGTGCTGGCTTCGGCCAACATAAAGCACTAAGGATGAATGATATAAAAATGTTGATATGGAGACGGGGCCACACGAGCATTGCTCTGGCCCTGTAAAATACAACTAGATGAATACACACATACACACACACACACACATTCACACACACACACACACACACACACACACATATACACACCTTTCTTGTTGTCAAAGTAATATGGTCAAGCTTCAGAGACAATAAAGGATGCCTCAGCTGGGTTTTGGGTATGGAGACTATGGGCTACTGCACTGAGTATTAAGATTCCGTTCCAAATATCCATAAATCTTGATTAGATAGATAATTAATTTGCGGACAAGGGGGTGCTAGCGACCAATATTTGATGTTATTTTAACCAAAATAAGGTAATCTTAAGTGTTCTTCTTTTGAATATCAGGTTTTCACTAATAAAACCAATGGTTTTGATAAACTCATGTCCATATCATGAACATTGGTTTGAAGAAGTAGTATTTGAAATTATGTTCTACTCCTGCATGTCCTGATAGTCTGTAAGGAAGTATTACGTCAAAATGTTTGGGTGAATATATTTCTCCATTGAAGGTGAAAGACTATAGATTGTTCGCATAAGGGTAGTATGATTTCTTATTCTATAAAAACCTTGATTAACGCCATGGATAATTTCACCATCCGACATTTTTTACATATACACGTACGTAGCCTGCCACACGTACGATGTTTGTATAATGTAAACACGAGTGACGATCGCTGACGAATTTAGTCGGTTGTGTTTACCAGGTACTACAAGTGCCCCTGGCGCAGGAACATCCCGGAAACCATTGAACACTTGCTGCTGCAGTGTCCACGCCTCCACTACCACCGTGTAGTGCTACACTCTCAACTCCTGGCCCTGAACGTCACCACCTTAGACCTTGTCATACACTGTCAAAACTTATCGTACACTGATCTGGCAACAAGTAAATAATATGGTAACAATTGTTCATTAATGCATTACTCAAAATTTCTACCATTATATAATGCTATATTATTATATTTAATAGGGATTTGTATGTACGAGTTAATTTTATGGAGAAAATAACTACTACGCATTATTGTACGCATATATTTTCATTGTCTATACATCCTAGACACCAATGTCACATTTGTTATTAAATGAATTAAAAAAAAAAAAATATTTGAAAAAACTATATAGAAGCATGTAAAAAAATAATCTATGAGACAAAGAACTAACAGGAACTACCTCGTGTAGGTCTCACGGCCTCTTGTAGATTCCTTATTTTCTTATGTTCTTATGTTCTTATGTTCTTATATGAAGTCCTCAAAACATGTATATTTGAGTGAGATTAACAGGCTCTAACGGGATCATAAAACTCAGTGCAGTTGCCCATTGGGTGAAATTCTATGCCTGTGGTGCTGTTTGTATCTTGAAAATTGTGTGGCTCATGATATATACTAAGTGTTTATTTTGGTCTGTAAATGAGCAGGATGGCAATTTTTTGTTAGCACAGTTATTATTATTAGTGCTGATTAGAAGTGTCATCAGAATTATGGTTCATGTTGAGATTTCACAATTGTTATATAATTGGTAAAGAGATAGATGATAAATCTTTTTCAAGATTCTTCTTTTGTAAAGCTTGTTGCTCATGGCTGTCTTTTAGATGTTATTGTGCTAGGTCATCAATTGTCAAAAGTTTGTATCGTTTTTATATATATATATATATATATATATATATATATATATAGAGAGAGAGAGAGAGAGAGAGAGAGAGAGAGAGAGAGAGAGAGAGAATTATAGCACTAATTATTGCATAATTAATGACTGTATGTATGGAAATGGATACAAATTTGTTTCCAGATACACCCAATCCCCGACTTACGATTGATACGACATACGACCAAAGAAAAATAAACAAAAAATTTAGCAGTGCAACCAATTGTTAACAAAAAGATAACTAGCAAAGAGAAGTTATAAACGCCACACAGACACCCATATCAGTGGGATGACGAGGAATCAAAAGAAAAGAGACACCATGCCCACACACACACACACTCACACACACTGGATGGGAATGGATGAAGGACTGCCTAAAAGGTAGACAGATTAGAACCATAATAAAAGTCTGTGCGTCAGGGTGGCGAAGTGTGTTAAGCGGAGTACCTCATTTCTCGGTACTAGCACCTGTTATGTTCTTGATTTATGTTAATGACATGGTTTCTGATTTGAAAAGTTATGTGAGCCTTTTTGCAGATGATGTAAAAATTTTGAAGAAGGTTAAAAAGGAGGAGGATTGCAGACTCCTACTGGAAGATTTGGATAGAACACAGGATTGTATGAACATAGGATTGGAGTCACAAATGGACAATTTAATGCAAAAAAGTGCAAAATATTAGAATTTGGTAAGAGTGCGAAAAGGATGAGATGGAATTACAAAATGGGAAGCGAGACAATCAATAAAGCAAGTGAAGAAAAGGATCTCTGAGTAATAATTCAGGATGTCTTATCACCAGAGAAACACGGTAATAGAATTGTTGGTGCTACATATGGCGCTACGATATAATCTGCAAACAATCAGAACGGCCTTTGTCTATATGGACGAGGACATGATGAATAAATTTATTGTAGCCATGACACGCCCTAGACTGGAGTACGCCACAGTAGTTTGGTCTCCGCACAAGAGGAAGGATGTAAAGAAGATAGAAAGAATACAGAGGGCAGCCACAAAGATTGTTCCTAACCTGTTAGACCTGACTTATGAGGAGAGGCTGAGGAAATTGGGGTTGCCATCATTAGAAAAAAGAAGAAAAAGAGATAGTAACTTGGTAGCAATGTATAGAGGTATGTCAGGAATGGAGAGAAATGACAAAGTGGACATGTATGTACGGGAAGTAGGAGCCACAAGAAGTCATACGAAGAAACTCAAGAAGACAAAGTGCTTGAAAGACATCAACAAGTACAGCTTTTCCTATCAGTGCATTGATATGTGGAATAGCCTGGACATTGAAATTATACATGCCAAAAGTATTCATGTTTTTAAAGATAAGATTGACCAATTGAGACAAGGAGACGGTACCCCACGCGTGTAACTAATTTCCCGTATATCACAACTAGGTAAATACACACACACACACACACAAGGAAGATGGAAGATGGAAGAAACAGACAATGAGTGACTACTGACTCGGAAACAGAGAAGGCCGATACACGAGGACATACAATAAAACTAGGAAAAGGGAGATGCCTGAACAACATAGAGAAGTACAGCTTCCCTCATAGAAATGTAATAGTTTGGAATAGACTAAATGAGGAGGTGATATCGGCTCATAATGTGCACCAATTGAAAGAAAGACTGGATAAATGTAGATACGGAGACGGGACCACACGAGTGTAGCTCAGGCCCTGTAAAACACAACTAGGTAAATACACACACACGCAGTTGCTGACATTCCACCTAAGACAAATGCCTAGTCTAAAGAAGGCAATGAAACAATGCTAAATGACACCAGAGTGTGTCTAGATAGATTAATTAACAAAAGTAGCAACATAATGGTGATGGGTAACTTCAACTGCAAGGAAGTATGCTGGGAAGATTGGCATGCAGAAAGTAAAAAAGGAGTCATGGGGAAACAAGATGTTGAACATGGTTATTCCCATGGTTATGGGTAACGTAATAACACAATGGATTAAGGAAAAAACAAGATTTAGAGGAAATGAAGAACCATTAAGACTGCATTTGATATCAAACAAGCAACAGTATATAATCTACAAGCTAATGTACCAATGCTCATTAGGAAGGAGTGATCATATTCTCATAGAGTTTGAAATAAATGAAGACAGACACGAGTATTTGGCGTTGTCGGTACTTGAGCAGAAGGACAAAGGTCCGGATTTTCAAGTCGCTTGTGATCCCTGTCTTACTCTATTGATGTGAGATACGGACACTAAATAGCGACTTGAAGAGCCGAATCGATGCCTTTGGTAATAAGTGTCTTCGCAGAATCATGGGGTATCGCTGGGATGATTACGTGTCAAATCAGCGATTGCACCGTGAGACTGAATTGAGGCTTATAACCTGCATAGTATAGTACTGTACTGCATAGTCCATCAGCGCCAACTTTGGCTATTTGGGCATGTGGCACGCTACCCTGAAACCAATCCTTCCCACTGGGTTGTACCTGTAAGAGATAATCCAGCGTGGAAGAGGCCAAGGGGACGCCCATAAGGCTCGTGGCTGGGACATTGGGACAAGTTGATGTGTCCTGTCAAGAGTTGCTTGGTGTGGAAAGGGAGCCTCCATGGGGACTCGCTCGAGGTGACCCACGAGAGTGGCATCGTAGGGTGGGCGAGGCGACGCGCCCAATAATTGATGATTGATAAAAAGAAAGATATAAGAAAGATTGAAAGAATGCAGAGGGCAGCAATGAAGATGGTCCCAAAGTGTAGAGATTTGTTGTACGAGGAAAGACTGTCAAGATAAAATCTTCAAACTGTGGAGAAAAGAAGGGAAACAGGTGATCTGATTAATGTGTTCAGGATTTCCAAGCGACTGGAGAATGTCTATAGCGAGGACATGTTTTTAGAGATACAAGAAGTCATGGGAAGAAGTTGAGAAGGACCATATGTAAGAGAAATATATAAATCAAGAAATATAGCTTCCTTTACAAATCTGTTGAAATGAGGAATAACCTGAATGGTTAACCATGAAGGACATGCCAAGAATATTCACGACCTTAAAGCCCAAGCTGGCTAATGGTAGTTTTGGAGAAGGGACAGTACGAGCCTAGCTCTTCCTGTAAATCACAATTTGAGGAAGAATACACACTGAGGTCACAGCCAGTTCCTGCCCACAGGTCAATTATTAGTCACTTAGTAGAAGTGGCCTGTCACCTCACCCAGGATGGTGGCGACAGAGAAGGGGGTCAGTTACCCGCCACACATGCACTAAGCTAATGGTTACTCCCGCTCGCTCATAACTGTTTGCGTTTCTTTATCATAAAATCTCGGCTGGCAGAAATGTTCAACAATATGTGTGTTCTGCATACTCAACTTGATTCTACAAGCACTATACCGCTAGGGAAATCAGTGGGAGGAGGAGGAGGTAAAAAAAACATTACACCCACTGTTACACATAGTACAGTGAGAGGTGAAGGAGAAAGACAAAGATATTACATTGACACAAAAATCAAAGACAGCAATTATCTTAATCACCATGATCCCATGACTGCCTTAGACAGACAGTGGGCCATGATTAGACTTACAGAAAATTTAAAAAAAGAACAGTGCCTGGTGCAATGTAAGGAGGTGTAGAGATAACTGTTTGCTCTTTGAAGAATTATTATTTTTTTTTTTTTTTTTTTTTTTTTTACATTTGTGCCTATAGCGCCTGTAGGCAGTGGTGACTCAGGGCTCGGATGGTAGGCTCTGGAGGTTCACTTGAGGGCTCTGATGGTTGGTCCTCGCCCGTGGTGGTGCAGGCAGGATTCTTATAGTGACGCCAGTGATTAGAGGCTCATGCCGCCCCCCTGTGTCCTTCGATGCACTCGCAATCGAAGGTAGAGTTGATGGGCAGGGCATGTGGGTGTTCTTAGGCCACTCGACGGTGCAGAAAGATTTTGGGTTTTTTCGGGGATCGAACTCGGGTCACCGAGAACGCCAGTCGGAAACTCTAACCACTCCGTACCTCACTCCGTATTTCTGTACCCATGCCAAGTTACTAACCCCCGTTTGTACATCTGCAGCACTATGCACGTAACAGATGGCACATGTATTACTATTCTAGTGACGAGAGACAAGCATATATGGAATAGACTCGGCTATGAGGTAGTTAATGCAGAGACAATAGGCAGTTTTAAAAGAGGACTAGACAAATGGATAGGGATGAAAGGTGGATGCAGGTAATGTACATATGTGTATTACAGGAACTATTATATATAAGTCTACCGGCCTCTTGTAGCTAACTATGTTCTTATATTCTAATATAAGCATTAATTGCATGATAATGCTGAATAAAATTATTTAATGGTAACATCAGTCACGAAATTACGAGAAAATATATAGGTTTGTATTGCCATACTCGTATCATTGAGTTAGTATTGCTTGCACAGTGAATTAGGGGAAAATTGACGTAACTTGTATCATTGAATTCTCATAGCTGTCCAACAAGTCCAAATCAAGTTATGACTGGTCAATCAGAACCTAACTCGGTTGTAAGTCCGCGATTGGGTGTATTTCTTAGACCACATGCTTAAAGACCACATGTCTTAAAGTGGTATATGTCCCCTGAAGCATGCATCCTTGGGACTCACTAGCTGTAGACAAGATTGTAATTTATTTTTACACAAAGATGTTCATGTCTGATGAAAGATAATACAAGTTCAATTCTACAAATCATTGAGAATTCTTAAGATACAAATTTTTGTGCCAATACCAAGACCTGATTAATGATTCTAATATATTCAATACATTATTGCAGAAAATGTTACACATTGCTTGTTGACTGTTGTAGATGTGGTAAACAAGACATAAACCTTATGGCTAGCAGTGTGTTGGGTAAACTGCATTTAGCAGTACTTTATCTGCCATAGCTGGGAAGGTGTGGGAGAAGGCAGTAACTACTGAAAGCAAACATACTAAAATATTTTCATGAAAAAGTCAATGGTAAGATAATGTGTTTTTGCCAGTTGTTGTAGAACTCTTGGCATGCTCCTTAATTTGGATGTAACTTGGTGCTTTCCAGCATTTGTTGCAAGGATTTGTAGTATTTATATAAGTAATTTGACTTAATTAGCTGATCACCATTAACAAGATACCTCGCCACAGGCCAGCTGTGCCACTGGCGCCATTGACAAGTATATTTATTATCCATATGAAAAAAATTGTGGCATTATGGTCAGTTGAATTAGATTGATGCTTATACTGTGCTTCAAGTGCTATCCAATCTACATTGCGGCTGATCTTTAGTTAATTCATGCCTATTACTTTCGCAGATTGAAGTGTTTTTTTATTCTTGGATTGTTTTACGTTTAGAAAAATAGATTCCATGGTCAGAATTATTTAATTTAGCTTCAAAGTCATTTTATGCTTCAAACACTTATTCTATGACAAGGATCAGAGCTTTGGATGACTTAAATATTTCGCACATCATAACTTTTATTACGACTATGATTACCCTAGGCTTTACTACTCAATAGTCAAGATGATTTTAGTTTTTTTTCTTCACATTACAAAAACACCCCTATCTTGGATGCTATGCTGAGAAATATATAATGCAAGTATGTATTTCATCTATGAAATGAAAGGCATGTATTCCTTAGCTTATAATCATATAAATGAGATTCCATGGTATGTCAACGCAACTTGGGACTGCAAAGGCCACGAGTGTTGCTAAGCCTAAGCGACAAAATCTCATGTATGTAAATATAGAAAATAGCATTCAGAGGACAAAACAAAATATTTATAATGTTCTTCAAAATGATCCAAGGATCATTCTGGAAGTATTGAGAACTGACCTATCAATATATTTCATAGCATGCACAGGTTAATGAATATTTTTTGTCAAGCATTGTGTTATTAATTTGCATTGTCTATGAATTACTTGATTCTTTCTAACAAATCAAGTCATTTATGCGCATTCCTTCATCAAATTTTAGTACAAGTTTTGTATGTAGAGTATGTAATTGATTTTTTTGCCTTTTGGGGTTTATCAGCATCCTAAATAGGACTTAATTACTGTATTTTACGCTGTATAAGACACCCCTCTATTTTCTAGAATAACTCCATTTATTTTTTTCAGCATGAGCATAATCTTTAATTATTCTTTGTCATGGTAGTTATTTCAAATGAGAGTCCGTACTTAAGGATGCAAGACAGCATAAAACAAACTGTCATAATCTCATAGGAAATAAATTGGGGGTATTATGGATGATGTGGTGTGAGGGAGCGAGAGTAAGGCCAGGCACATTTTAAAGTTCATTTCAAAGTTACATATGTATTAAGTCTAATGAAATCCAACTATTTCCCCTTAAAAAACCCTTAAGACTATGAATAGCATATGTACAGTGTATGTATGGCAAAGGACATATGCAGTGATCCTGCCTTGATAGATTTGGTAAACAAACATGTCGCCACCGTCAAGACTCCGCCGACTATCAAGATCAAGGTCTCCGCCAATGTGTTTGTTCACCAATAATCTTTCAAAGCAGGAGCAGTGTACAGTAGAGGTCCTTTACCATACATATACACACACTGTACGTACAGTGTATGTGTGGCAAAGGCCCTATAAACTGCTCCTGCTATGAGAGATTATTGGTATCTTGATCTTGATATTACAGGTGGCTAATTTTTCATAGGCCAGGCCTTTGAACCGGCTGTTCTTGTAGAAAAAATACAAACAAAAGGAAAAAAAAAAAAAAAAACTACATACAAGCATCCAGTCCTATTGTCTATTTCTCATACACATCATTCCTTTCAAAAACTCTTTCACTGTCTCAATCAGCCATCCCCTTGACTCACCACACAGTCCCGACAGCACTAACATCCATTCTCTTCCTGTCCTTTCAACCACCTCATTCATTTCACATCCCATTTCAGTCAAAATCACACGCATCATTTCCCTTCTCCCTGTTATACTTCTCACATTCTAGTATCACATGTTCCACTGTTTCATCCTCACCCATGTCACACATCTGGCACACTTTGCTGCGGAACTCAGACCATCTATAGTTCCTTGCATCCATACACAGTGTTCTGGCTTGGATGAGAAGGTTGCCACCCAGGGTTCCATCATACACACTTTCACACGCTGGTGCCTCTTTGTCCTTATAACATTCTAGTGTTTTCTTTTGCTCCATCTCATTCTTCCACTTACTCAGTCCCACATATTTCACTACTCTATCGATCTCATTTTTCCACTTTCTCACATCCCACTCAAGGCCTCTTCATCACCATTCATCATCTTCCATTCAACAACGTTCGGTCTTCCATCTATCAGTTGATACATCCACCAAAATCGCAGTCCACTTCTATCTACCATTTTTTTTATATCTCTTCCCTTATCTACTGCTGCATTCACTCCACAAGTAAACGTTTCGTGCCAATCTTGTTCCTCCATTCGTTCCAGTCTAACCTTATACCTTAGAGTCGCTTTTGTATGTTTCTCCCTAAATGTACTCCATCCCATGTCACCTCTCAAACCTTCAGTCGCTGCATACCTGGGTGCATTCAGTGCCATTCCTGCTACTCTATTCTGTCCCACTTCCAATTTCTCGATTTCACCCTCATTCCATGCAATCACATCCATACCATACATAGATACAAGTGTGGCTTGGTACAGCCACACTCTTTCATACTTCCCTCAACACATCATACTTGCTTGCCCTCAACATTGCAGCATTCCCAAGTCGACCAACAGACTGATTTGACTGGCTGATCTTTTCATACTTTGCTTTTTTCACATCCATTCGCGCCAATTCATCTCACTCATGCACATCCCTAGGTACTTATATTCACAAGTTTGCTCTAATTCATTCTCATCCAGTCTCCATGTAGAGCTTCTCTCATCCTCTGACTTATTTACTATCATCACCTTACTTTTCTCGCTGCTAAATCTTACTCCAAAGTCTCTCCCATACTCATTCACAACATCTAAAAGGCTCTAGAGCTCTTCAACCGACTCACTTACAACTACCATATCATCTGCATACATTAACAAACATATTTTGTCCCTCCCTACTCTCACTCCTGCATCCATTCTTCTCATCCTTACTGCTAGTAGTCCGGCAGCCACCAGGCTCAACCTTGTTTTTAAGGTTTTTTTTCAGTGGATTTTGTTTGCCCATATATCCAGTTTGAAAAATATCTTGGTTGGATCGCTGTCAAACTTTGGGCAATTTGAGATAATTAGCATTAAACAAAATGGCCGCCAAGGAAATATCAAAATACATAATATACCATAATTCCCTTACAAATTGACATAACCGGTCAACCAATACATGGATTTTAGGGTATTTTGACCCAGAAAATTCATTTCTGGTATTTTCATATCCAAAATGACCACCATTTTCAGAATGGCTGCCTTTTTTTTTTTTTTTTTTTTTTTTTTTTGTGTGTGTGTGGATTTTTATACTTATACCAGTATATAAGAATATTACTTGTTCAACATGAAAGTAATAAAGATTGACAGTTTTTTTAATCAGATCGTTTTGAGTCCTCAATTTCTTATGGGCATAAATGCATAATTCTTGAGTAATATTAGTAATCATCCTCATCATCCTCATCAACTGCTGTTCGTGTTTGATCATTGCAACATTCAATGGAGGATTGACAAGCACAAAACAATGTACACGGTAGCCTCGACTTGTTACATGCGCATCTTGAGGACTTACATGGCTGTTTACTTGAACATGTGCATCTTATCAACTTTAGTATATGATTCGGTGCTAGCTGAACATTGGTAGGGACTGTTGTAGGCAGCAGTGACTTTGTTCTGCTTTCTTTGATCCATCCATAACTTGTGGGTTCCAAATCTGGTGGATCTAGTTGCAGGGCATTCTTCCATATGCATGTTTGCAGATGAGCCCGCTTGACATTCTCAATGAAGGCCTCTGTAGTAGGTGGAAGAGAACATAACTTGGGAGTAACTGTTGCTCCCGACTTCCCTGTTCTTGAAGTCCACACACTTACTCTGGCCTCAGACATAGAATTTGTCTTTGATTGTCCATAACAGGAAGCTATGAATTTTGTTGCCTGTTCCAACACCTCAGGCCAGTTAGCCTCAGCATTACCCATCATATCCAGATTCAGACCTGTTTTCAGTATTTTCAACATCTTTCCTTTTCCTATACCAAAACATGCTGCCACTGTATCACATCCAGTAAGAGCATGACCTGCCAATATTGCTGGAATTATGTACATATCATATCTTTTTCCTAACCTTGTGAATTGCAATACCAGTGTCATCATCTTCTGCATCTGGAATGATGCGTAGAACATCTGCTGCCCTACTCTGAAAGGCTAATATTGAGGCAATACCAGGGGAAGACAGAACTACAAGGTCCTTACCAAAGTGTGCAGATAGTTCTGTTATTAATTAGCTGTCTACGGGATAGAGCATTGCCTTCATTTTCTATGTACAAATTGAACAGATCAACTGAGTTCCAAATATGTGACATGTCTTCCTTTAAGATACTGATAACAACCTGCAAACCTTTATCAAACTCAGGCTTATCTGCCTGTGCTTCCTATACCGCAGCAGAGGTTGATCTACTTGACATAAAGTTGGTACGACATGCAACATGGTAGCGTGCATCAGCTGCGTGCAAATCACTGATAGCTCCACTCACCCTAATCCGAACTTGTGCTGCCCAGTCATCATTCCGTACATCACATTTTGCGAGGATTTCTGTCTTAAGGGACATTTTCTTTTCTGGCCTATTAACTTGCCTGCAGAGATATGCTGGTTTCCATCTTGATGGATGCTTGGGGTCCTTCTTAACTTGGCAATCTTCTCCACAAAATATACAGTGCTCAAAGAAATTGAACTTCAGTTGTTCAGAACGTCTTGCTCGTTTTCTAGGTGCAGCATCTGCTTCTTCTTCATCTTCCTTTTGGCCTTTCAGGGCCCTTTGAACCTCTTTTGGATGAACGTATTTATTCACACATGAGCTATGGACCTTCAAACTCAGATCCTTGTCATTATCATATTGCAACTGCAGTTTCTGTTGGATTTCATCTTTGTATATTTTACTGCATCTTATGATATTTTCTATCCTCTTAGCTTTAGCATTTATCAAGACTTCTTTCTTCTTCGAATGTGTGCATTTAAACTTCCAAGCAAAATAGCATTCTTCCTCCATACTGGCTTTGCTTCATATACATGTACACTTCAATTGTAAATTGTAAACTTTAGCAATAACTTACACTAGTACCAATCTAACACTTAGAACATTGGTTTCTGTTAAAGGCCGAGGGTTTATCCTTTTACCACCTTTAACAGTATGCACTTTCATGTATGGGATACAACTAGGTTCACACAGTTTATGTACTACTCCTAGCCCGATCGTTCATCCAGTGCCATTTAAGTCCCGTGCGATCTGTACACCATCCGAATGAATTAAGCCCCTTCATTCTTGGCTCGGCTCTCCCGCGTTGGCACACCCTGTCTATTCAGGTACGGTTATCTAACTTAAATGGGGCAAATTAGATAACATTTGGGACACTTAAGTTACATCTTAGCAGACACTGAACCCCATGCTGGGTTTCACAGCAGTGAAGTCACCAGTGTGCCCTGGTAGTGCAAGGACATTCAACTCTTTTATGATAAACAATAAACAGAGAAATAAAATGCCACACAACAAATGGATGTGAGGATTACGAGGAAACAAACACGTGAGGATCAATCACCTATACATCTCTGATGTGAATATAGCATGTTCAAGCAACCCTAGTTTTCAACAGTTTCTATCAAAAACTATACACACTGCACCTTCAGATAATTTCATGAGTAAATGTACAAAATAGTAAAATCTACTAGTAAATTAACAGTGTACGAATCATACATACGTCAAAATTACGATTTGTACACTTCAATTTCTTATTTGTTGGGCAGCCATTTTGAAAACGGTGGCCATTTTGAATTTGAAAATACCAGAAATAGATTTTCTGGATCAAAATACCCTGGAATTCATGTATTGGTTGACCCTCTGTGTGAATTTTCAAGGGATGTATGGTATTTTATGTATTTTGATATGATTTTGGCGGCCATTTTGTTTTATGCTAATTATCTCAAATTGCCCAAGGCTGACAGCGAGCCAACATATATATTTTTCAAACCGGATATGTTGGCAAACAAAATCCACTGAAATAAAAACTTAAGACCCCAAAACAAGGTTATAAGAAAAATGTACTTTTGGCTGCCGGACTCATAGTTCCCCAGTATACAGACTAGACAAGGTTGAGGACAGAATAAATCCTTGCCTAACACATCTTTCACTCCTCACCCATTCTGTTTCTATATTACCTAGCCTATATTTTGCTCTAGTGTCTTCATACATGCTCCTCACTATGTTTACTATCTTTTGACTCAACCCAACCTTTTCCAAAACCTTATACAACATTTCTCTGTTTACTCTATCATAGGCTTTCTCAATGTCTAAGAACCCAAGGTACAGTGTCCTTCCATCCCTTTTTTTCATTTCAATTAGTTCATTCACCACAAACATGTTGTCCTCTGCCTCTCCTATCCACACGAAAACCATTTTGCTCTTCACCTAACATCTTAAGCCCCCTTCACACATTCCATAATACAACCACGATAGCTCCAACAATGGTCCTGATTATGGGTCTATTGTGACCGATCGTGACGCTCGTGACGCACTCGGCCGAGGCCACAAAAAGTTAGTGCATGCACTAAAAAATTGGGAAGCTCCCCCGATTTTTGTACCCAACGCAGCTCTATCATTATCTATGTAGCAGCTTCGTGACACTATCATGATCGTCGTATGTCTGTCGTGACAATAAAAAAACGTTACGCCGCCTTCATCCCTACCCTTACCCCCCTTTTCTGCATCACCAACACCCACCCCGGCTCCCCTACCCCATTTAACTACTCCCATCCCCACCACCCCCAACAACGCCTTCTCCATCACTCCCTACGTTTCCCCACCAACAGCAGCACCCCCTTCTTTATCACAACACCCACCCCTGTTTCTCCCATCTTCATCTCCCCCCCCCCCCTTCCTTCACCATCGCCAACACCCATTCCCATGTGGGGCATGTTGCTAGATCTTGATGCTATTGTGATACGCTCATGGCACCGTAATGGCACTATTGTGGTTATCGTGGCTTAATCGTGATGACAAAATTACCGTTAATTTTCCATTCCTGACTTAGTCTTACAGCTGTCATGACTCCATCGTGACCATCTTACGACCGTCATGACACATACTTACAGGCAGCGTGACATTGTTGTGAAGCTATCGAGGTCAAATTTCATGATAGCGTCAATAATTAAATTAGTGGCGCTGTCGTGGTTCGATTATGAAATGTGTGAAGGGAGCTTTAGCTGTCTCCAACCATTTACACAACCTTTCATTCAACACTGCACTAAAAACATTACCTACTTTATTCATTAGGGCAATTGGTCTATAGTTCTTCAACTCACTCTTACTCTTGTATCCTCCTTTATGCAACAGTCACTCTACATTTATTCCTTTTTCTAGGCACCCTCTCTTTTTCCCACATGGTTAAATGGGTCAGTCATTCTGTCAATCACCACCTTACCTCCATTCTTGTACATCTCAAATGGTATTTTATTTGGACGTGCTGCTTTTTTATTCTTCTGCTTCCTAACACACTTCTCTAATTCATCCCTGCTAATCCATTCATTCAACTCTTCTACAATTTTCCTTTCCAGCGTTACACAATCTGGTCTTACGTAAAAAAATTTACCCACGCCTCCAATATCTTTCTAAAAGATTTTTATAGCCTTATTGATTTTTGTTTCAGCTTTTACTTTCAAGACTTTCACATCTTCACTATCAGACAGCTTTTCCCCTCTCATGAATCTGTACCACTCACGCCCACCTTTAAGTCCTTTCTCATTCAAAGAAATTATTTGAAGGATTTCAGATAAACAAGCATGTTGCAGATCTTGATCCTGATGTCGGTAGAGTCCGACAGTTCTACACAGTCGCTAACATGTTTCTTTACCAAGTTGTTCAAGGTAGGAGCAGTGCATATCTCCTTTGCCATACATTCACTGTACATACGGTATTTATGCAGGGTCTTGTTTTTGATGGGAAATATTGGGATTTCATAAAGCTTAATACATATAAAACTTTGAAATAACATGATAATGGTCCTAGCCCTTGCTGTACAAGGTACAGTGTGCCTATAGAGGCATACATTTTTTACCTTCGGTGTATATAGCGCAGGGTTGTTTTGAGACCCGTTTTTCTGGAAGAAAAGTGCGTCTTATACTCCCAAAATACGGTAATTATTTTGAGTTAATATACAGCATGATATGCACTAGAAAAAACATGAAAAAGGCGAGTGTCACTGTAGAACAGTTTTGAATCAAGCAGGGTAGTCACGAATGTGAACAGTTGGGGGGACTGTTCAGAGGGTAGTGACGGATACTACCACATTTTCAATTACCAGTGCCTCTTCCGTTGCTTCCACCGCAATTGGAATAAAATCATAAAAACTGACGTCTTTTACCTTAGCTGTGTGCCACTGGAGCAACTCTCCACTTCTCCTAAACATGTATTTTGTGCCTGTACATGATATAATTCCAATGATTCTGGGGCACTTGCATACAATGTTACATGTGAGGGAGGAGAAATAAAAGAATGGTAATGGTCATTCAGCAAAGTCTTATTGGGAATGTTTGGAGACTAGCATCATGTCACACTAATCATCATAGCAGCACACCAAGGAGTTGTAGCACATGGTGATGCAAGTCCTGATTTTGGATGGCCTCACAAGTGGCATCTCTTTTTTTAAATCTTCTCTGAGTTTTCTCCTGCATTTGAACTGAGGTTATCATGTAGCTACTGTGTGTCTACATTTCTGGGAAGATAACAAGAACTTATGGGACTTGTTGATAATCAATCAGAGATAACATATACATAGTTGAATTTCTAAATTGTAGCATCCATTATTGCCACAATCTTTTTGAGAGAAACGGTATTATCTATGTTTCTAGTAAAGATACAGCATATATATAAACAGCTATATAAGCTTTAACTTTTTTTGTTTACATGATTACCTCTTCTTTCTGTTTAACGTCAGTTTTTCCCATAATTTTTATGAGGGTTAGACGGCCTATGATACGCTTCCAACTATCTCTGATTACTATACAAATAATCTAGTATTTTTCCAGCTTTTGAGCATGTGACTGGAAGTCCATGCATGGCATAACACTAAATGTGGCCCATGTCTTTATGTAGGGAGTATTTTTTGCATAGTATGAGATCTCCATGAGGAATACTGGTGCTGCTAGAATGAGAAACACACAGTTGTCAAGTCCTGAGCATCCCTACACTATACCTGGTGTGGTAAAAAAAAAATCCAAAAAAGTTCATTCTAGAAATACCTGTTATATAATTTAACACTAAGAGCATATTCCTTTCATTAATAAAATTAATGTTTATAAACTACTTTACTTACGATGACTATTCGGTGGGTAGATTTGCATTTTTTTTCAGGTATAATTGTCAATTTATATGTTGTGCCCCTAAAATGTTAGTGGCCTCTCATTACTTGCAGTGATTCTCACTCATTTTTGTACAGGGATTGGTGAATTTGCTGTTCACCTTGTACTGACTTATGGGTTATTTTTACTGCACCTTTTAATACAGTTATATGTTCTGGATAAAAGTTTCAAGAATGATCTAGTGTAGATTTAAGTGAACTCAGGAAGGAGTGCAGAGTTGTCAGTTGGTAGAGGTGCTGTACCTAGCCAAATGAAGATTTTCAAAGTAATAAAAATGTTTAAAGTAAAACCAAATTCCAATTTCAAGAGGCTGATAATTTCATAGAAATTTCTATATACGTATTTCCCTGAGACTGATCATTTTTTACCTAGGGATATGAACAAAAATGTTAATAATGCAATATTATATATAAAGTGCAATAATAATACAACCAGAGATCAGTTGTGTCATCCATATGAAAGAACTAGTTGTCATTGATGCAAATCTGAACTTGTGAAATGTGTTGCATTCTGCATGTCAAGTTGATGGAAGTTATGAATTTTCATCTTTTGGTTTATAATTGTAAATTCATCTTCCCAAGAGGAAAATTTTTTCGTGGTCGCATAGATCTTTTTACAAGCAGTAGAAAGTTAGCCAAATGTGTACAATGTATATGTATATAGGGTGTTGTACAGATAAAACTTCCAAAGGTAACTTAAAAATAAATAACACACATTTAAATCCGGAGCATGCATTCATGTAATAGATTTAAAGGAATTAGATAATCGGGTATTAAAAAGGGGGACATCAGGGTTTGACTCATCCGAAATTTAACTACAAGTAATAAAAATAAGAAAATACCCAAAAAAAAATCGGGGACGACTGTTTCCCCCTGCTGTAGCAATACCTTCACCTCCAATTTGTTTTGTTACTCATCCGTAGCTGCTGCTGCTGCCATTTCAGTAAAAATAAACTATTTTCTTTACTAATTTTTTTTATTAAACCGTTAGTTTAGCAGAATGTTTATGCATTTTTTTAGCCTATTAAAGACTCTATGGGGCTGCAAATTTTGCCTTTTGAATTTCCTAAAACAGCTGTTATTTAATCACTGTTAAAAGGATCCTTATAAAATACTTCCCAGAATAATTACCATGACAAAAAAAAAAAAAAAAGAACGATGTACAAGGGCAAAGTATGTAAAGGAAAAACGGTAAATAAAAGGTGGGGTGAGGGAGGTAGAGAAAGATGGAGAAATATTTTGGAGACTGCTGAACGAGAAAAAACAAAAAGCTAAAAAATTTAAAAGGGTGGAAGCAAAAAATTGTAGTGTGTGAGGATAGAATAAAAATTTTAACCTTTCTCGGGCTTTACTCAGTAAAAACAAAAGGTTACAGAGGCACTGGAGGAACTAACTCCAGGAGGGGGAAGGGGCCTGCTCGTTAGTTCCGTAGTTTCATATAACAATAAAAATGAAACCAGTGAAACTTTCGAACAGTGATAACAATCAATAAAAGAAAGTAGATATCAAATTTACCTATCATGCACATTCTCCCCCTTTTTAATATATATAATATAAAATATATATATATAATATATATATATTTTTTATATTATATATATATATATTTTAAAAAATTATATAAAATTTTTTTTTTTTTTTTTTTTGAGGGGGGCGGTAGCGGGAGGGGTTAGCGTCCCCACTGGCTTTCTCGGGACCCAATTTCGATCCCGAAAAAAAACCCAAAACCTTTCTGCCCCGTCGAGGGGGAAAAAACACCCACAGCCCTGCCCATAAACCTTATTCGATTGCAGTGCTCGGAGGACACAGGGGGGGCGGCATGACCCTCTATCCCCGGGCGTCACTATAAAAACCTCCCCCTGCGCCACTACAGGGGAGGCAACCATACAACCCTCAAGTGAACCCCCAAGTCCCACCAAAACCCTGGGTCACCACTGCTACAGGCGCTATAGGCACATACGTAAAAAAAAAAAAAATAATAATAATATATAAAAATATATATACAGAAAAAAACCCTTATCTCGGCACTGTATAACTCGGAATTTGAATAACTGGCAAGGCAAAGAAAATTTTTTTTTTTTTTTTTTTTTTTTTTTTTTTACATCTAGCCTAACACGTGTAGCAGTGACTCCAGGGGTGGGATGGTACCCCTGGAGGCTCACTCGGGGTTTTATGATGGTTGGCCCTCCCAGGGGTGGCGCAGGCAGGATTCTTATAGTGACCCTGTAATTAAGGCTCTCCGCCCCCCGTGTCCTCCGATGCCTGCAGGTCGAAGGTAGAGCAAATGGCAGGTTGGGTGTTCTTGGGCCACTCGATGGTGCAAAAATTTTCAAGTGGTTTATGGGTCTCACTCGGGATCAAAACTCGGGTTTTTCGAAAACGCCACTGGTGACGCAAACCCCACTTGCTACCCCCCCCCCCCCTAGATTGCATCGCTTGGTTTTCACTCGTATATCATCCCCCTCAAAACCCTCTTGTGGAACATGTAAACAAAAAGTCGGCAAAAAAAAATGTATCTCGCATATTGCGTTATAACTGCATCTCTTTGCTTCCCTCGCAAAGCCTTAGTCGCATAAAGTATTTTTTTGCCCTTTTTGACCTTTCCTGCGGCTCGGCCTTCAATTTCATTGAAGTCCCCCTTTCCTCTGGAGACCCCCTTGCGTGATGGGCTGACATTTTGAAATCAGTACTGTATGATGTAACCCCAAAAACACGTAAAATACGTGGCAAAGTAAAGCAAAGGTGGGAACCAGCGGGGGTGGGGCGCCCAGCTGCTGAGCCGTGTTTAGTCGCCAAGCACGTCTTGGATACGAATTCCGTTTTTTGTCAAAATTAAAAAAGGATTGGTTTTCCCTTTAAAAAACCAACAACTTGGTAGGACCGAAATAAAAATAAATGCAAAACATTGAAAAAACTATCACAAAGTAGTATAACACATTTTTCAGCAAGGGTTTTTGGGATTGGGGATTCGAATCCAGACGGTGCTTGGCGAAAAAACAGCCTCCCTACACGTGGGTCCCAGACCTTTGCTTTACTTGGCCCCCTTTTTTACGGTTTTGGGAAAATTACATCAACAGTCTGTATATCGAGGGTCAGCTCCATCACGAAAGGGGTGTCCCAGCAAAAGGGGAATGGAATGAAGACCCTGAGCCTGCAGGAAAAGGTGAAAGTGTGGCAAGGATGGGTGCGGTGCTCCATCGGCTATTTGTGCTGATTTTGATATCAAATCCAGCACATTTTTTCCCCTTTTCAGGTAAGTGTAGTTTTTATGCTTTAAAATATTTTTTTTTTTTTTTTTTTTTTTTTTTTTTTTTTTTTACCCTTCAGAGGAGGACATTGCTAAACTCGGCACATTGAATAACTCGGCAAGGCCAGAGCCCCTTTTGTCCCGATTTTTTAAAAGGGGTTTTTTACGTTAACCGTTTTTTCCCCGGCGCAAAAACGCATTTTTTTTTCCCTTAAAAAGAATGCAAATTTCACCCTGCGTCTAATGCGGCCATTTAGCGAATGAAGGTCGGGCAAGAATGCGAACAGCCGGTGGGTATTACAAAAGGGGGTCGGAGTGATCTTGTTGAGCAGTAGTTCACTGAGAAAAAATTTGTAAGTTTTTGCAACAGTAACAAAATACTAGAAAAGGTTGGATTTTAAGAGAAAATAAGAGCGGGGGCAAAAAGATAGCAATTGTTGCTCCCAAGTGGCCGTGTCAAATGTAAACATCATCCACCCCCCTCTGCTGCTCTCCATTGTAAAAACGTCTGATAAAACGTCTGGGCGACGCCCTCCGCGCACCCACCATGGGTCTTTACCGCCAGACTCCCCCCCGCACCCTGGAAAGAAAAACATCCCCATTTAGATGTACCCTTTAAACCCCGCATTCGACTCGGGCCACACAAGTTACACAACAGTTGGAAGGAGATGATGAAGGAGGCAAAAAATGGTGAGGGAAATTTTCGCGGGAATGAGTATTGTTGATAAATGGAATAGTGAAAAAAAGAGCGTTTTAAAAGGTTATTTTAAAGGGAGTTGGGGCGGTGAGAGGAAGGGTAGTATTTTGGGGGGAGTCTGTCTAACACACGGGTGGGAAAGGGCTCGTGGCTTTGTAGTTTTTTTTCCCACGGTCTTTGTACAACGAAGGGCAAAGGGGCGGCGTGTGTGTCTCTGGTGTCCTGTGGGTTTATGAATTTCCTGGTTTGGGGTTGCGTTGTGTCGGCGAGGACAAAATCAGGTCGGTCAGGTCACCCTCGGGCCTCTCTCTAATTCCCCCCCCCCGGGGCCCAGAAGGGGGGGGCCTAAGCCGATGCAGGTTTATGTGCTTTGTGTGTTAGGCCGTACAGTGGTAAACAAGGTGGATAAGATAGCTGGCCTTTGTACCACCTCGACCCCTCAATCCTCACCCCCGTACCTCTACGGGAAAGGAAACTGTATGAAAAGTGCTATAAAAAGGCTGCAATGGTATCTGTAGACGGGGCAAAAGTCTTCCCCCGGGACACCCAAAACCAAGACCCCTCACGGCGCCCCACCGTCCCCCCCCAAGGGCCCAATCACACCTACCCCATGGGGGAAATTTGGGGACAGGGCACCTCTCACACATTCGTTAGAATTTCTTACTTCAAAAAATAGACGTTTCAAAAAACGGTGCGCCGCCATCACGGCTCCAATCACCACGCCTGTACTAAAGGTTTTTGGGGAAGAATTTTTTAAAGTAATGAGATGTCCTGCTGATAATTGTCGTTTTTCCCCAAGGCTTTATGTACCCAAAAAAATGTCTTTTGGTTCAAAATCCTCTTCTTCATCCAACAGAATGTTATTAAAGCAAATTTCTTCAAACTAGCCTTGAGGCACCATGCTGTTAGAGGGTGAGCAGGAAAATCCGGGAAAAACGGAAACCCGGGCAATTGTGAAACAAAGGGACGGCTGACGGGGAAACCCGCCGTGATTTCAGAGTGTGAATCAGCCTTACCTTTCCTTCCTGAAAAAATAACAACCCTCGCGCGTGATAGATTTATAGGTGTAAAAACCCGGGAAATATCGTCGATCCGACAACGGAGCCCTTCAACAATTACAACAAAAAACAGGGGAGATGGTTTCCTTTCAGTGTTTCTAAAAATTTTTCCCCTGAATTTTTTTTTATTGGACAAATACCCTTTGGGGGCCGAAATTTAAATCCTCCTGGAATAGTTTTAATGTGTTTTGAATTAAACTGGCTCTCGTTTTTGCCGGAAATCAATGTTTGTTTAAAACGTGTGGGGGGGGGGGGGCAAACCCGCCCCTCCAGGTCCGCCAAAAAATTTCTACGCTTCACCGCCCTATTTTTGGGAATTTTCGTTATTTTTCTATATCATCTGTACTAAACCCCAAAACCCAAACCCCTAACCTAACCTAATCTATTCAACCTAACTTAAATTTTTGGCTGAAGTAAACGGTAGATTTTGGGACTACGGTAATCCATTTTTTAATTCAATTGCGCCTGGGGGAAAGGGGTTCAAAAAACTCAAATGAAGAAAAGCTACACGAGGTGCGGTGGTCCTAGGATTTTAAAGCCTACTACCAAAAAAATACCAATTTATATGAAATTTTCCACAAAGTCTAAAAACATAAGAAAAGCAAAAAAGGCATCCTACAACATTAAATCTAAGCTATATGTCATAGTACAAATATCAGAATATCAATTCGTGGGGCATCCTGCAAAATATTAAGATTTTTGACCGATATTGGGTTTCACTGTCATTCTCTTTCATTTTTAACGAGTATAATTTTCATTTCCCTTCATTGCACTGTGAATTTGTATTTAGGTTTTGTCTAATCTTTGCTTTCCCCTAAAATCCTTTTTTTTTTTAAAAACTTGATAAATTTAAGAAAAAAATTTTTTTTTCCTAAAACCCAAAATTTTTTTTTTCTTCACAAAAAACCCTTTTTAAAAAGGGGTCGTCTTATGCGGAGGGGCGTCTTATGCGCCGCAAAATACGGTTTTTTATATTAATATATAAAAATTTAAAATATATTTTTTAATATTTAAAATATATATTAAAAAAACCCCCGTTTTCCCGGATATCGGATTTGCGGACAAAATCCGAGGTCCCGGGGGTTATCAGAGCCCGGGCAAAAACCCGGTCCCCCGTCCCTATATCAACAATTGTCCCGGTCCACGCTCCTGTCGCCCCCCGGTCGGTGTCCGCGCCTCCCCCAGGTACAGCATGCTCAGCGGTCTATTGTTTTCATTTGGGCACAAGAATCAGGTTACCTTCCCGCCTGTCTCCCCTGACCCCCCCTGCAGGAAAGTCTCTGGATATTGAAAACTTTCTTCTGCAGTTTTTCCGCGGGTTTTCCCCTCCCACCGGGTGTGTGCCACATTCTCAAATCCTCCCCCTGAACATCGCACCTGTGACCTCCCCCCCAGCTTGCAGGGGGGCTGGCCCCTCCCGGCAACACGCTGTATCCGCCTACCTTTGCCTTCCCGGGAAGACGGTCCTACGTTCCTGTGTGCTCATAGGGCATCACCAGGGGTCATAGTGATCCCAAGGGACATCGCAGCCCCAAAAACAAAAAGTGCGTAAAAGTCCGGGTGGGGGAGTTGATATTGGCGGTTGCCCGGGGGCATTTAAATACTAAGTAGGATAAAAGTCCGGGAGTGGGGGAAGGGCCTGGGGCTGTTGGTTCCCGGAAATTTGCGGTTCCCCCACCCGTGCTTCCCCCCATTAGTCCCGGAAAAAAGGGTTGTGTGATAACCCCTATTTTCCGGGCATAAGAAAAGCACCCCTATTTTACAAAGGTTTTGGAGAAAAAAAAATTTGGTGCTTTTGGGGGAAAAAAAAAGGTAAGTTTATCAAAAGTTTTTAAAAAAAAAGGTTTTTTACGAGAAAGCAAATGATTTGGGGCTGTACCTAAAAAAATTTCCCCATGCAGTGAATGTAATGAAAAAAATTTTACTAGTTTAAATGTAAAGGGGAAAACAGGGTAACTAAAATCGGTATAATTATTTAAAGGGTCCCCCCAATTGATATTTTAATGTTTTGGTACCAAAAAAAACATATGCTTGATTTAATGTTTTAGGATTTTGGTAGTGTGCTTTCAAAAGTCCTAGGACTCTTACCCACTTCGGTTTGCTTTCTTTATTTTGGGATTTTGACCCCATTTCCCCTGGCGAATTGGATAATAATGGCTTAAAAAACCGTGACCAAAAAATTCCGTTATTTCGGGCCCGAAAGTTTAAATTAGGATAAAACAATTAGGTTAGGTTTGAGGGGGGGTTTGGTTTGTAACAATTTAAAAGAGAAAAAAAGAAAAATTTTTTTAATAATATGGCAGTGTGAACGTAGCAAAGTTTTCCGGGGGACCTGGGGGGCACTGCCCCCCCCCCCCCCACACACACACATGTAAAAAAAAATTTATTTCCAAAAAAACGAGAGCCAGTTAATTAAAAATCAAAAAATTTTAGGAGGGGCTAAGTTTCGGCCTCGAATCGGTGGGTTTCCCAAAAACAAAAAAATTTACGAAAATATTTAGGTAACACTTTGGTAATCATCTCTACCTTGTTGTTTTTTTTTTGTAATTTTTGAAGGGGACCCTTTTCGGGATCGATGAATTTCCCGGTTTACACCCATGAATCTATCGTCACGAGGGGATTAGTCTTCTTCAGAAAGGTACAGATGAACGTCACACACTGCACAAATCATAGCAGCGTTCACGTCAGCCGTGCCTTGTATTCCACACTTATTTGTCACGGTTCCGTCCTTTTTTCCGGCAGTTTCCCTGCTCACCCTCTAAGGCCAGGGTTCTTAACCTTCTCAGAGGCACCGAACCCTAACGAAAAATCTCCGCACATTGGCCCGAATCCACCTCAAATATGTGATCTTTTTTTTTTTTTTTAGAATTTTTTTTAAAAAATTCAAGAAATAATTTGAATAATAATAAATTGATTTAATTGATGCAAAAATTAGGGAAAATTGGCCTCAAAATTCAAGTTTTATTTGATATAAGAAGGGAGAAGGAAGGACTCTGGAAGCAGTGACATAAATATAGGTTCCTCAGAAAGGGTGGGCACAGAGGGAATCCAGGCTTGTTTTTTAAGACGGGGTTGGGGCGGCGAAGTGAGCCTCTTACAGCTGGGGGTCCTGAGAAAGGGGGTCAGGAAATTTGTTTGAAAATCAAGCATTTTTTAGGGGCCACTTTTTGAGGCCTCAGGAGGGATGTATTGCACTAATTTGATATTCATGATCAAACCGAGGCCGTGCCCCCCCCCCCCCCCCTATACGTATACGCCATGTTTCGGAAGTGAGAGAAGTGGGCGACCACTCGCACTTATACACACCCACACATGACTCCCTCCACCGCGCTGCTTAAATTTACGTTAATTTTGTGTATAATTTACTTTGGTGAATAATCTGGAATTATAACAATAGCAAAATTGCAATGTTTTTCGGAGGGCCTCCGCCGAACCCCTGAGACTGGCTCACCAAACCCCTGGGGTTCGATCGAACCCAGGTTAAGAACCACTGCTCTAAGCAGACATGGTGCCTCAGAGGCTATGGTTGAAGAAATTTGCATTAATTGCACTTCTGTTGGATGAAGAAGTGGAGTTGAACTCTAAAAGACACTGTTTTGGGTACATAAAGCCTTGAGAAACGACAATTATCAGCACGGCAGTCTCATAACGTTAAAATATTTTTCACCAGAAACCGTTACGTGACAGGATGGTGATATATTGGCTCCGTTTAGTGTAACACGTCAATTTGTTTGAATGTAAGAAATTCTAACCTATGTGATCAGACGGTGCCGTGTCACCATGATGGTATGGTGTGATTCTGCCTTGAGGCGGACGGTGTGGCGCCGTGATCGGTCTTGGTCTTGGTGTAGCTACCGTGTGAAAGACTTTTGTCCCGTCTACAGGTACCGTTGCGGCCTTTTTACTAGCACTCTTTCATACAGTTTCCTTATCTGAGAGGTACAGGGGTGAGGATTGAGAGGTCGAGGTGGCACAAAGGCCTATGCTGTCTCCTATCCCACCTTGCTTACCACTGTAGCGGTGCTAACACACACACGCACATACACACCTGCATCGGCTTAGGCCCCTGTCTGGAACCAGCATTAGAGGGTGACCTGACGCTGACCTAACTTGTCCTCGCCGACACAACTGCAGCACCAGCCAGGTAATTCAGTCAGCCATAGGATACACAGAGACGCATACGCCGCGCACCTCTTGTCCACACGTTGTACAATGACTCGCTGTCAAATAAACTACAAAGCCACGACGCCCTTTCTCCATCCTTGTGTGCATAGACAGACTCCCCAAGATACTACACCTCCCTCTCACCGCTCACACTCCTTCAAATATAACTTTAACACTCCTTGTTTCACTATTCCATTTATCAACAATACTCAGTCCCAGCGAAAATTTCATCACCATTTTCTGCCTCCCTTCTATCATCTCCTTCCAATTGTTGTGTCAACTTGTGTGGCCTGAGTCAAATGCGGGTTAGGGCGACATCTAATATGCGGGATGTTTGTCTTTTCCATGTGGGCGGGGGAGGAGTCTGAGCAGTAATGACCCCTGGTGGGTGCACGGAGGGCGTCGCCGAGTGAAGTATCCCAGGTGAAGCAGCAGACCTGAGATATCAGACGTTTTACAATGGAGAGGAGAAGCGGGGGGTGGATGATGTTTACATCTGACACGGCCATCTTGGCAGCAACAATCGCTATCATGTTGCCCCAGTTCTTGATTTCTCTTAACCCCTTCACGCCCAGATATATAGCCTTTATTATATAGCCTTTGCTATATAAAATTGTCTGTTGTCGAGCCATAAAATTAAGAAAAGTCACTTAATATACAGACAATTAGTAAGTGGACAAGGATACTAAACAGGTCATAGTTATGAAACATTGCTTATATCCACTACCAATCGTCTAATGGTACCCAAATTACAATGGAAATTACGTTATGGGCCTCAAGGGGTTAAACTCCTACCTTTTCTTAGTATTATGCATTACTGTTGATAACACAGTTACAAATTTGTGCTCAGTGAACTACTGTTTAACACAGATCACTCCAGACCCCCTTAGTAATACACCACCGGCTGTTCTGCATTCTCTGCCCGACCTCTCATTCGCTAATATGGCTGCATTAGACGCAGGGTGAACTTTGCATTCCTTTTTAAGGGAAAAAACTGCGTCTTATGCGTCGGCAAATACGGTATATATATATATACAGTCAAACCTCGATATAACGGACTAAAGTGGGGGAGGAGTGGTCCGTTAAAGCCAATTGTCCGTTATAGCGAGGGTATTTTCCCATGGGTGGAAAAATATATGAAAAAAATGTAAAAATTGTGAAATAAATGAGAAATAATCACAAACACAACCAGACTGTGTAGCTATGTTGGGAGGTAAACAGTGACTGGCACTACATGCTGAATTTGGTCTGCTCCTACACGTGAAATAAATGCGAAATAATTACAAACACAACCAGACCGTGTAGCTAGTCAAACTCAAGCTCTAGTGAAAGGTAAACAAACAACAAGCCAGACACAGCCCGGGGCTGTCAAAGGTATTGCTTATTATCATGACTAATGCTCACTATTATATATATTATATGCTTGTTAAGTGCAGTTCTATACACGTGTCACTATTTAGGTCAGTGTGGCACTGCGTGTCACCTTAGATAAGGGTGATTTAGGGTGTTGAGGTGACATGGAGACGTAGCAGCGGCCACGCCATAACACTAATAGTCACTATTTTAAACAATACACACCTTCTACCACTAAATCACTAGCAGCACAGGCTCCTTCCATATATATCTTAATATGTGATACATCAAAACTCCTTAAAACCCAAGCATTCCAAAGTAAAATGAGAAAATAATACAATTATGTTGAGTTGACAATTCGAGCGGCGATGAGCGGTCTGATATGCCATTCTTGCCCGCAAATTTGTCACGCAAATGGAGTCCATTACATCTGAAGTCCTTTAAATCGAGGTCCGTTATATCGAGGTTTGACTCGATATAACTCCCTAAAAGTTAGGGAGTTATATGACCGCGAGTTATACGCGGTCATAGACTACAATAACTCAGGTAAGTTAGTGAGTCAAACCTCAATATAACGGACTAAAGGGGGGGAGGAGTGGTCCGTTAAAGCCGATTGTCCGTTATAGCGAGGGTATTTTCCCAAGTGTGGAAAAATATAAGTAAAACACAGGAAAATTTGTGAAATATATTAGAAATAATCACAAACACAATATAAATATAAACTTCCCTTCACTTGCCTTCTGTTTCGATGCCATATTGACTTCACTGGACTGAACAAATCTAAATAAGCATATAAAACAACGGAAAACAGGCGAAAACAGCTTAAACTGAGCTTGTAAACAAGTGCTCCGACTGTCATATATGTACCACGCGCTCCGACTGGCGCCGTCACATTAGCTCCTTTTCCGTCGATCTCAGACGACGAGTCTGAGTTCCGACGAGTCAACCATGAATGCATCCATCCACATTTTTAGCTAGTTATGCTTGTCAACGATTGACAATATACATAAGTAAAGCGGCTATTACACGGGCACTTTTCTGCTCAGTGAGCAGTTTTGAGGATTTTGCTCAACCAAAGCCTGTTTGATTGAGCTAACAGGGAACTTTTTCGAAGCTATTTTTGCTCGTCATTTCAGTGAGCAAAAACGTTTTCTGTTATAAAGGACCGAAATTAGTGGATGACTATATTATTTATTGCAAGATAATTTTCTTCTAAAACTCTCAAAAAAACATCAACATGCCTGCTGACTGGACAGACGAGATGGAAAGCTTACTGATTGACTTAGTTCAGGCACATCCTACAATATGGAACATATATAGCCCTTTATTTGTTGAAAAAACATTAAAAAAGAAAACATACACCCTCAATACCTAAGAAGCCTGACCTTCCAAGTAATTTATTTACGGTGATACACAGGCGACAGGTGTGTTGCGAGGCCGTACAGGTGTGTAGTGACAGGTGTGGTGTATATGGTAAAGCGAGAGAGGCTAAGAGTGCAGTGTTAGCCCCCGAGTGTGTGTGTCTGACCTAAAGAGCAAACGCGTAGTTCTCGTCCACTATAACGGCGTCAGCCCCGTACCGCCGCGGCCACGGGTACGGCGCGGGCCACAGTGGTCCATAGAAGCTACTCTCGGGGATTACAGGAAGTTTAAATGAATCAAAAACCTTTGGCCTAATCAAAAAACCTTTCTTAATTAGGTATATTGAATTGTAAGTAGTTAGTTTCGTACACTGATTTTGAGTATTTTCGTACATACCTGGTGTCATTTCGTAACTCTAGTAGTCAAGTTCAACTCTGCGCTGAGTGTACGAAACGACTATGGTTTCATATAGACTACGAAACAACTTTTGGTAATAATGGACGAGAGTTTCGCGGTCGTTTTCAGAGACACAAACTATTTTTTCTTGGCCTACAATAGGTGCTTGTTCTAATGGAGATAGTTTTATTTTGCGCAACCCCCCCCCCCCAAAAAAAAAAATAATTATAATAATAATGAAACCTAACCTAACCTTATAGGTTTTAATGAAACTTAACCTAACCTTAAAGGTTTTAATGAAACCTAACCTAACCTTATAGGTTTTAATGAAACCTAACCTAACCTTAAAGGTTTTAATGAAACCTAACCTAACCTTATAGGTTGTAATGAAACCTAACCTAACTTTAACCACAAAGTATACTTTTTTTTTTTTTTTTTTTTTTTTTTACCGCAAAATAAAGCTATCTCCATTACAACAAGCACCGCTTATTAGGAAGCGCTATGATCATTTGTATCATAACCGCACTCAGGTCTGTATGCATTTTGCTCATCAAAACACAGATCACCGTGTAATAGTTTCGTTGAGCAGCTCAGTGAAATCTGTTCAGTGAGCTGCTGCTCACTGAGCAGAAAAGTGCCCGTGTAATAGCGCCTTAAGTGTATAGCAGCGATAGCCTGCCTGGGTGTCGGAGCCATGCTTGTTTACTGTGGAAATTATCCATAAAACACCCTCATAATTGGTAGAGTGGTGGTTTTGTTTCCCCCCCCCCTTGTGAGTGAAGTATTTTCCACTCGTGATAGGGGTGTATAGGGATGTATATATATAATTATAATGGTAATGGGTAATAATTAAGGTAATTTAAGTAAATGATTAGTACTGGGATAGGATAAATTAATATTCCCAGTGGTTAATAAGCATTGCACTTAAATAATTAGCACCTAGATTGAAGCGCGGTCATTGGCTATCGTCATTAGATTCTAGGCCATAGGGAATAAAATACGTGGCTTAGGACCAGGTAGCGGTGGCTCGCCGCCCACCTTGGAGTCAGTACACCCAGACCCTCCGTGAGGATAACATCAATCTAATATACGTGCTTGCTTGTCTACAAGTACAAGTACCATTCTAGTTCCCGTGAGAGTAACATCTCTTTGATCTTATCTGATTACATTGATAAGAATTGTATATAGACTCTTTGTACATATAGTTTAAAATCAAAGGACATGTGTAAAGAAACAACACACTGATAACAATCCGCCGCGTCGTTAAGTTACTTGGTGTGATAACCACTTGACGCCGACCACGATTACGCCTCCACCTCCGCTCTTGTCATTCACGGGCGGCCTCGATCACGGGCGACCACACCGGATCACAAGACCATTGCAGTATTAATCAAACCCTGATCCGCAATGCAACCCTACTATCCACCGGTAAGTATCCTAGTTAGTTGATTGGCTGGGATAATGTGTCGATGCGATAGAACATGGGTTTTGATTAGGTAAGGACTTCAAATTAAATATGTATGTGACATAAATTCTCATATTTACATTCGACATGCAAATGGTGCAGACGAACAGCTGTGTGTGTGTGACGCTGTGCAGTCTCCCGGGGTAGAAGCTGCAGCTAACACTAGGGGAGAGGAGGAGGAGGAGGAGGAGGAGGAGGAGGAGAGGAGAGGAGAGGAGAGGAGAGGAGAGGAGAGGAGAGGAGAGGAGAGGAGAGGCGAGGAAAGGAGAGGAGAGGGAGGACCTACGAAGCGAAACTTAAGAGAAAGAGGTCACAAGAACAAGTCAAGAAATTGTAATACGTACTAATATTCAATATTTTAACCCACATACACACCTTCTACAACTAAATCACTAGCAACACAGGCTCCTACCTTATATATCTTAATAGCTGATACATTAAAACTCCTTAAAATCCAAGCATTCCAAAATAAAACGAAAAAAATTATGTTGAGTTGACGATTCTAGCGGCGATAAGCGGTCTGATATGCCATTCTTGCCCGCAAATTTGTTTCGTGAATGGAGTCCGTTAAATTGAGGTCCGTTATATCGAGGTTTGACTGTATATATATGTATATATACAGTCAAACCTCGATATAACGGACTAAAGGGGAGGAGGAGTGGTCCGTTAAAGCAGATTGTCCGTTATAGCGAGGGTATTTTCCCATGGGTGGAAAAATATATGAAAAAAACGGAAAATTTATGAAATAAATGAGAAATAATCACAAACACAACCAGACCGTGTAGCTAGTCAAGCTCAAGCTCTAGAGAAAGGTAAAAAAACAATAAGCTAGGCACAGCCCGGGGCTGTCAAAGGTATTGCATATTATCATGACTAATGCTCACTATTATATATATTATATGCTTGTTAAGAGCAGTTTTATACACGTGTCACTATTTAGGTCAGTGTGGCACTGCGTGTCACCTTAGATAAGGGTGATTTAGGGTGTTGAGGTGACATGGAGACGTAGCAGCGGCCACGCCATAACACTAATAGTCACTATTTTAAACAACACACCTTCTACCACTAAATCACTAGCAGCACAGGCTCCTTCCTTATATATCTTAATATGTGATACATCAAAACTCCTTAAAACCCAAGCATTCCAAAGTAAAATGAGAAAATAATACAATTATGTTGAGTTGACAATTCGAGCGGCGATGAGCGGTCTAATATGAGGGGAAAAAAAAAAAAAAAAAAAAAAAAAAAAAAAAAAAAATGTCACACAAATGGAGTCCGTTACATCCGAAGTCCGTTACATCGAGGTCCGTTATATCGAGGTTTGACTGTATATATATATATATATATATATATATATATATATATATATATATATATATATATATACAGTAAATCCTCTCGTATTCGGACTAATTGGGCCAAGGAGTGGTCCGAGTAATGCAAGGATCCGAATAATGCAGGGATAAAATAACAATATAAAAAATAAAAAAATAAAAATTCTAGGTGAATATAGAAAATTTCTAAGTCATGCAAATATCAATAAACATAAGCTAAATCATGTAAATAAATAAATCTACAGTAAAAATACACAATACAGTACTGTACAGGAGTAGTGTACAGGGAGGTCCCGTTATACGAGCATTCGGTATACGAGAATCCGATGATACGAGATGTGTAAATTAGGGTCTATTTTCAATATACGAGATCAAAAATCCAATGATACGACATTCAAACTGGGGTGAGTAAAATTATCAAGTTAAAAATGCGCGCCCTACCACTCCCAGGCTGGACAAAAGGGGATTTGGTTGACCCCAGTGAGGTCACCCCTAGCAAACCGTGACCTGAAGGGTAATTAAGCATAAGGCGCGGCCTGACATTTAGGGGTAATTAGCCAGGTATGCGGCTCCAACCTTGGGACCGCAGTCAGGTCACCCCTAGCAAGGCGTGACCTGAAGGGTAATTAAGCATATGGCGCGGCCTGACCTTTAGGGGTAATTAGCAGGTGTGGGGCCCCAACCTTGGGACCGCTACACTACCTTCTCTTGTATCACGCGGCGTCCCCTACATTACAACGTCTTTTTTGCATGTTATGCATGTTTTATGTTTAATTAAAGTGCAGCTATGTTATTTTGTGTGCTATTTTCTCTTTCAGAATGCTTTTTCTACAGAATAGGTAGTACAGTGTGGGTAATATAGACGCTGTGTGTTTGTTGTGTTTGCTATAGTTTATTTTAGCTTGAAAAACGGTTGTTGTTTTTTGTTTTTTTTAATTGATGGGGTCCTGGAACCAAACCTATATTTTACCATTAGTTATGTGTTTCGTTATACGAGATTTCGCTTTACGAGTATGCCAGGTGGAACCTAACTGCTCATATCTTCGGGACCTCCCTGTACAGTACTATCAGTCCTACGTCTGGCAGCGGCAGCAGTATCATGATGGCGGAGATTTTCTCCTCCTTGGAGTTGTCTGTAGGGCTGCGAGGACCCCTTGAGGAGCCCTATGATCCCTGGTGATATCCTATGATGCTATCACAGGCATGGTAGTTGACCTGTCTTCTTCAGGAAGACACAGGTGAGGCGGATGACAGCGTGTTATCCTGAGAGGTAGGCAGGGCGCCAGGCGGGTCAGGTCGCTCGCCAGCAGGGTGGGCAGGGTTTTACGTCATTACTAGTTATTATACATCACAGTGATTATGGTGAGCTTTTATATACACCCGTCATTATTTAGGTCAGTGTAGTACTGTGTGTCACCTTAAATAAGGGTTATTTAAAGGTGTTGAGGTGGCGGGGTAGCCAGTGACGGGGAAACATTCTTGCCGCGGCCACCCCGTAACACTAACGGAAAAAGTGTCCGTGTGACATGACCTTTAAAGGCCGTGTCAAACGTCTTATTGACTTGTGATTGGTCGAGAAGCTTTAGAAACAGTTTCAGAAAATAGAAAAAAAAGAAAAAAGGAGGAGGTCCGAATAATGTCGAAGTCCGAATAATGAGTGTCCGAATACGAGAGGGTTTACTATGTATGTATATATATATATATATATATATATATTATATAATATATATATATATATATATATATATATATATATAAATATATATATATATATAATATTATATATATATAATATATATATATACACACAAACCTCGATTTCCCGGACCTCGATTTCCCGGATATCGGATTTGCCGGACAAAATCCGAGGTCCGGGGATATGTCTGTCTCAGACATTTTTTTTTTTTTTTTTTTTTTTACGTTGAAATGCCTGGTCCTGTTCATAAATTGACCAAGTTGTCCGGCGGTCCGAGCGTCTCCTGTCACCCCTGGTCAGTGTCCGCGCCTCCCGCCAAGTGGCAGCATGCTCAGCGGTCGTATTGTTTACATTTGGGCACACGACACTCACTGTTCACCTGCACAGCTTCCGTCAGTCACCTGACTCCCACTGCCCCTGGTGCAAGAACATTTCTGAGACTATTGAACACTTTCTGCTGCCTCCCGCCAGGTGGCAGCATGCTCAGCGGTCGTATTGTTTACATTTGGGCACACGACACTCACGGTTCACCTGCTCAGCCTCCGTTAGTCCCCTGACCCCCACTGCCCCTGGTGCAGGAACGTCTCTTGAGACTATTGAACACTTTCTGCTGCCTCCCGCCAGGTGGCTGCATGCTCAGCGGACGTAAAAGTCCGCGGCGGGGTAGTTGATATTGGCGGTTGCCAGACAGTAAATACTAAAGTAGGATAAACGTCCGGGGGTGGGTAATGGCATCGGACTTTTTTTTTTTTTTTTTTTTACTTGCTATTCCCGGACTTTTGCGGTTCCCGGACCAGTGCTCCCCACTATTAGTCCGGGAAATCGAGGTTTGTGTGTATATTATATATATATATATATATATATATATATATATATATATATATATATATATATATATATATACAGGAGGTCCCGTTATACGAGCATTCGGTATACGAGAATCCGATGATACGAGATGTGTAAATTAGGGTCTATTTTCAATATACGAGATCTAAAATCCAATGATACGACATTCAAACGGGTGAGTAAAATTATCAAGTTCAAAATGTGCGCCCTACCACTCCCAGGCTGGACAAAAGGGGATTTGTTGAATCCAGTGAGGTCACCCCTAGCAAGCCGTGACCTGAAGGGTAATTAAGCATATGGCGCGGCCTGACATTTAGAGGTAATTAGCAGGTGTGTGGCCCTAACCTTGGGACCGCAGTCAGGTCACCCCTAGCAAGGCGTAACCTGAAAGGTAATTAAGCATATGGCGCGGCCTGACCATTAGGGGTAATTAGCAGGTGTGCGGCCCCAACCTTGGGACCGCTACACTACCTTCTCTTGTATAACGTGGCGTCCCCTACATTACAACGTCTTTTTTGCTTGTTATGCATGTTTTATGTTTAATTAATGTGCAGTTATGTTATTTTGTGTGCTATTTTCTCTTTCAGAATGCTTTTTCTACAGAATAGGTAGTACAGTGTGGGTAATATAGACGCTGTGTGTTTGTTGTGTTTGCTATAGTTTATTTTAGCTTGAAAAACTTGGGGTCCTGGAACCAAACCTATATTTTACCATTAGTTATGTGTTTCGTTATACGAGATTTCGCTTTACGAGTACGTCAGGTGGAACCTAACTGCTCGTATCTTCGGGACCTCCCTGTATAATTATATATATATATATATATATATATATATTTATATATATATATATATATATTATATATATTATAACACTATCGGGAGGTCCCCGGAGATATATATATATATTTTTTTTTTTATACTTGCGATTCCCGGACTTTTGCGGTTCCCGGACCAGTGCTCCCCCCTATTAGTCCGGGAAATCGAGGTTTGTGTGTATATATATATATATATACACTCAACCCTCGGCTATCGCACCTTATTGGTGCCACTATCAGCGCGCTATAGCCGAAATCGCGTTAGCTGAACAATAGAACTACTGTAATGGTAATAATTCTAATGGTGCCAGGATTCCCAAGATGACCACATATTTTACTACTTTCTTCGGTATTTTGATACTTTCAACCAGTAACTCAATATGAGCCTAGAAGTGCTCTTTTCCTATGCATTTTGATGTGGTAAGAATGATGGTTACATTAAAAATCATCGGAAATGCCTCATTAGGTTAGGTTAAGAATTTTCCTGGAATAGGTAGGCTTACCCTTAGACTTTATTAGTTATATATCTTTATGTATTTTCGCCCTTATGTCATCCCATAGAGTGTTTACCGGATATATTTATGCCATCCACATAATCTGCTCCCCGCATAAAACTAGTTTTAACTCTCCCCACCTAAAACCCTGCATTCCCGACAGGTCTCCAGGTTTGTTATCGAGGAGGTCGAATGACTCCCGCGCCACCTACTGTCTGCGGCGGTCGTCCACCCCTCACGACGACACGTCAATAACTTGTCATCCGCCTTACCTGTGTCTTCCTGAAGAAGACTGAGCAACTACCACGACTGTGATAGCATCATAATACATCACAAGGGCTCATATGCTTCCTCAACGGATATTCGTGGCCCTAAACAACACTTAAGAACTAAGGAAGGGTGATAATGGCAAATGAGGTGATCTGTAAGGCGATCTGTAATGTCACAATAATTTTTAACACATCAAAATACATGGGAAAAAGAGCACTTTTGACCTCATTCTAAATTCCTCGTTGAAAGTAACAATTTTATCCTAACAAACAGCTCAGCAATGCTAAATGAACCAAAATGTTGAGTTTCAAGGGTATTTGGGCAACATGGTCTCCATTTCAATGTTATAATGATTGAAAACGATACTATTATTTTTTCCATACCATAATCAACTGTACACACATTTTGTCTGTGTTCATATATGCACAGCTGGCGAGAAATGTCCTATGTGGGCCGCCATCTTGATTAGCGGCCACAACAGGCCAACATATGTTTGTGAAGAGGTAATTGTGCTCCCCGGCACATTTAAGGCCTTAAAATTTACTCCAGTTACCACCCTTTCTCCCACACCCTAGATATTACCTGCCCTTACTACCGTATCCAGCATGCCTCCCTCGGTAGGTAGTAAACGGGTAACAAGGCCCTGACTGGCTTGGGCGAGTAATGATGTCATCAAACTTGTCATCAGTCACCAGCCAATGACAAACTGTTTCTAAAACGTCTCGACCAATCACAAGTCAACAAGACGTTTGACACGGCCTTTAAAAGTCATGTCACACGCACACTTTTTTCCGTTAGTGTTACGGGGTGGCTACTGCAAGAATGTTTCCCCGTCACTGGCTACCCCGCCAACTCAACACCTTTAAATAACCCTTGTTTAAAGTGTCACGCAGTACTACACTGACCTAAATAATGACACGTGTATATAACAGCTCACCATAATCATTACGATGTATAATAACTAGTAATAGGACGTAAAACCCTGCCCACCCTGCTGGCGAGCTACCTGCCCCGCCTGGCACCCTGCCTACCTCTCAGGACAACACGCTGTCATCCACCTCACCTGTGCCTTCCTGAACAAGACAGGTCAGCTACCGTGCCTGTGATAGCATCATAGGATATCACCAGGGATCATAGGGCTCCTCAAGGGGTCCTCACAGCCCTACAAACAACACCAAGAAGGAGGAGGAAATCTCCGCCATCATGATACTGCTGCCGGCTGCCGCTGCCAGACCTAGGACTGACAGTGCTGTACACTACACCTGTAAAGACTGTTTTGTGTATTTTTACTGTAGATTTATTTATTTACATTATTTATCTTATGATTATTGATATTTGGCATTATTTGCATGATTTAGAAATTTGCAGCAATTATGAAGTCACTAATTTTGAGGGTTTCCTGTATCTTGATTGACTCTTTATGAGGCATTGAATCTAATACAGTATATATATATATAAAAAAAACAATTTTTTCCATATTACTGGTAGACTAGTATATTTTGATTGACATTTTACAAGGCATTAAATCTAATACAGTATATAGAAAGAAGAATTTTTTTTTTTTCCATATTACTGGTGGAATAGTATCTCTGCTAGGTTCTTTGTGTTGCATGAAAATATAATAATAATCTTCTATTAATATTGAGATAAATGAGTTTGGATATTACATAATAACATCACTATTGGTTAAATTAATAATAAATTTAGTAACCGACAGTGGTATTTCAAGGAATCAAGGTATTGATGATTTAGATACTACCTAGATGGTATACATTTACAAGTTGGTAAGGTTGTAGGCTAACTCGGCCCACTGCCTACCAATTTGGCCCATGGTTAAGGCTTAATAAGACACTGCATGTTTGTTAACTCTTTATAAAAACAGGCAGGAATGTTCTTGCTATATTGAAGGAGACAGTTGCAAAAACTTCAATTTACTGTACAATTGACAAGACACTTAATTAACCCCACAGATTCCGACGCCGTAGATCTACGTCAGACGTAGGTATCCACCCCGTGCCGCAACGTAGATCTACGTTACGGAAAAACAACATTTGTAGCTTCCAAAATAATGGCAGTACGAAGTTCAAATTTGGTTTGGTCAGCTTGCCATACTTTCCTCTACATGATGTCGCCCTCCCCCTCCAAGCGCCCTGGCGTCATGGTTCCTGGAAAAGTGCGTAGCGCCTGAACAAAAACAGTACAGGACTATTTTTGGCATGGTAAGCTATTTATCACACAGCCCTCTATTCCAGAGGTTCTCAAACTTTTTGGCCTACGACCCCTACAAATAATTTTTAATAGCTTGGGACCCACCCTTGGGACCCCCCCCCTTACCAGAGCAATTTTGAAAATATGAGACATTTACATTCCTTCTTTTTTTCTTCTCTCTCTCTTAAACACACACACCCACACACAAGCACACACATAGGTAGTCTTATTGTTCCGTATCCTAACATTCTAAGTATAATATATGCGGTAAAACATTATAAATACACACAAACCTCGTTTTCCCGGACTAATAGGGGGGGAGCACTGGTCCGGGAACCGCAAAAGTCCGGGAATTGCAACAGTCCGAGGCCATTACCCACCCCCGGACGTTTATCCTACTCTAGTATTTACTGTCCGGCAACCGCCAATATCAACTACCCCGCCGCGGACTTTTACGTCCGCTGAGCATGCTGCCACCTGGCGGGAGGCAGCAGAAAGTGTTCAATAGTCTCAAGAGACGCTCCTGCACCAGGGGCAGTGGGGGTCAGGGGACTAACAGAGGCGGTGCAGGTGAACCGTGAGTGTCGTGTGCCCAAATGTAAACAATACGACCGCTGAGCATGCTGCCACCTGGCGGGAGGCAGCAGAAAGTATTCAATAGTCTCAAGAGACGTTCCTGCACCAGGGGCAGTTGGGGTCAAGGGACTAACGGAGGCTGTGCAGGTGAACCGTGAGTGTCGTGTGCCCAAATGTAAACAATACGACCGCTGAGCATGCTGCCACCTGGCGGGAGGCAGCAGAAAGTATTCAATAGTCTCAAGAGACGTTCCTGCACCTGGGGCAGTGGGGGTCAGGGGACTAACGGAGGCTGTGCAGGTGAACCGTGAGTGTCGTGTACCCAAATGTAAACAATACGACCGCTGAGCATGCTGCCACCTGGCGGGAGGCAGCAGAAAGTGTTCAATAGTCTCAAGAGACGTTCCTGCACCAGGGGCAGTGGGGGTCAGGGGACTAACGGAGGTGGTGCAGGTGAACCGTGAGTGTCGTGTGCCCAAATGTAAACAATACGACCGCTGAGCATGCTGCCACCTGGCGGGAGGCAGCAGAAAGTGTTCAATAGTCTCAGAGATGTTCCTGCACCAGGGGCAGTGGGAGTCAGGGGACTGACGGAGGCGTTGCAGGTGAACCGTGAGTGTTGTGTGCCCAAATGTAAACAATACGACCGCTGAGCATGCTGCCACCTGGCGGGAGGCGCGGACACTGACCAGGGGTGAAAGGAGACGCTCGGACCGCCGGACAACTTTGTCAATTTACGAACAGGACCAGGCATTTCAAAGTGTAAAATAAAAAATAATAAAAAAAATTACAAAATAAAAAAAATAAAAAATTTAAAAAAATGTCCGGGACTCTGACATATCCCCGGACCTCGGATTTTGTCCGGCAAATCCGATATCCGGGAAATGGAGGTCCGGGAAATCGAGGTTTGTGTGTACTTAAATAATACCGTAATCAGTGAAATCTATATCCTATATTCTTGCTTTACACGCATCAAAAATATAAGTCTAGCCTAAATAAAGTTTAAACTTGTGATGTGAATTTGTAATGCATTAACAAGGGTCGGGCAGTGGTGATACAAGTACATATGTATGGCTACTCTGACGTGTGAGTGTGGTGGTGACTCTTTTCTCAGAGTCAGATTATGTACCTGTACATTTTTGGCAGTAATGTATTATAAAGCCTAGGAAGGTATACTCATTGTTTTGTTTTATACTGAAAATAGATATAAAAGAATAATCATAAATTAGGAATATTGTGTTATTCAATGCATTTTGCACATTCTAGAAATCTCGCGATCCTCCAGAAGACTTTCGCGACCCCTCGAGGGGTCGCGACCCCGTTTGAGAAACCCTGCTCTATTCGTCGCTACCGTGGCCTCCGAAAGATCATGACCTGGGTCTCAAGTTGATGGCGTCACAAAAGTAGGCGGATTTTCATGTTTTCAGTACATTGAAATGTTGTAATCTTACCCGATATTACCAAGCTACCAAATTATATTTAAGAAAACTGAGCCTACCATCGTGTTAATGATACATTGCTGCATATCATGAGCATAAATTAGTTACAGTAAGACTACACTTATATTAAGATGAATGAAAATAGAATAGTGTATAAACAATTTCTCACATTTTTTGCTTCAACTCGCGGTGACTCCCTTAGTGTTGCTCGCAATAAATTTTTAATCACTGTTTCGAAATTGGCACACTCTCCTGATTATTTTGGTATGTAACACATACCGACAAGGAAAAAAGTGTGTGGCCAAAAATAGCCAAGAAAATAAAACTGCTGCATAGTGGCTACATGACAGGTGAGCATCACTCCCTACAGGAGCAAGGAGTTCTCATAACAGCAGAAGCCTATCCGTCACGGATCCATTTTGCAGTAGTTTTACTTTTACCTTTAAGTAACAGGAACTACCTCGTGTAGGTCTCACGGCCTCTTGTAGCTTCCTTATTTTCTTATGTTCTTATCTTATGTACTTTCTTGGCCATTTTTGACCACCCATTTCTTTCCTTATTGGTAGTACATGTTACATATAAAAAAAATTGGAATAGTGTGCCAATTTCGAAACTGGTTGAAAATTCAATGTGAGCAAAACTAAGGGAGTAACAGCGAGTTGAAGCAAAAAAAGTGAGACAAAATGTTTATAAACATTTACTTTCCTTCAATTATCTTAATATAGGTGTATTCTTATTGTAACTAATTTATGTTCATGATATGCAACAATGTATCATGAACACGATGCATGATGGTAGGCTCAGTTTTCCTAAATATCATCTATTAGCTTGGTAATATTGGGTAAGAGTACAAAATTTCATTTATTTAGCATATCAATGCTAAATATTGATTTTATGGACCTATATTTATTTTCACAAGAGTGTACAATCAACCCACAAATCATTTGATATGTTTAAAGTACCTAGTCCATATTTCACAAAAATATACCCAAAAGCATTATAAATAAAACGTGAAAGATATTATATGGCACAGTGGTGTGGCAAGTATGATTAATTAAGGTAATAGTGGATGATCACTTCTGAAAAATACCTATCAAAAAGTCTATACCAATCGATAGAGGAGGTCAAAATATGTCTACATAACTCTACTTTTTAGACCGATCACCAAATTTATTGTACGTAAAATATGAAAGAAAATATACAGTACCCTCCCGAGTTTCACGCTATGCGAGTTTCGCGATCCTCGAGTTTCGCGCAGACTCCTAAATTTTTACCATCCAGACTTTTGAGCATTATCTCCCCGAGTTTCGCGCTGCTTCGTACAAGTTTGTTTTTTTCTTCTTTTTTTGTGCCTATATCGCTGTTTGGCAGTGACCTCCAGGGGTGGGATGGTAGGCCCTGTACTCGAGGGCTGTAATGGTTGGCCCTCGCCCGTGGTGGTGCAGGCAGGATTTTTATAAGAGTTAATGGGCTACAATAGTAGAAGCAAAATTGGATTAGCTTTCCATTGATATATTTCGTTTTCTGATAAACGATAACGATAACGTTCACGAAACTATCCACCCACTTCATCACACATTTCCTCGTAACACCCACAATCCTTGATATTTCTACCTCTGGCCTCTCTGCCTTGTGTAGTCACAATAACTTTAATTTGCTCCTTTGTTAGGTCTTTCTTGCCACCCATTATGAAAATAATGATAGTTATACCAACGCGCGTCTGTTCAAATTACTCGCGGGGAGTGAGGCGATCCTTTTCAAAATGCTTCGTCTATAATTGACAAGTGGCATCTGAACATTCCTCAACGGTCTTGATGGACTGCCCGTGCTTTAAACATGCTGCCATATGTAGGATATCTCTCTCGGAAGTCACTAGGCTGCTATAGAGTACATTTTCAAAATTCCCTTATGGGAGCGTCTGTTATGATGCGGCGAACAATATTTTGGCGCGCTGTGTAGAGAGTGAAGAAATATGCATGAACTTAATATTCACTTAACCTCTTCGCCATTTAATATTTTGCTTGAAGATTTTTTACATGCAACATATCAATAGAAGCGGAATTTTATTAGCTTTCCATTGATATATTTCGTTTTCTGATTAATGAATTAGAACCATGCATAATTTAGCGTTAAGTAAGTAAATAACATCATCAATAGGGTAATTTTCCCGATTAATGAGGTTATTTATTTAGTTAACTCTAATTTATGTATGGTTCTAATTAATTTACCAGAAAACGAAATATATCAATGGAAAGCTAATAAAATTCCGCTTCTATTGATATGTTTCATGTAAAATGTTTTCTCGCAAAATATTAAATGGCAAAGAATTTAAGTGAATATGAAGTTCATGCATATTTCTTCACTCTCATAATGTCATTTCTTTAGTGTAATTTACATTTTTTTATTTGATAATATTATAGAACAAACCTTTATGAAGATAACGGTATATCTTTTATACTAATAAACCATACGAAGGGAAATGGGAGTGATGTTCTAAAATGTCAGGAATCGCAAAACTGGCCTCCACGGGAAATAGCCCAAAATGAGTAGCAAGTCCAGTATACAGTAGTCTTTGGGTAAACAGAAACCATACTCCCAATTGTGTAGGGAATTTCAATCCTAGTGTAAAATAATACCATGTTCTGGTATGCATGAGTGTGAACAAGTATAAATGTACGGGTATGGACGGGAGGACCGATCGACCAATATCAATTTTTCCCATAGGTTAGACCCCAGTCCCACCAAAACACGGACGTTCACGGATGCTACACGAATGCTACACGGACCCACACGGTTGTACACGGCAGCTACACGGTAGAACCCGGATAGGCCTCCAACACGGACCATCACGGACCAAAAGTTAAGAAGCTTGCATGCAAGCCTCTTAAAAAATGTCTACACGGATCACCACGGATCCCCAAGGATCTTGGGGGACCACCACGGTGGAACACGGTGCTCCTGCTCGCCACTACGGTGCCTACACGGTGGTTACAAGGATCGACCAAAAATCACGTCCGTGTTGATCCGTGTTTATCCGGGGTCCCAGTAGGACTGGGGTCTTATGTGTTTCACATCGAGCGAATTCACATAAAACGACCTCGTTTATTGACCAATTTCTCGTTTTATGTGGGACCCTAGTGTACTTGTAACAGGTAAGTACTGAGGTACTGAGTACTGAAGAAGTACCACAACATTCGTCTTGGAAGACCATTAATATTTTTCAGGGTATTTTTTGGGGAAAACGTGAGTCTTATAAGCCGTAAAATATGGTACTACGCTTCGCACCGGACTAAATAAGCATTTTTACAGTGGTTTCAATACTCGAGTTTCGCGATCCTCAAGTTTAGCGCTATGCATTGTTTAGAGAGCAGGTGCGAAACTCGGGAGGGTACTGTAATGAGGTAAAAAAAGTTATAAGAGTGATGTAACAGTCAATAATCATGGTCCTCGATCTTTCCGTATACACACAACCCTCGTTTTCCCGGACTAATAGGGGGGAGCACTGGTCCGGGAACCGCAAAAGTCCGGGAATCGCAACAGTCCAAGGCCATTACCCACCCCCGGACGTTTATCCTACTCTAGTATTTACTGTCCGGCAACCGCCAATATCAACTACCCCGCCGCGGACTTTTACGTCCGCTGAGCATGCTGCCACCTGGCGGGAGGCAGCAGAAAGTGTTCAATAGTCTCAAAAGACGTTCCTCCACCAGGGGCAGTGGGGGTCAGGGGACTAACGGAGGCGGTGCAGGTGAACCGTGAGTGTCGTGTGCCCAAATGTAAACAATACGACCGCTGAGCATGCTGCCACCTGGCGGGAAGCAGCAGAAAGTGTTCAATAGTCTCAAGAGACGTTCCTGCACCAGGGGCAGTGGGGGTCAGGGGACTAACGGCGGGGGTGCAGGTGAACCGTGAATGTCGTGTGCCCAAATATAAACAATACGACCGCTGAGCATGCTGCCACCTGGCGGGAAGCAGCAGAAAGTGTTGAATAGTCTCAGAGATGTTCCTGCACCAGGGGCAGTGGGGGTCAGGGGACTGACGGAGGCGATGCAGGGGAATCGTGAGTGTCGTGTGCCCAAATGTAAACAATACGACCACTGAGTATGCTGCCACCTGGCGGGAGACGCGGACACTGACCAGGGGTGACAGGAGACGCTCGGACCGCCGGACAACTTTGTCAATTTACGGACTGGACCAGGCATTTGTCCGGGACTCTGACATATCCCCGGACCTCTGATTTTGTCCGGCAAATCCGATATCCGGGAAATGGAGGTCCGGGAAAATGAGGGTTGTGTGTACGTGGTTCCTCTTATATGCGATTGCCAAAATTGAATGCACTTTTGCACTCGTATGTGACTCCATACTAAATGTTCCTGCACTCCAAACACTCATGTAAGTCTAAACAAGCTTGCTGGGGTGATGGTAAAATCCCTGGCAACGCAACTTTGAGTCGCCCTAACCCGTAAAAGCCTACGGTTTTAACGTGATGGATTTCACAACCAGGGGGAAAAGGGAAGGGGCAAATAACCCTGAAAAAAGCGAGATGGATAAATTCTACTGTTACCCGTGTATTTTAAATATAATTCTGATACATAAAACATTTTTTTCCAGAGGTTGATTTTAAACAGCACAGTTAGTCCATCCACGTAAGTTAGGGTCAAAGGGCTCAACATCGCAGGGGTTAAGTGTTGAGAAGCGACTGCTTGCCTATGTATCGGAGCCATGCTTATTTTTAGTCGATGAAAGCAGTGCAGACTAACAGCTGCGTTTGTGTGACAGGGTGCATTCAAGAAATTGTCAATTTTCAGTAAGAAGACGAAAAGAATTGACGGAATAGTTACTATTGTGACAGCGCCTTTAATGTGCTGTATTATCTATTCTGATGCTGTGTACAGTAATCAAGAGTGATGTTGGATTTTCTTACATTTCCAGTTAACAAATGAACCCAGGAACAAGCTATGTACATAAGTTAAGGAACACTTGTACTTTGAGGGGATGGCGACTAAACTCAAATTAAATGAGGTTTATACTTCCAAGAAGAGTTGTTCTTGAGCATTCTGGTCGCATTTTCTATTGAATAGTTAATTTGTCAACCTAAAACTGCTGAGAAACTTGAACAAGAATGTATTTTGCCCTCCTTGTGACAACTGTCATTAGCAAGTCATGCTATGATGGGTGGTTCTTGTCCTATTCTTCTATAAGGCTTGAGAGGTTGCCTGTATTGCTACATCTCATCACACCAAGCTTTCCTTGGAAACTAAGATGAAACTCTTTTTAAAGAATTTAACGAAAAAGAACGAGGGCTACACGACCCAGGTGAAGTCACAGGAGAGCACTGCCGCCTCTAAAAGATAGTACCGTGGTGTGGGATTGTATTCATGAACACATGATTACAAGGCAAGCAAGCTGCCACTAGCACCACGACATGCCCCAATTTGAAGATGTAAATATTGATTTACTGATGTTTTGATTATAGTATATGGTGTTCATATTCTTCCAATGTTGTGTATTATTTTCATTTGACATTTCTATAATTTTCTGACCAAATTGTTTTCTTCCCTAAGCTCTATTAATTGACAAGTGTGATTTTGATTCAACATAACATGATTTCTCATAAAATACCATGTTGATGTCCTTCCACTGTATATGTAAAAGTAAGACTAAAACTGAGATGACTCTCCTAAAACAACTGCTAGATATAAAACCATAGGCCATAAAAAGGGTATAGTATTGTTTCTACACCTCATATGCTACCTACCCCTTCCTCTCCCTCATTTTGGTGCCATGAGACCCCTTTACTCTTCCTTCTTCCTGGGCTTGTAAACGATGGCTGCAGTGATGAGGCACAGGTTAAGCGTGAAGGAGGTTCCAAAATTCATCAAAAGTGCTGGATCTGCAGACTCCACATATATGGTGAATAACCGAGCTGTTGAAAGTGCATAAGATTTAGGTGTGTTGTTGTTCAAAGGCTCCATAAGATTAAGTCATATAACTAACTATTGCAATACTTTTCTTACTTACCACATCAATCATCCAAAAATATTTGACTTATTATACTTCCCAAGTGACCCTTCATACCATTCAAACATTTATAATATCTCACCACCACCTCATGCTAATACCTGTATGTCATTTCATCATAGTTGCAACACAGTGGTTACTGTTCTGACTGGTACGCGGACACTTCGGTCACAAATGTTTGAGCCACAGACGTTTTGTCCATGGACCACCACACCACCCTAGGACATTTGGACCACGGAACAAAATATGAAAATAACAAGAATTCTCTTTAATGTAATAAGCAATAGCATTTTTCCCTTTCCACTTCTCACCTCATGCATCAACGTTCTCCTCCGACACGCCGGTGGCGTGTCGCCACGGAGGTGGGGTGAGGGGGGCATGAGGTGGGGAACGGCAGTAGCGACCACGCAGTTCTCGTCCATTATTACCAAAAAAATTATTCATGTGAAGGATATATGTTGTGATCTATTCACAATATTGTCAGTTATCGTAATTTATTGATGGCTTTCATTCGAGGGTACACTTTCGTTGTTGTGGGTTTGTTTACAAGTTATCAGCTGTGTGCGTGCGAGCCCCGACCGGTGTAACGGCGCTAGCGACCGCGTAGTTCTCGTCCATTATTACAAAAAAAAACATTCATGTGAAGGATATATGTTGTGACCCATTCACAATATTGTCAGTTATTGTAATTTATTGATGGCTTTCATTCGAGGATACACTTTTATTTTTGTGGGTTTGTTTACAAGTTATCAGCTGTGATCGGGCGAGCGCCGACCGATGTGACGATGAGTGACCTACAAGATGTCTCGGAACCCTCGCCCCCTGAAGATAATCCCTCTTAGAGTTAAGGTAACCAACAATATGCCTATTTCATCATTTATATGCATAACTTATCATTTATATATGTTTTGATATGCATGGGTGTGAATGAGTATATATGTACGGGTATGCACGGGAGGACCGATCGACCAATATCAATTTTTCCCATAGGTTATGTGTTTCACAGAGCGAATTCACATAAAACGGCCTCGTTTATCGACCAATTTCTTGTTTTGTGTGGGACCCTAGTGTACTCATAATATAAAAATGTAAATACTTTTTTATCAGTTAATTTGGCCATAATCCCGCCCAACTATCTGGCAACCCGATGTTACAGTGAACCACTGTTTCCACTTTAAAGGAAATTTCCTTATTTTAAGGAAATTTAGGCCTAAGAAGGAAATTTCTAAGGAAACCCAAAATCTAAGGAAATCCTAAGGAAATCCAGTTTTTTCGGACATGCTAAAATTTGTCTGTATTTAAAATGTATTTAAATACAATTGGTGTATTTACTATTTAGTTAAATACATTCGTAAAATGTATTTAGTATTTAAATACATTTCTCCCATGTATTTAGTATTTAGTATTTAAATATATTCTGTATTTAGTGGCCAGCTCGGGCTACACGGTCTGGTTGTGTTTGTGATTATTTCTCATTTATTTCACAATTTTTCGTGTTATTCCTATATTTTTACACCCTTGGGAAAATACCCTCGCTCTAATGGACAATCGGCTTTATAAAATAAGATACTTTGATCCTATCTAGGCACTTTGCAAGTACCAACTACAAGGTTATTGACTATACAAAGCGCCACCACGCCAGGACGAGCTTGGTGGGCTCGAACCACTGACCGAATGCAGCGACGCTACACTCGAGCCCGCAGCTCTACCTACCGAGCCACCCTGACGGGTACAATCGGCTTTAACGGACCACTTCTCCCCCCTTTTAGTCCATGAAATCAATCAAATCGACTGTATATCAATGTAACAACAGAAGCAACAGCAGCAGCTACCCAGGCCCAAGTAGTTACCACTTGAGAAAGAAAAAGGGAATTACAAGGATTTGACCTTGCTTCTAAATGCCCGCCCATGAAAATCTTAACATTACAGCAGGAGGGGAAACATAGTGTAGCCTGGAGAGAGCAGAGGTGGGAAGGAAAAAGACAGGGAAGTCAGGTGGATGTGACTTACGATATATAGTCGACCCTCGATATAACGGACTATAAGGGGAGAAAAGTGGTCCGTTAAAGCCGATTGTCCGTTACTACGAGGCTATTTTCCCAAGGGTGTGAAAATATAGGAAAAACACAGGAAAAATTGTGAAATAAATAAGAATTAATCATAAACACAACCAGACTCTGTAGCTATGTTGGGAGGTAAACAGTGACTGGTGCTACATGCTGGATTTGGCACGCTCCTCCACGCTGTGAAATAAATGAGAAATAATCACAAACACAACCAGACCGTGTAGCTATGTTGGGAGGTAAACTTTGACTGGCGCTAAATGCTGGATTTGGCACACTCACCCACGACTGCTCGGGACTGGTACTAAGAGTGGTAGTAAGTCTCCAGGCTCGCTCATTACTGCTTTGTATGCTATGAAATATCATCATTCTAGGTGAATGTAGATATATAATCACATTTTAATGGCTATTATTCATATATATAAGTAAAGATGAAAATACACTAGGGTCCCACATAAAACGAGAAATTGGTCGATAAACGAGGTCGTTTATGTGAATTCGCTCTATGTGAAACACATAACCTATGGGAAAAATTGATATTGGTCGATCGGTCCTCCCGTGCATACCCGTACATATATACTCATTCACACCCATGCATATCAAAACATATATAAATGATAAGTTATGCATATAAATGATGAAATAGGCATATTGTTGGTTACCTTAACTCTAAGAGGGATTATCTTCAGGGGGCGAGGGTTCCGAGACATCTTGTAGGTCACTCATCGTCACATCGGTCGGCGCTCGCCCGATCACAGCTGATAACTTGTAAACAAACCCACAACAACGAAAGTGTACCCATGAATGAAAGCCATCAATAAATTACGATAACTGACGATATAGTGAATGGATCACAACATATATCTTTCACATGAATGTTTTTTTGGTAATAATGGACGAGAACTGCGTGATCGCTACTGCCATTACATCGGTCGGAGTTCGCCCGATCACAGTTGATAACTTGTAAACAAACCCACAACAACAAAAGTTGCCACTGGTGCAGGAACGTCACTGAGACTATTGAACACTTTCTGCTGCAGTGTCCGCGCTTCCACTCCCACCGTGTAGTGTTACGCTCTCAACTCCTCACCCTGAACATTGACCTTTGATTTTTCACCTTTCACCTTTGACCTGCCCACCCTGCTAGCGGCGGCTGGCGTCCGCCCCTCACGGCAACACGCTGCAATCCGCCCCACCTGTGCCTTCCTGAGGAAGACAGGTCAACTACCGCACCTGTGATAGCATCATAGGACATCACCAGGGCTCATAGTGTTCCCCAAGGGATCCTCGCAGACCTAAAACAACAACAACAACAACGAAAGTGTACTCTCGAATGAAAGCCATCAATAAATTACGATAACTGATGATATTGTGAATGAATCACAAGATATATCCTTCACATGAATGTTATTTTTGGTAATAATGGACGAGAACTGCGTGGTCGCTACCGCCGTTCCCCACCTCATGCCACCCTCACCCCACCTCCGTGGCGACACGCCGCCGTGCCCCACCTCACCCCATGCTAGGGACACAACCTTCGTTATGTACGATATTTCGGCGCTCTATATGAGAACTCCTCGGATTTGCCCTACTTTGATGACGGAATCGTTCTATATGATCAAATTCTTTCCTAACGAAAATGTTGGAATTTTATTTATTTAAAAAGAAAAAAATATTATTTTAATATTTTAGGTCGTTCGCTTCATAGAGGAAACACTTTATGCGAACACGCTTTATGCAGGACCCTAGTGTACAAGCAAAGCACTCATCCACGCCTGGCACCGCAGCCGCGGCAGCAGCATTGTTGTCGTTAGACATGTAAGAGACATGTAGGGCTACACTCTTGAGGAACTTTCATGTGTTGTCGAAAATGTATTACTCCTTTCCTATTCTTACTTGCATCAACATTGAATGTCACAGCATATTCTCTTGAGTTTGTCCTTAGACTTGCAAATATCACTCACTGTTTGTTTCTTTACTCCATACTCGTCACACACCCGGGCGACAGAAACATGATTCCACCTTCTTAATATGTTCTAATTTCTCTGCAATATTTAGATTCACACGCTTTCTTTTACCACTTCCCTTCTCTTTCAATGCCATAATAACTTCACTGCACTGAACTAGTCCAAATAAGCATAAAAAACACCGAAAAACAAGCGAACACAGCTTAAACTGAGCTTGTAAACATGCTCTCCGACTGTCATAAACATGTACTATGCGCTCCAACTGGTGGATACTTAAAGGCGCCGTCACACTAGCACTTTTTCCATCGATGTCAGTGTCGGAGCCATGTTTGTTTACCATCGACGAAAACAGTGCAGGCGAACAGCTGTGTGTGTGTGACGGTTTGCAGTCTCCCGGGGTGGAAGCTTCGGCTAACACTAGAGAAGAGAGGAGGAGGAGAGGGAGGAGGAGGAGAGGAGGAGGAGGAGGAGGAGGACCTACGAAGTTAAATTTAAGAGAAAGAGGTCACAAGAAGAAGTCATGAAATTGTAATACGTACTAATATTCACTATTTCAACCCACATACACACCTTCTACAACTAAATCACTAGCAACACAGGCTCCTACCTTATATATCTTAATAGCTGATACATTAAAACTCCTTAAAACCCAAGTATTCCAAAATAAAACAGAAAAAATGATGTTGAGTTGACGATTCAAGCAGCGATAAGCGGTCTGATATGCCATTCTTGCCCGCAAATTTTTCTGGCGAATGGAGTCCGTTAAATATGAAGTCCGTTAAATCGAGGTTCGTTAAATCGAGGGTCGACTGTATTTAAAAAAAAAATATGAAAAGGAAAAGGAAGAAAGTGACATGAGTCCCAAGTTGAGACAATATCGTCCTCGGCTGTGCATATGATCAAGAAATTGTTTAAAAGGGAAAAATGCAAATAAAATGGAACTGTGCTCCTTGAATGACAGAGTAGCACACCTTTTCCTAAGAGAACTAAAATGTGGGAAAACTGTTTATACCAGATTTTATATATCAGAAACATATATATATAGCACATATCAATAATACCATTGATGATTGACTTACTGAAACATGTGTAGGCAGAGATGGATAAAGATGATATGGACACTGTAGCGGAGTTCTTGATGCGAAGGATGGTGAAGAGCGCTACCACCTTGCTGCTGGCTGATATAGGTGTGCACAGCCCCTGCCAACGACAAAACAATCACAAACCACTTTTTTAAAAACTGGCCAGGTAGTAAATTCAAGGATGGACTAAATTAAATTCTATAACATTTCTAGAAACATTGAAAGAAAATGTATGATACCTATGTAATAATGATTAAGAAGAGTCATAAGGAAGTACACTGTATGCTACATCAGTGAAATATCTGCTGCTATTCTTCCTCATAAAACCTATCGACATTGGCAAAACATTATTTTTTAACACATAAACAGCAGGACGGGTTTCAGAACCATATTGCCTGGTGCGGCTAAGTTTGTAAAAATAATTACTCCTAAGAATATTAATATAAAGATATACAGTCAAACCTCGATATAACGGACTAAAAGGGGGGAGGAGTGGTCCGTTAAAGCTGATTGTCCATTACAGCGAGGGTATTTTCCCATGGGTGGAAAAATATATGAAAAAACGGAAAAATTGTGAAATAAATGAGAAATAATCACAAACACAACCAGACTGTGTAGCTATGTTGGGAGGTAAACAGTGACTGGCACTACATGCTGAATTTGGTCCGCTCCTACACGTGAAATAAATGAGAAATAATCACAAACACAACCAGACCGTGTAGCTAGTCAAGCTCAAGCTCTAGTGAAAGGTAAACAAATTACCACGAGCCAGATTCAGCCGTGGCTTCCAAAGGTATTGCTTATTATCATGACTAATGCTCATTATTATATATATTATATGGTTGTGAAGTGCAGTTCTATACACGTGTCACTATTTAGGTCAGTGTGGCACTGCGTGTCACCTTAGATAAGGGTGATTTAGGGTGTTGAGGTGACAGGGAGACATAGCAGCGGCCACGCCATAACACTAATAGTCACTATTTTAAACAATACACACCTTCTACCACTAAATCACTAGCAACACAGGCTCCTTCCTTATAATATTATATCTGAATATGTGATACATCAAAACTCCTTAAGACCCAAGCATTCCAAAGTTAAATTAGAAAATAATACAATTATGTTGAGTTGACAATTAGAGCGGTCTAATATGAAGAAAAAAAAAAAAAAAAAAAAAAAGTCACGCAAATGGAGTCCGTTACATCCGAAGTCCGTTACATCGAGGTCCGTTATATCGAGGTTTGACTGTACAGGAAAACCTCGTTTATCCGGCCCCCGCGGGGGGGGAGCGCATGCCGGATAACTCATTTTGCCGTTGTTATGAAAGTTACTCTTATAGAATCGCCCAAAATCCCTATTTTTTTTTTTTTTTTTTTTTTTTACAACACAAGGAGCTGGCCAAGGGCACAACAAAAATGGCTAACACAAAGCTCGCGTAGTTGCCAGCCCCTATAAAGAAGACAGTAAGAGAATAAAATAAAAAAGAGGGGTGAGCCAATTTAGTTCGGGAGGCGTCTTGTTACTCTTCTTTTAAAAAAATGTAAGTCATAGGAAAGTGGAAAAATAGAAACAGGAAGTTTCAGAGTTTACCAGTGAAAAAAAAAAAAAAAAAGCCTGGGTAGATTAGTGCCGTTGTTTTGAATGCCGGTTAAATGAAGTTCTCCTGTATATCAATATAAAATACCAGAGGTAAATGAAATTTTACTATACAATACCTGCTTCAAAATATTACCATTTTGAGGTAGTTGGTCAGAATATTGTGTAGAAAAATACCTATTCTAATCATTAATCAGTATGCAATTGATATATAGTATTGGTAAACCAGCTACCAATTGGTTAAGAAATTTTATTTACTTGTTGAGCATGTTTATTCATGAATATAATCCACATATCCATATACATAAGAGACATGCTGCCAGGCTGGCTGGGAACCAGGGCCAGCACAGGGCTCTGTCACGCCGGACTAGAACACTCCTGGGGAGAGACAAGGAGAGGTATGTCAGGAGTCTCACTGAGGATGTCGAGGGTCATTTGAACACTAATGACCTCTGATCCGCCTACCGAGCCCTGAAGAAGCTCCGTTCCAAGTCTCCTTCTCGGGCGAGTGCTATTCCAGCAGCAGATGGGCGCCTCGTGACGGACATGGAAGGGCAGATGGCTCGTTGGGCTGAGTACTTTGGGCAGTTGTTCACGGTGGACCCACCAACTGAGCAGCTTCACACCACTGGGTTACAGGCAGTGGATGTCAATCCTCCCATTGATGAAACCGCACCCTCTCCTGATGAAGTCAGAGAGGCTGTAGCTAAGTTGAGGGGTGGAAAGGCAGCTGGTGTTTGTAATATCAGTGCGGAGCTCCTCAAAGCTGGGGGTGAGGCCATGATCCGCGGGTTGCATGCTGTCCTGACTGCCATGTGGCAATCAGGTACCATTCCTCCTGACTGGAAAAGGGGGCTGGTCGTCCCTATCTGGAAAGGGAAAGGGGACCGTCAGGACTGCAACAATTACCGCGGTATTACACTGCTCAGCGTGCCAGGCAAGGTGCTTGCCCATCTATTGCTGACACGGATCCGCAATCATCTGCTGAAGCATCAGAGACCTTAGCAGTCTGGGTTCACACCTGGTAAGTCAACAACGGACCGTATCCTAGCGCTTCGTGTCCTGGTGGAACGCCGACGTTAGTTTCGACAGGGGATGCTTGCAGCCTATGTTGATCTCAAGAAGGCGTTTGACTCAGTGCATCATGAGTCACTTTGGGATCTTCTGCGGGATTCCTGCAAGGACTATTGGTTTGATAACCGGTCTGTATTCTGGGACTGAGAGTGCTGTGAAGTGTGGAGCAGGTGTATCCAGCTTCTTTCCTGTTAATACAGGAGTGAGGCAAGGGTGCGTCCTTGCCCCATCCCTTTTCAACGCTTGTATGGACTGGGTATTGGACAAGGTTGTAGATCAAAGTGATTGTGGAGCATCCGTCGGCAACACCAAGATCACTGATCTTGTTTTTGCCAATGATGCAGTAATCTTTGCTGAGTCGCTGGAGGTCCTGGTGATGGCTCTCGAGGCGCTGCACGAGGAGGCAAAGCCTTTGGGACTTAAGGTCTCCTGGCTTAAGACCAAAGTCCAGGTGTTTGGAGACTTACTAGATGAAGCAGTACAGTCTGTTCATGTATGCGGCGAGGATATTGAGATCTTGGAAAGTTTTACATACCTTGGTAGCGCAGTCCATAATGATGGCGGGTCACGTCAAGAAGTCTTACGGCAGATTGGCATGGCCCACGGTGCCATGGACTCGCCCAGCGGGAGTATTTGGCGTTGTCGGTACCTGTGCAGGAGGACAAAGATCCGGATCTTCAAGTCGCTTGTGATCCCTGTCTTACTATATGGTTGTGAGACATGGACACTAAATAGTGACTTGAAGAGACGACTCAATGCCTTTGGTAATAAGTGTCTTCGCAGAATCATGGGGTATCGCTGGGATGATTATGTGTCAAATTAGCGATTGCACCGTGAGACTGAATCGAGGCCTATTACCTGCATAGTCCGTCAACGCCAACTTCGGCTATATGGGCATGTGGCACGCTACCCTGAAACCGATCCTTCCCATCCGGTTGTATCCGTAAGAGACAATCCGGCATGGAGGAGGCCAAGGGGGCACCCACAAGGCTCGTGGCTGGGGCAAGTTGATGTTTCTTGTCGAGAGCTGCCTGGTATGGGAAAGGAGCCTGCATGGAGACTCGCGCATGGTGACCCCAGGGAATGGCATCGTAGGGTTGGCGAGGCGACGTGCCCCCCGGCGTATGCCCCCAATGATTGATTGATTGATATACATAAGTAGAAGTAAGATATTTAGAAAGAAAATATTTAGAAAAAAATATATATATATACAGCTAAGTATTAATTATCCGACCTTGGGGGGACCGAAGGTAGGTCGGATAACTGGAATAGTCCGATGTTCGGATATCACAGTAACCATAAACGTAAGGACAAAATGGTATAGAACATAAAAGATGCAGCTCTTGAAGGCCGATCCAGTGGTATACGCGAAAGTAAAATTCATGCATAAATAAAGCCACAAATCAATTTGTTCTAAAAACTATAAAAAAAAAACTAAGTAAAATAAATGGCCAAAACAAGACACAATGTGGTGGTGAAAAAAGTCTGTTATTTGTACAAGTCGGATGTTTGGAGGTCGGATGTTGGGAATTTGGCTGTGTATATATATATATATATATATATATATATATATATATATATATATATATATATATATATATATATATATATATATATATATATATATATATATATATATATATATATATATATATATATATATATACCAAAGTCCAGGTGTTTGGAGACTTACTAGATGAAGCATATCATATATCTAGATGAAGCATATTTTACCTCGAGTGAGCCTCCAGGGCCTAGGAGGCTCTGGAGGCTCACTCGAGGGCTGTGATGGTTGGCCCTCGCCCGTGGTGGCGCAGGCAGGATTCTTATAGTGACGCCTGTGAATTAGAGGCTCATGCCGCCCCCTGTGTCCTCCCATGCACTTGCAGTCGAAGGTAGAGTTAATGGACAGGGCATAGTGTTGCAGTAATTAAGTGCTCAAGTGATGTAAAATTAAGTTGTACATTGTACAACAATGTTGTTGTTGGTATTGTACTGTATCTGTACTGTATACAATACAGTACAGAGTTGTGATTATAAAGTGATTAAAGTGATACCAGTGTTAAAATGCGACTGAGTCCCCCTAACATCTTCTACATGTTACAACAAGGCTCCCCTCTCCTTGGAGTACATGCCTGCTGCTACCCGTTCATTGGTAAGTGTAGTTTTTATGCTTTTACAGTACAGGTTGAAGTTCCCAAACTCGGCATCCCAAGACTCGGCAACACCCAAAACTCGGCTATGGTTCCGGATTTTCCAAAACACGGCAGAACACCCAAAACCCGGCGCGTAGTTGCCGGGTCGGCTGCTAGGTGCCACCACACTAGGCCGCTTGGTTTCTCCCGCCGATTTGTTTGTTGTTATTGTTCAGTGGTGTTGTGACTGTAGAGTTGTGTACACTGTTATTTTGTGTACTTCTACAGGTCTGTTATTGGTATTATGGCTCCCAAACGTCCAGGAACACCTACTGGTGGAAGTGAAAAGAAAAGGAAGAACAATGTGTTAACTATTTCTGAGAAAATTGACCTTTAGAAGAAGTTGGATGCTTTTTTCCCCCTTAATATATCTACGTTCTAAAAGTCGGAAAATTCCATTATTCGGCTCGGCGCTGGTCCCGAGGTTGCCGAGTTTGGGAACTTCAACCTGTACATACTATATATATATATATTTTTTTTTTTTTTTTTTTTTTTTACCCATATCAGAGGAGGACATTGCATAACTCGGCACATTGAATAACTCGGCAAGGGCCAGAGCCCCTATCGTGCCGAGTTATATGGCTTTTACTGTATATATATACACTAGGGTCCCACATAAAATGAGAAATTGGTCGATAAACGAGGTAGTTTTATGTGAATTCGCTCCATGTCAGGGGCGGGCAACCTTTTCAGAACAAGGGCCAGATGAGACTTTCGGGAGCAGCCCGTGGGCCAGAGTAACAAACAAAATCCCAAAGTGACTTTATACAATAATTTCATTGAAAAACATACAAATCAGTGAGACGGCTGGTGCTGCTTGCCATGAAGAAGTGTTAATATAAAGTGTTTCTAATAATTTTCGCTTACTAGTGGAAGTTTATTTTTCAAAACTGTACTGACCACAAAACGTACCTAATCTCAATGCGAAAGTCCAATGGACACTGGCGTCTGGCAGGATCGCGGAGTGAGGCGAGGGGGAGCGCAGAGTTGTCCAACAATATCTGCCGGCAGATGCTGTTTGGCAGAATTTTTTTTTGGGGGGGGGCTGGTGTTTCGCGGGCCGCATTGCAATGTTAATGCCGAGCAGGGCGGCGGGCCGGACGCTAGGCCTTCTCGGGCCAGGTCTGGCCCCCGGGCCGGAGGTTGCCCGCCCCTGCTCTATGTAAAACACATAACCTATGGGAAAAATTGATATTGGTCGATCGGTCCTCCCGCCCGTTCCCGTACATTTATACTTGTTCACACCCATGCATACCAGAACATGGTATTAGTTTACACTAGGATTGAAATTTCCTACACAATTGGGAGTATGGTTTCTGTTTACCTTATTGGATTTTAGAAAACATTCTTTTGGACTCAAACTTTTGGAGATAATGACATGTTCTTCATAGGAAGGCGAGAGACAAGTGTTTGTTTACGTGCGGCGTGCCTATCACTCTTCTTCCTCTTGTGACCTACATCGCCTCTGTTCTTCCCTTGCCGCGTACTCTTTTAATGCAGATTTGCCTTTAGTTAGGAGGTTAAAGTGTGGGATTAGGTTAGGTTTGTGACTCATAAGCAAGTTGCCATAAACCTGGCTTAATTCTCGCTTGCGTGCCTCGCCAGAACTGTTGTTGTTGTTTTAGGGCTGCGAGGATCCCTTGGGGAACACTATGACCACTGGTGATGTCCTATAATACTATCACAGGCGCAGTAGTTTACCTGTCTTCCTCAGGAAGGCACAGGTGAGGCGGATGACGGCGTGTTGCCAGGAGGGGGGAAAGCCAGTCGCCGCCAGCAGGGTGGGCAGGTCAAAGGTGGTGACGTTCAGGGCGAGGAGTTGAGACTGTAGCACTACACGCGTACACTGTGTAAGTGGAAGCGCAGACACTGTAGCATATAGTGTTTGATAGTCTCCAGAACATTTATGCACCAAGGGCAGTGGGGGTCAGGGGATAGACGGAGGTGATGCAGGTGAGCCGTGAGTGTCGTGTGCCCCAGGTGGAGGCGGGTATGGTGACATCCAGGACGCGGGACTTTGTCTTTATCCATGGCTGGGGGGAAGAGTCACTTCGGTATTGGCCCATGGAGGTAATGCGGAGGGCATAGCCTAGCTTGTTATTCCAGGTGCATCCCAGGAGATGAGGCGTTTAGCCAAAATTTATAAAATTTTGGAATTTTATTTATTTAAAAAAAAAAAAAAAAAAAATCTTATATTTTAGGTCGTTCGCTTTATAGGGGGAAACGCTTTATGTGAACACGATTTATGCAGGACCCTAGTGTATATATATATATATATATATATATATATATATATATATATATATATATATATATATATATATATATATATATATATATTATATATATATATATATATATATATATATATATATATATATATATATATATATATATATATATATATATATATATATATATATATATATATATATATATTATATATATATATATATATATATATATATATATATATATATATATATATATATATATATATATATATATATATATATGCATAAGACGCACCCCTATTTTACAGAGGTTTTTAGAAAAAATAAAATATTGGTGTTTTTGAGAGGGGGAAAAAAAATTGTAAATTTATCAAGTTATTAGAAAAAAAAAGGATTTGTAGGGGAAAGCAAATGATTATGATCATGTACCTCGATACAATATTCACAGTGCAATGAATGTGAATGAAAAACTATACTAGTTAAAATGTAAAGGGAATGACATGTAGGGTAACTTTTCCGTCTTTGTCTATCTACTTCCAGCTTTCCTTCTTGCTGGAAGTTTGCTCACATCCAACCTGTTCCTAAGAAGGGTGACCATTCTAATCCTTCAAACTACTGTCCTATAGCTTTGACTTCCTGCCTTTTTAAAGTTTTTGAATCTATACTTAATAAGAAGATTCTTAAGCATCTATCTGCTCACAATCTTCTATCTGATCGTCAGTACGGTTTCCGTAAAGGGCGATCTACTGGCGATCTTCTAGCTTTCCTAACTGAATCTTGGTCATCCTCCTTTAGGGGTTTCGGTGAAACTTTTGCTGTTGCCCTTGACATATCAAAAGCTTTTGATAGAGTCTGGCACAAATCTTTAATTTCCAAACTACCCTCATTCGGTTTCTATCCTTCTCTCTGTACCTTCATTTTAAGTTTCCTTTCAAACAGTTCTATTGCAGCTACTGTAGATGGACATTGTTCTTCTCCTAAATCTATCAATAGTGGTGTTCCCCAGGGTTCTGTCCTATCACCCACTCTCTTTCTATTATTTATTAATGATCTTCTAAGTCTTAACTCAAAGCCCTATCCACTCCTACGCTGATGATTCTACCCTGCATTTTTCAACGTCGTTTATTAGACATCTAACTCAACAGGAACTAAGTGATTCACGGAGAGATGCCACCGAGCGCCTAACTTCTGATCTTTCTATAATTTCTGATTGGGGCAAAGCAAACCTTGTTTTGTTCAATGCCTCAAAAACCCAATTTCTTCACCTATCTACTCGACAAAACCTACCAGATAACTATCTCCTTTTCTTCAATGACACTCAACTGTCTCCTTCTTCTACAATGAACATTCTAGGACTATCCTTTACTAAAAATCTGAACTGGAAATCTCACATCTCATCTCTTGCTAAAACAGCTTCTAAGAAGTTAGGTGTCCTGTGGCATCTGCGTCCTTTTTTTTCTCCCTCCCAATTGCTTGCTCTCTACAGGGGCCTTATCCGCCCATGTATGGAGTATGTCTCACATGTTTGGGGAGGATCCACTCATACAGCTCTCCTAAACAGGGTTGAGTCAAAAGCTTTTCGTCTCATCAACTCCTCTCCTCTGACTGACTGTCTTCAATCCTTAAATCACCGACGCAATGTTACTTCTCTTGCTCTCTTCTACCATTATTTTTGCTCACTGCTCTTCTGAACTTGCTAACTGCATGCCTCCCCCACTCCCGCAGCCTCGCTGCACAAGACTTTCTATTCATTCTCGTCCCTATTCTGTCCATCTTCCTAATGCAAGAGTTAATCAGTATCTTTACTCTTTCATCCCTTTCACTGGTAAACTCTGGAACTCCCTTCCTGTTTCTATTTTTCCACTTTCCTATGACTTAAATCTTTTCAAAAGAAGAGTAACAAGACACCTCCCGAACTAAATTGGCCTACCCCTCTGTTTTTATTTTATTCTCTTACTGTCTTCTTTATAGGGACTGGCAACTAAGCGGCCTTTGTGTTACCCATTTTTGTTGTGCCCTTGGCCAGTTCCTTGTGATGTAAAAAAAAAAAAAAAAAAAAAAAAAAGGGTAATCAAAATCGGTCATATAATATATTGCAGGATGCCCCCACGAATTTATATTCTAATATTATCTACCTATGACATATAGCTTATATTTAATGTAGTAGGTATGCCTTTGTTGCTTTTCTGCTATGTGTTTAGACTTTGTGGAATATTTGAAGTATAGATATTGGTATTATTTTGGTAGTGGGCTTTCAAAAGTACTAGAACTCTTACCTACATCATCGTGTAGCTTTCTTCATTCTGAGTATTTTGAGCCCCATTTCCCATGGTGCAATTGCATAATAATGGAATTATACGTAGTACCGAAAATCTACAGTTATTTCAGCCAGAAAGTTAAGTTAGGTTAAATCAGATTAGGTTAGGTTAGAGGTGGGGTTTGGTTTAGTAACAGATGGAATAGAGATAAAACGAATATTACCAATAATATGGCAGTGTGAAGCGTAGCAATGTTTGCGGGGCGGACCTGGAGGAGCAGGTTGCCCCCCTCCCCGCACACACATACAGGAAAACCTCGTTTATCCGGCACCCTCGGGGGGGAGCGCATGCCGGATAACTCATTTTGCCGTTGTTTTGAGTTACTCTTATGGAATCGCCCAAAATCCCAATATTTTTTTTTTCTTTTCTTACATCACAAGGAACTAGCCAAGGGCACAACAAAAATGGGAAACACAAAGCCCGCTTAGTTGCCAGTCCCTATAAAGAAGACAGTAAGAGAATAAAATAAAAAAGAGGGGTGAGCCAATTTAGTTCGGGAGGTGTCTTGTTACTCTTCTTTTGAAAAGATGTTAGTCATAGGAAAGTGGAAAAATAGAAACAGGAAGAGAGTTCCAGAGTTTACCAGTGAAAGGGATTAAAGGGTTGCCAACCCTGCTTACCCCGCCAAATTTGAACTAAATTTCTGCCAATTTCCTCAATTTTTGAAATAATTATACCTAATTAATGCCTGGGTTATCCTGCTGAGTGCCCCTTTCTACCCCGCACTCCTCGTCAGGATGGACAAGCCAGTCCTCGTGTCGCACGCCAGCAGCACAACACTCTCCTCTCTTTTTTCACAGAATCAGGACCACGGGCTCAAGCTAGCCTGTGGTCCTCCCTGCTGGAGGCCCGGAAAAAAAAAAAAAAAAACCTGGGTCGATTAGTGCCGTTGTTTTGAGGCTGCCGTTGTTTTGAATGCCGGTTAAATGAGGTTCTCCTGTACATGTAAACAAACATTGATGTCCGACAAAAACGCGAGCCAGATTAATTCAAAACACATCAAAACTATTCAGGAGGACTAAGTTTCGGCCTCGAAGTCGGTGGTTGCCCAATAACAAATATTTACGAAGATATTTAGGTAACACTGTCTGTAAGGTAGCCATCTCTACCTTGTGTTATTGTTGTAATTGTTGAAGGGCACTGTTGTCGGGATCGACGATATTTGCCCTGGTTTACACCTATGAATCTATCACAGTCGCGAGGGTTGATTAGTCTTCTTCAGGAAGGTACAGGTGAAGGCTGGTTCACACTCTGAAATCACGGCAGCGTTCCGTCAGACGTGCCTTGTATTCACCCTATTTGTCACGGTTCCGTCATTTTCGGCAGTTCCTGCTCACCCTCTAAGCAGACATGGTGCCTCAGAGGCTATGATTGAAGAAATTTGCATTAATAGCACTTCTGGTGGATGAAAAAGAAGAATTGAACTCTAGAAGACACTGTTTTGGGTACGGTACATAAAGCCTTGAGAAAACGATAATTATCAGCACGGCAGTCTCATTACGTTAAAATATTCTTCCCCAGAAACCGTTACGTGACAGGACGGTGGTGTATTGGAGCCGTGGCGGCGGCGCACGTTTAGTGTAACGTCTATTTGTTTGAATGTAAGAAATTCTAACGTATGTGATGAGACCGTGCCGTGTCACCATGATGGTATGGTGTGATTCGGCTTTGAGGCGGACGATGTGGCGCCGTGATGGGTCTTGGTCTTGGTGCACCGTGTGGAAGACTTTTGTTCCGTCTACATCTACCGTTGCACTCTTTTTACTAACACTCTTTCATACAGTTTCCTTATCCGTAGAGGTACAGGGGTGAGGATTGAGGGGTCGAGGTGGTACAAAGGCCTATGCTGTCTCCTATCCTACCTTGCTTACCGCTGTAGCGGCGCTAACACAAACTCACACACACACCTGCATCGGCTTAGGCAACCCCCCTGTCTGGAAAAAGGATTAGTGGGTGACCTGACGCTGACCTGACTTGTCCTCGCCGACACAACTGCAACACCAGCCAGGTAATTCAGTCAGCCACAGGACACACATAGACACACACGCCGCGCACCTCTTATCCCCACGTTGTACAATGACTCGCTGTCAAATAAACAACAAAGCCACGACGCCCTTTCTCCATCCTTGTGTGTATAGACAGACTCCCCAAGATACTACACCCTCCTCTCACCGCTCACACTAAAAAAACACTAACACGCTCTTTGATTCACTATTCCATTTATCAACAATACTCATTCCAGCGAAAATTCCATCACCATTTTCTGCCTCCCTTCTATCATCTCCTTCCAATTGTTGTGTCAACTTGTGTGGCCCGAGTCGAATGCGGGTTAAGGCGACATCTAATATGCAGGATGTTTGTCTTTTCCATGGGTGTGGGTAGGAGTCTGAGCGGGTAATGACCCATGGTGGGTGCGCGGAGGGCGTCGCCGAGTGAAGTATCCCAGGTGAAGCGGCAGACCTGAGATATCAGACGTTTTACAATGGAGAACAGCAGCGGGGGAGGGATGATGTTTACATCTGACACGGCCATCTTGGCAGCAACAATCGCTATTTTGTTGCCCCAGCTCCTATTTTCTCTTAAACTCCAACCTTTTCTTAGTATTATGCATTACTGTTGATAACACAGTTACTAATTTGTGCTCAGTGGACTACTGCTCAACACAGGTAACTCCAGACCCTTTTAGAAATACACCACCGGCTGTTCTGCATTCTCTGCCCGACCTCTCATTCGCTAATATGGCCGCATTAGACGCAGGGTGAACTTTGCATTCCTTTTTCAAGGAAAAAACTGCGTCTTATGCGCCGGCAAATACGGTATATATGTATATATATATATATATATATATATATATATATATATATATATATATATATATATATATATATATATATATATATATATATATATATATATACAGTAAAAGCCTTATAACTCGGCACTGTATAACTCGGAATTTGATAACTCGGCATGGCAAAGGCATTTTTTTTTTTTTTTTTTAATAATTATTATTATTATTATTATTATTATTATTATATATATATATATATATATTTTTTTTTTTTTTTTTTTTTTTTTTTTTTTTCCCACACCTATGCCTATAGCGCGTGTAGGCAGTGAGCTACAAGGGTGGGATGGTAGGCCCTGGAGGCTCACTCGAGGGCTGTGATGGTTGGCCCTCGCCCGTGGTGGCGCAGGCAGGATTGTTATAGTGACGCCCAGGGCCGGATCAAGAGCTGTGGGGGCCCTGGGGCTCAGCTTTTGTGGGGGCCCTATATTCGCACGAAAATTAAGCACTTTTGTGGGTATTTTGAGGCCTACGTTTGGCAAAGAACTGTTAATGTATAGACTGGTATTCAGAGATAAAGGATGAAACAGAGACAGACAAATATGTTTTGGTTTTGTAACTTGCCAATGTTTTTAATATTACTGCTTAAAGCTAATATACATATGGTGGGGGCCCTTTTGGTGGGGGCCTCCCCCCCCCCTTAATCCGGCCCTGGACTGACGCCTGTGATTAGAGGCTCATGCCGCCCCCTGTGTCCTCCCATGCACTCACAGTCGAAGGTGGAGTTAATGGACAGGGCATGTGGGTGTTCTTAGGCCACTCGACGGTGCAGAAAGATTTCAAGTGGATTTATGGGTCTCACACGGGATCGAACTCGGGTCTTCGAGAACGCCACTCGGTGACGCTAACCACTCTGCTACCGCTTCACCTAAACTGCATCTCATGGTTTTCACTCGGCATATCATGCCCTCACAACCTCTTGTGTGAACATGTAAACAGAAAGTCAGCAAAAAATAATGTATCTCGGCATATTGATGTTATAACTGCATCTCTTCGCTTACACTCGGCATATCGTCAGTCGCATAAAGTCATATTTTTGTCCTTTTGATCTTTTCCTGCAGGCTCAGGCTCTTCAATTTCATTCCCTTCCTGCTGGAGACACCCTTGCGTGATGGAGCTGACATCTTGAAATACAGTACTGTATGATGTAATCCCAAAACACGTAAAATAGGTGGCAAAGTAAAGCAAAGGTAGGGAACCAGCGTGTAGGCTGTCAGCTGAGCCGTGTTTATGTGATCAAAGCACCGTCTTGGATACGAATTCCGTTTTTTGTCGAAATTGAAAAAGGATTGGTTTCTGCTTCAAAAACACAACAAGCTTGGTAGGAGCCAAAATAATAATCAATGCAAAACATTGCTAACAATATCACAAAGTAGTATAACACACATTTCAGCAAGTGTTATTGGATTGGGATTCGTAATCCAAGACGGTGCTTGGACGACAAAAACATGGCGCAGCCTACGCACTAGTTCCTGACCTTTGCTTTACTTTGCCACCTATTTTACGTGTTTTGGAATTACATCATACAGTACTGTATATCAAGATGTCAGCTCCATCACGCAAGGGTGTCTCCAGCAGGAAGGGAATGAAATTGAAGAGCCTGAGGCCCTGATCCTGCAGAAAAAGGTGAAAGTGCTGGCAAGGATGGATGCAGGTGCGCCCATGTGTGCTATTTGTACTGAGTTTGATATCAAATCCAGCACATTCTACCCGTTCACTGGTAAGTGGAGTTTGTATGCTTTTACAGTACTGGATTTACTTTTTTTTTTTTTTTCTTTCCTTTTTTTTTCTCTCCCCATATCAGAGGACATTGCATAACTCGGCACATTGAATAACTCGGCAAGGGCCAGAGCCCCTATCGTGCCGAGTTATAAGGCTTTTACTGTATATATATATATATATATATATATATACATATATATATATATATATTATATATATATATATAGAGAGAGAGAGAGAGAGAGAGAGAGAGAGAGAGAGAGAGAGAGAGAGAGAGAGAGAGAGAGAGAGGGGAGAGAGAGAGAGAGAGAGAGAGAGAGAGAGAGAGAGAGGAGAGAGACGAGAGAGAGAGAGAGAGAGAGAGAGAGAGAGAGAGAGAGAGAGAGAGAGAGAGGAGAGGAGCGAGCGAGCGAGGAGAGGGGAGAGAGAGAGAGAGAGAGAGAGGAGAGAGAGAGAGAGAGAGAGAGAGAGAGAGAGAGAGAGAGAGGGGGGGGGGGGGGGGAAGCCGGTAGCGGAGTGGTTAGCATCTCCGACTGGCGTTCTCGGTGACCCGAGTTCGATCCCCGAAGAAACCCAAAACCTTTCTGCACCGTCAAGTGGCCTAAGAACACCCACATGCCCTGCCCATCAACTCTACCATCGATTGCGAGTGCATCGGAGGATATAGGGGCATGAAACATGAGCCTCTAATCACAGGCGTCACAATAAGAATCCTGCCTGCGCCACCACTGGCGAGGACAAACCATCAGAGCCCTCAAGTGAACCTCCAGAGCCTACCATCCAAGCCCTGGGTTACCACTGCCTACAGGCGCTATAGGCGCAAATGTAAAAAAAAAATATATATATACAGTCGACCCTCGATTTAACGGACCTAGGTTTAACGGACTCCATTTGCATGACAAATTTGTGGGCCAGAAGCTTGTTCTTCTTCTTCTTGTGACCTCTTCTGCTTAGGATCGCTTTGTAGGTCTGTCAAGCTCGAGCTTGATACATATCTTCTTCTGTGCCATTGTAGCCCTTTCTTTAGTTTTCTTTCTTTTCCTTTTTTTTTTTTAGTTGTGATATGTTTACCTTTCACTAGCCAGACGGTGAGAGGAAACACCAACTTTTTAGGGATAACTCATCACTTTACTGGAGACTTTTTTTTCCTTTTTCTCTCATTTTGCAGGGATGTCAACAAGAAAAGAAAAAAAACTCTGAAATAAAATAATAGGGCGACCAACTCATCCGAGTGCAGCGAGGCTGACCGAGCGTAGCGAGTGAACCTCCCAGCTGGGGTTTCGGGGGGCGCTGTAGGCCCCCCGAGATTTTTTGTAAATTTCATGCTCTGAGAGAGCTTCTGAGAGGTCCTTGGTTATATCTATAATAATTTATGGTCTCAATTTTGTCTGTTTTTGTGTCCACAATTTGTGTATATGTATATATATATGGTATATCATGCAACTTAAATTGTGAAATGTATATGAATTATTAACCATTTTGACAAGATAAATGAATTATTAACACTGTTTCCGTTGGAAAAGTAATAACACAACAACAAAATATTTGTCATTTATATATGTCAACTTTATCAATTATTTAGGCGCTATCAAATACACCTCATATATGATTTGATGACTAACTTCAAATTATTGAATAATTTAATATCAAATATGTTTCACTATTTTTTACCATAATCATGATAATGATTATGGCAGCTGTGGCTGCTGTAATCCACCCCCAACATACTGCCTCCTGAGCAAATTTATAAGAGCGGAGTCAGGAGATATCGGCAGCCTAGTATTAACTTCCCGCTAGGCAGCCAAAAAAGGTTTTATGGTCTGTGCTGGATCAGTGGCCAGGGTCAGGTTCGGCTGTGGGCTAGCCAACTATGTAAACCCCCCCCTCCCTAAACTTTTAACCCGAATCTACACGATTCACAGAAATGACCCAGCTGGCAATAAAATACTCGGAAATCCGCGAATCCGCGGAAAATTGACATCCCTGATTTTGGGGTAATTATAATGTCTCATGATGCTGATGCTGCTGCTGCCGCGCTGCCAGGCGTGGATGAGCGCCTTGCTTGTATTTTCATATCTTTACTCATATGTATGAATAATAGCCATTCAAATGCGATTATATGTCTAAACATAGCTACACGGTCTGGTTGTTTGTGATTATTTCTCATTTATTTCACAATTTTTCCTGTGTTTTTCCTATATTTTCACACCCTAAGGAAAATACCCTCGTATTAACGGACAATCGGCTTTAACGGACAATCGGCTTTAACGGACCACTTCTCCCCCTTTTAGCCCGTTAAATTGAGGGTTAACTGTATATAGTCAACCCTCGATTTAACGGACTAAAAGATGGAGAAGTGGTCCGTTAAGGCCGATTGTCCGTTAATACGAGGGTATTTTCCCATGGGTGTGCAAATATATCTCGAAAAAAGAAAAGCTCGAGCTCGAGCTTAACAGACCTACAAAGCGATCCTAAGCAAAAGAGGTCACAAGAAGAAGAAGAACATCAAGCCAGACACAGGCCGTGGCTATTAAAGGTATTGCTCATTATCATGACTATTGCTCATTATTATATATATTATAAGGTTGTGATGAGCTGTTCTATACAAGTGTCACTATTTAGGTCAGTGTAGCACCGTGTGTCAACTTAAATAAGGGTGATTTAAGGTGTCGAGGTGACAGGGAGACAGTCTTACAGCGACAACCCCATAACACTAATATTCACTATTTTAAACAATACACACCTTCTACCACTAAATCACTAGCAACACAGGCTCCTTCCTTATATTTCTTAATATATGATACATCAAAACTCCTTAAAACCCAAGCATTCCAAAATAAAATGAGAAAATAATAAATTATGTAGAGTTGACAATTTGAGACAATTTGTTGACAATGGAGTCCGTTAAATCCAAAGTCCGTTAAACCGAGGTCCGTTAAATAGAGTCTAATATATATATATATATATATATATATATATATATATTATATATACAGTCGAACCTCGATTTAACGGACTTATGGATTTAACGGACTCCATTCGCGAGAAAAATTTGCAGGCAAGAATGGCATATCAAACCGCTTATCGAATCGTCAACTCAACATATTTTTTTTCTATTTATTTTGGAATATTTGGGTTTTAAGGAGTTTTAATGTATCATATATTAAGATATGTAAGGTAGGAGCCTGTGTTGTTAGTGATTTAGTTGTAGAAGGTGTGTATGTGGGTTAAAATAGTGAATATTAGTACGTATTACAATTTCTTGACTTCTTCTTCTTGTGACCTCTTTCTCTTAAGTTTCGCTTTGTAGGTCCTCTCCTCCCCTCTCCTCCTCCTTCTCGTGTTACCCGAAGCTTCTACCCCAGGAGACTACACAGCGTCACACACACACAGCTGTTCGTCTGCACTGTTTTCGTCGATGGTAAACAAACATGGCTCCGACACCCAGGCCGGCAATCGCTGCTATACACTTACTTATGTATATTGTCAATCGTAGACAAGCATAACGAGCTAAAAACTTGCATGGATGCGTTCATGGTTGGCTCGTCGGAACTCGTCAGACTCGTCCTCTGACATCGATGGAAAAAGTGCTAGTGTGATGGAGCCTTTAAGTGTCCGCCAGCCGGTACATGTTTATGACAGTCGGAGAGCATGTTTACAAGCTTAGTTTAAGCTGTGTTCGCCTGTTTTTCGGTGTTTTTTATGCTTACTTAGACTAGTTCAGTGCAGTGAAGTTATTATGGCATTGAAAGAGAAGGAAAGTGGCAAAAGAAAGCGTGTGAATCTAAATATTGCAGAGAAATTAGAACATATTAAGAAGGTGGAATCATGTTTCTGTCGCCCGGGTGTGTGACGAGTATGGAGTAAAGAAACAAACAGTGAGTGATATTCGCAAGTCTAAGGACAAACTCAAGAGAATATGCTGTGACATTCAATGTTGATGCAAGTAAGAATAGGAAAGGAGTAATACATTTTCGACAACACATGAAAGTTCCTCAAGAGTGTAGCCCTACATGTCTCTTACATGTCTAACGACAACAATGCTGCTGCCGCGGCTGCGGTGCCAGGCGTGGATGAGCGCTTTGCTTGTATTTTCATCTTTACTTATATATATGAAAAATAGCCATTAAAATGCAATTATATGGCTACCTTCACCTAGAATGATTATATTTCATAGCATACCAAGCAGTAATGAGCAAGCCTGGATACTTATTAGCACCACTAATACCAGTCCCATTCAGTCGTGGGCAAGTGTGCCAAATCTCTGATGTAGCGCCAGTCACTGTTTACCTCCCAACATAGCTACACGGTCTGATTGTGTTTGTGATTATTTCTCATTTATTTCACAGCGTGGAGGAGCGTGCCAAATCCAGCATGTAGCGCCAGTCACTGTTTACCTCCCAACATGTGTTTTTCCTATATTTTCACACCCTTGGGAAAATACCCTCGCAGTAACGGACACTCGGCTTTAACGGACCACTTCTCCCTCCTTTTAGTTCGTTAAATCGAGGGTCGGCTGTGTATGTGTAACGCGAGAAAATGGGTTAAACCTTTTTGACTCATGATTGACGAAGAGTTTACGTTGAGTAGGGGGGGGGGGGGGTAAAGTAATATATAAATGTCGAGTAATTAAATGCTCGTCATTTTCCTTCACTCCTCAGTTCTTAATCACTAGATATAGTTTCCGACAATACTTTTGTGCCCGCGATCGCTGGTGACGTCAGGCAGGAAAGGCGAGCAGGGAGGAAGGTGGCCATATTAGCTCTCTCTCTGTCCACGTCTCCAGCTGATAGCACGTGTGGGGAGTTGTGTCTAACAACCCGTTAAAAGGGTTTGGAGCGGGGTGGAGCTGATGGTGGGAGCTGACGGTGTGAGCTGACGGTGTGAGCGTGAGCTGGGTGGATGACCATGGACACACCAGTGGACACAGCTAAGGCCATGTTTCATAGCGGGAGTGTGTGTGTATAGGTAGTGTACACAGTGATTCAGTGTGACTGGAAGTTACACAGTGATTCAGTGTGACTAGAAGTTACACAGTGACAGTGGGGTGAAGGAGTAATTGGGTTTTGGTTAAACACGAGCCGAGAGTCGCGTCGTGTCGATGTTCACATTATTACAGTTATTTATTTGTTGTAAAACCTTAGGTAAAGTAGGGAAGTGAATACTTGCCAATCAGTAGGTGATAATATACTGAAACCCTGTTAACGAGTCGTTTATTCAGACCCAGTAATACTCACATATTCTCTTAATCTTTTATTTTTTTCCCCACTTATTGTGGATGATGCCAGCGTAATGGCCAGGATTGTGGAGCCCTTCGAGTTAACATCAAAGCTATAAAGGGGGGCGCTACATAATGGTGGCAGCTGGTTTGGATCCATTTCATGGTTCCCCTTACCCACGTGCAAATACAGACACTGATAAAGCCAATAGTGATGACCTGGCACATGCCGCGGCGGGGGGAAGTGAACAGGGTGCTGCAAGGAACACGCACGCCTAAGACCCGCAGTTGAAAATGAACATGAAGGTGAAGTGGGTAGTGAAGGTAGTGTGGATGTGGGTGATGTGACACGCGTGGATGCAGTGTGGATGTGGATAAGGAAGTGTGTGGATGTCGGGTGGATGTGAATGGATGATGAGGGTATTATTGTTTTGTTAAAGGTATGCATGCGGATAATGATGTCGAGTGGATGTGGATGGATGATGAATGTGTGGATAGAGGGCTTGTAAACCACCACCTAGAGAATGTCATGTAAAAGGTACGGTAAGGTTAGGTTGCCGTACCTTATGGAAAGGTTAGTATTAGGTTAGGGTAACAGCTAGTATAAAGTAAGAAGTAAAGTAAAAAATAACACTAATGTAGGACAAGACGCCCCGGCAAGTAAGCAACTTCTGCGGGTTGTCGTGGCTGTAATAGCCACCTTAAAAAAAGCAGAAGTGGTAGTAATGGAGGAGGAACTTGAACAACCACCTTGGTCCTAGAGAGAGGAGGCCAGTGAGGAGATACAGGAATGTCAATGACAGATGGTAAGAAGTTAATCTCTAGTGAGAAAAAGATTAACTTTCACCACTTTCTCTAGAGAAAGAGGTATTTTGATGAAGGTCCCCTAGAAAGACTTGTAAAGGTTAGAAAACTTGCTTTAGAGGGTGTACATAGATTGCAGTAAACACTAAACCCGCAAAGGATGTCGTTAGACCCGAGGATGTACTTGGCTCTGAGCTTTGCTCGTTGGGTGATTGACGCAGGAGTGTATGCCTCAATAAGGAGGTGAGCCTTATCCCAAGTTACGGAAGGGTATGGAGAAAGTCCAGTCGTGATTTCTCCCTACGCGCCTATGCCTAGGTTTAGTGGGAAAAGGAATAACCGTTACAGACTAGAGGGATGAGTCCAGTCGCGACTCTATATGGCTTCGGCCTAGACAAATAAGAGAGGAAGTGAGAAGGTTCTCACTTCAAGGGAGTAAAGTCATTACATTGATTATGTGTCCCCCCTAACTGGTTAAATCTGCTCTTGGTGAGGGAGGTGAAGAAGTTAAGAATGCATTACTATTTAATTATTGTGTTTGTAAAGTTCATTGGAAGAATTGTATTGTCCAGCTTAAGTATATTTGTTTGTGGGTGGATAGAAGACCCTATGTGAATTTAAAAAGAAGAGGAGTCATGATTTGGTGTTGTGTATATGTTATTTTTTTTTTTATATACTTAGTTAGATATCTGGTAGGATGCGTGATGAAGGACTGAGGAACAAGGACATTTTTTTGGGGGGGGGAAGAAGCCATGTAACGCGAGAAAATGGGTTAAACCTTTTTGACTCATGATTGACGAAGAGTTTACGTTGAGTAGGGGGGGGGGGGGGGTAAAGTAATATATAAATGTCAAGTAATTAAATGCTCGTCATTTTCCTTCACTCCTCAGTTCTTAATCACTAGATATAGTTTCCGACAATACTTTTGTGCCCGCGATCGCTGGTGACGTCAGGCAGGAAAGGCGAGCAGGGAGGAAGGTGGCCATATTAGCTCTCTCTCTGTCCACGTCTCCAGCTGATAGCACGTGTGGGGAGTTGTGTCTAACAACCCGTTAAAAGGGTTTGGAGCGGGGTGGAGCTGATGGTGGGAGCTGACGGTGTGAGCTGACGGTGTGAGCGTGAGCTGGGTGGATGACCATGGATACAGCTAAGGCCATGTTTCATAGCGGGAGTGTGTGTGTATAGGTAGTGTACACAGTGATTCAGTGTGACTGGAAGTTACACAGTGATTCAGAATTGGGTTTTGGTTAAACACGAGCCGAGAGTCGCGTCGTGTCGATGTTCACATTATTACAGTTATTTATTTGTTGTAAAACCTTAGGTAAAGTAGGGAAATGAATACTGGCCAATCAGTAGGTGATAATATACTGAAACCCTGTTAACGAGTCGTTTATTCAGACCCAGTAATACTCACATATTCTCTTAATCTTTTATTTTTTTCCCCACTTATTGTGGATGGTGGCAGCGTAATGGCCAGGATTGTGGAGCCCTTCGAGTTAACATCAAAGCTATATAATGGGGGGCGGTACATATATATATATATATATATATATATATATATATATATATATATATATATATATATATATATATATATATATATATATATATATATACACAAACCTCGATTTCCCGGATATCGGATTTGCCGGACAAAATCCGATATCCGGGGATATAAAAGGCAATTTTTTTTTTTTTTTTTTCCGTTGAAATGCCTGGTCCTGTTCGTAAATTGACCAAGTTGTCCGGCGGTCCGAGCGTCTCCTGTCACCCCTGGTCAGTGTCCGCGCCTCCCGCCAGGTGGCAGCATGCTCAGCGGTCGTATTGTTTACATTTGGGCACACAACATTCACGGTTCATCTGCACAGCCTCCGTCAGTCACCTGACTCCCACTGCCCCTGGTGCAAGAACATTTCTGAGACTATTGAACACTTTCTGGCAGCATGCTCAGCGGTAGTATTGTTTACATTTGGGCACACGACACTCACGGTTCACCTGCACAGCCTCCGTTAGTCTCCTGACCCCCACTGCCCCTGGTGCAGGAACGTCTCTTGAGACTATTGAACACTTTCTGCTGCCTCCCGCCAGGTGGCTGCATGCTCAGTGGACGTAAAAGTCCGCGGCGGGGTAGTTGATATTGTCGGTTGCCGGACAGTAAATACTTGAGTAGGATAAACGTCCGGGGGTGGGTAATGGATCGGACTAATATATATATATATATATATATATATATATATATATATATATATATATATATATATATATATATATATATATATATATATATATATATATATATATATATTTTTACTTGCGATTCCCGGACTTTTGCGGTTCCCGGACCAGTGTTTCCCCCTATTAGTCCGGGAAATCGAGGTTTGTGTGTGTGTGTGTATATATATATATATATATATATATATATATATATATATATATATATATATATATATATATATATATATATATATATATATATATATATATATATATATATATATTATAAACACACACAATCCTCGTTTTCCCGGACCTCCATTTCCCGGATATCTGATTTGCCGGACAAAATATGAGGTCCGGGGATATGTCAGAGTCCCGGACAAATGCCCGGTCTAGTCCGTAAATCGACAAAGTTGTCCGGCGGTCCGAGCGTCTCCTGTCACCCTTGGTCAGTGTCCGCACCTCCCGCCAGGTGGCAGGATGCTCACCGGTCGTATTGTTTACATTTTGGCACAAGACACTCACGGTTCACCTGCACCGCCTCCGTCAGTCCCCTGACCCCCACTGCCCTTGTTGCAGGAACGTCTCTGAGACTATTGAACACTTTCTGCTGCAGTGTCCGCGCTTCCACTCCCACCGTGTAGTGCTACGCTCTCAACTCCTCACCCTGAACGTCGCCACCTGTGACCTGCACCTTTCTGGCGGGGGCTGGCGTCCACCCCTCCCGGCAACACGCTGTCATCCGCCTCACCTGTGCCTTCCTGAGGAAGACAGGTCAACTACAGCGCCTGTGATAGCATCATAGGACATCACCAGGGCTCATAGTGTTTCCCAAGGGATCCTTGCAGGCCTAAAAACAACAACAAAGTGACGTAAGATCCGCGACGGGGTAGTTGATATTGGCGGTTGCTGGACAGTAAATACTAGAGTAGGATAAACGTCCGGGGATGGGTAATGGCCTCGGACTGTTGCGATTCCCGGACGTTTACGGTTCCCGGACCAGTGCTCCCCCCTATTACTCCGGGAAAACGAGGGTTGTGTGTATATATACAGTCAGCGCCATTGGTATTGGCGCAAAACATGCTGCGCCAATATCAATGGCGCGGAGCAAAGCACCCTCCAAAACCTTGGTTCCAATCCGTCAATGATATTGGGGCGTGAGATGTAGACAAAGACGGATGTCCTTGAGCTACTCGCCAAGTTTGAGAGCATTGTCAGCCTTGGGCATTGACAGTGAGAGGATCTTGCTTTTCTTTTGTTGTGTCACGCGTGTTTAGCAAAAAAAAATTGCGCCAATATCAATGGTGCTGACTGTATATAATTTATATATATATATATATATTATATATATATATATATATATATATATATATATATATATATATACAGGAGAACCTCGTTTATTTATCCGGCACCCTCGGGGGGGAGCGCATGCCGGATAACTCATTTTGCCGTTGTTTTGAGAGTTACTCCTATGGAATCGCCCAAAATCCCAATAAATACTGTGGTTTCTGGAGGTTGTTGTTGTTGTTGTTTTAGGGCTGCGAGGATCCCTTGGGGAACACTATGAGCCCTGGTGATGTCCTATGATGCTATCACAGGCGCGGTAGTTGACCTGTCTTCCTCAGGAAGGCACAGGTGAGGCGGATGACGGCGTGTTGCTGAGAGGGGGGAACGCCAGCTGCCGCTAGCAGGGTGGGCAGGTCGAAGGTGGTGACGTTCAGGGCGAGGAGTTGAGAATGTAGCACTACACGGTGTGAGTGGAAGCGCGGACACTGCAGCAGAAAGTGTTCAATAGTCTCAGGAAAATTCATGCACCAAGGGCAGTGGGGGTCAGGGGACAGACGGAGGTGATGCAGGTGTGCTGTGAGTGTCATGTGCCCCAGGCGGAGGCGGGTGAGAGTGACATCCAGGATGCGGGACTTTTTCCGTATCCACGGCTGGGTGGATGAGTCACTGCGGTATTGGCCTATGGAGGTGATGCAGAGGGCATCGCCGAGTGTGTGAGATGAGGGAGATGAGGTGTGTGGCTGTGGAGAGCGGTAGAGGGAAGGGTGTCGTGTTTACATCTGTTAAGGCCATCCTGGCAGCAGAATCAACCACCTCGTTGCCTGGGATACCAGCGTGGGAGGGAACCCACTGGAAGGCGATCTCCCACCCCTCATTGGTAAGGTGAAGGGCCCTCTGGATGGTGTGGACGAGGGACGTAGAGGATCGTGGATGGCGGGAGAGGAGGAGAAGGAGTCTGTGTAGACCACAGCCTTGCCCAACTAAATTTCTGCCGATTTTCTCAGTTTTTGAAATAATTATACCTAATTAATGCCTGGGTCGATTAGTGCCGTTGTTTTGAGGCTGCCGTTGTTTTAAATGCCGGTTAAATGAGGTTCTCCTGTATATATATATATATATATATATATATATATATATATATATATATATATATATACGTATATATACATACAGTCAAACCTCGATATAACGGACCTCGATGTAACGGACTCCATTTGAGTGACTTTTTTTTTTTTTTTTTGCATATTAGACCGCTCATCGCCGCTCGAATTGTCAACTCAACATAATTGTATTATTTTCTCATTTTACTTTGGAATGCTTGGGTTTTAAGGAGTTTTGATGTATCACATATTAAGATATAATATTATAAGGTAGGAGCCTGTGTTAGTGATTTAGTGGTAGAAGTTGTGTATTGTTTAAAATAGTGACTATTAGTGTTATGGTGTGGCCGCTGGTACGTCTCCCTGTCACCTCAACACCCTAAATCACCCTTATCTAAGGTGACACACAGTGCTACACTGACCTAAATAGTGACACGTGTATAGAAGTGCACTTCACAACCATATAATATATATAATAATGAGCATTAGTCATGATAATAAGCAATACCTTTGGAAGCCACGGCTGAATCTGGCTCGTTGTAATTTGTTTACCTTTCACTAGAGCTTGAGCTTGACTAGCTACACGTTCTGGTTGTGTTTGTGATTATTTCTCATTTATTTCACGTGTAGGAGCGGACCAAATTCAGCATGTAGTGCCAGTCACTGTTTACCTCCCAACATAGCTACACAGTCTGGTTGTGTTTGTGATTATTTCTCATTTATTTCACGTGTAGGAGCGGACCAAATTCAGCATGTAGTGCCAGTCACTGTTTACCTCCCAACATAGCTACACAGTCTGGTTGTGTTTGTGATTTTTGCTCATTTATTTCGCAATTTTTCCGTTTTTTTCATATATTTTTCCACCCTTGGGAAAATACCCTCGCTATAACGGACAATCGGCTTTAATGGACCACTCCTCCCCCCCTTTAGTACGTTATATCGAGGTTTGACTGTATATACATATATATATATATATATACAGTTCCCTCCCGTGTTTCACGCTATGCGAGTTTCGCGATCCGCGAGTTTTGCGCTGAGTCCTAAATTCTTACCCTCCCGACTTTCGTGCATTATCTCCCCGAGTTTCGCGCTGCTTCATACACGTTCTTTTTTTTTGGTGTGTGTGTGTGTGTGTGTGCCTACAGCGCCGTTAGACAGTGACCTCCAGCGGTGGGATGGTAGGCCCTGGAGCTTCCCTCGAGGGCTGTGATGGTTGGCCCTCACCCGTGGTGGCACAGGCAGAATTTTTATAGTGACGCTTGTGATTAGAGGTTCATGTCGCCCCCCTGTGGCCTAGTACTTGATGCTGGAATGTGAACGGTATGAGTATGTTAGAACAAAGATGTTAGAAGTAGTGGTAGGAAAAGTCGGAGTGGAAGAATGGCGAGAGATGAGAGACAGGAGTGTGGGTGGATAGGCAGATGGAGTAGCTGCTGGGGTTGTGTGCTGAGTGGAGGAGTGACAGTCATGTATGTGGCTGAAAGTGTAAAAGAAGTCTTGGAGAATTCTTGGAGAGCACGTATGAGAGAATGAGAGGCAGGGGGCCCCTCAGTGATGGGGTACCCCGTATGAATGTGATGCAGAGAGAGGAAGGAGGGGAAAATGCAAACACCTAGTTTTGCTTCCCCCTTTTGCTTCTCTCCCAACAGAATACTACGTATGTGGGAGAACACCGGACCAAAGGCTTCACCGACAGCATCAGCTGGGTGACTCTCAACTCAAGCTCAATCTCAAGCTCACTGAATACGTATGTAGGAGAACGCCGGACTAAAGGCTTCACCGACAGCATCCGCTGGGTGACTCCCAACTCAAGCTCAAGTTCCTCTCCTTCCTCCCCTCCTCTCCTCTCCTCTACGTAGTGTTGGCCGAAGCCACCACCCTGGGAGGCGGGTCACAAACCCTTGGCTAATACCCGGTACCCATTCACTGCTGGGTGGACTAGGGCTTGGGGCATTTTCAGGATATTTTTTTGGGGAAAAAGTGAGTCTTATAAGCTGTAAAATACGGTAGGTTCACCTCGCACCGGACTAAATAAGCATTTTTACAGGGTTTTCAATACCCGAGTTTTGCGATCCGCGAGTTTCGCGCTATGCCTTGGGAAGAAAGCAAGTGCGAAACTCGGGAGGGTACTGTATATATATATATATATATATATATATATATATATATATACGTATATATATATATATATATATTATATATATATATATATATATATATATATATATATATATATATATATATATATATATATATACACACAACCCTCGTTTTCCCGGACCTCCATTTCCTGAATATCGGATTTGCCGGTCAAAATCCGAGGTACGGGGATATGTCAGAGTCCCGGACAAATGCCTGGTCCAGTCCGTAAATCGACAAAGTTGTCCGGCGGTCCGAGCGTCTCCTGTCACCCCTGGTCAGTGTCCGCGCCTCCCGCCAGGTGGCAGCATGTTCAGCAGTCGTATTGTTTACATTTGGGCACAAGACACTCACGGTTCACCTGCACCGCCTCTGTCAGTCCCCTGACCTCCACTGCCCCTGGTGCAGGAACGTCTCTGAGACTATTGAACACTTTCTGCTGCAGTGTCTGCGCTTCCACTCCCACCGTGTAGTGCTACGCTCTCAACTCCTCACCCTGAATGTCGCCACCTTTGACCTGCCCACCCTGCTGGCGGCGGCTGGCCTCACGCCAGGTGGCAGCATGCTCAGCGGTCGTATTGTTTACATTTGGGCACACGACACTCACGGTTCACCTGCACAGCCTCCGTCAGTCCGCTTACCCCCACTGCCCCTGGTGCAGGAATGTCTCTGAGACTATTGAACACTTTCTGCTGCAGTGTCCGTGCTTTCACTCCCACCGTGTAGTGCTACACTCTGAACTCCTCACCCTGAACGTCGCCACCTGTGACCTGCCCACCCTGCTGGCGGCGGCTGGCGTCCACCTCTCTCAGCAACACGGTGTCATGCGCCTCACCTGTGCCTTCCTGAGGAAGACAGGTCAACTACAATGCCTGTGATAGCATCATAGGACATCACTCAGGGCTCATAGTGTTCCCCAAGGGATACTCGCAGCCCTAAAAACAACAACAAAGTGACTTAAAATTCCGCGGCGGGGTATTTGATATTGGCAGTTGCCGGACAGCAAATACTAGAGTAGGATAAACATCCGGGGGTGGGTAATGGCCTCGGACTGTTGCGATTCCCGGACGTTTGCGGTTCCCGGACCAGTGCTCCCCCCTATTAGTCCAAGAAAATGAGGGTTGTGTGTATTTAGAGAGAGAGAGAGAGAGAGCAAGAGAGAGCGAGAGCGAGAGCGAGAGAGAGAGAGAGAGAGAGAGAGAGAGAATTCAATATTTAGAGAGATATTTAGAGAAAGATATTTAGAGAGATATTTAGAGAAAAATATTTAAAGATATATATATACAGTAAAACCTCTCGTATTCGGACCCTCATTATTCGGACTTCGACATTATTCGGACCTCCTCCTCCTCTTTTTTTTTTTTTTTTTTTGTCGCCGCCTGGCGCCCTGCCTACCTCTCAGCACGACACGTTGTCATCCACCTCATCTGTGCCTTCCTGAAGAAGACAGGTCAGCTACCACGCCTATGTGATATCACCAGGGATCATAGGGCTCCTCAAGGGGTTCTCACAGCCCTACAGACAACACCAAGAAGGAGGAGGAAATCTCTGCCATCATGATACTGCTGCCGGTTGCCGGCTGCCAGACGTAGGACTGACAGTGCTTTACACTACACATGTACAGTACTGTATTGTGTATTTTTACCATATATTTATTTATTTACGTGATTTATCTTACGTTTATTGATATTTGCATCACTTAGAAATGTTCTATATTCACCTATAATTTTTATTTTTTTATTTTTTTATTATTCGGATCCTTGCATTACTCGGCCAATTCAAACAAAATTGTTTAGTTCCATCAACCAAGATCTAATCCAACTTAGAACCCTCCCATCTATTCCATGTGCATCATGGCATCATGCATCATCATATTCCATCTTCCTCATCATTCCATGGCACATGGAATAGATGGGAAGGTTCTTCGTTGGATTAGATCTTAGCTAAGTGATAGGCAACAGAGGGTTACAATTAATGGTTCTAAATCTGAATGGAGGCAGGTAACAAGTGGGGTGCCACATGAGTATGTTTTGGGTCCATTACTGTTTTCAATTTAAATCAACGACTTAGATAGTGGGATTAGCAGTGATATCAGCAAGTTTGCTGATGATACTTAGGTAGGTAAGATTATTAGATTACAGTCTGATGTAAACATATTGCAGGGAGACTTAGATAAATTAAATGAATGGGTAGTCAGGTGGTAGATGGACTTTAATATTGATAATTGTAGCGTAATTAATGTTGGTAGAAAAAATCCTGGTAATAGGTACACAATACGCAATGTATCCCTGAAAAGATCAGAAGGTAAAAAAGATCTTGGAGTGATGGTGAGCCCAGACCTCCGACCTAGGATACAATCTATTGAAGCTAGAAATAGAGCTAATAGAGTGTTAGGATTCATTACCTGAAGTGTTATAAGTAGAAGCGCGGAAGTTATTCTAAAGCTTTATCTGGCTCTAGTCAGACCTCACCTAGACTATGCGGTTCAGTTTTGGTCTCCATATTACAGGATGGATATAGCCTTGTTAGAATCAGTGCAGAGAAGGATGACCCAGCTTTAGTTATGAGAAGAGATTGAAGCTATAAAATTTACACTCACTCGAGAGGCTTAGAGTAAAGGGCGATCTGATAGAAGTTTATAAGTGGTTAAAGGGATACAATAAAGGAGATGTAGGTTAGGGTTCTTACAGCTAGTAATCAGGGTAGAACAAGAAGTAACGGATTCAAGCTATGAAATAGGTTAAAAATAGGGAAATAAGGAAAAGGGAGAGGATATAAGGAAAAACTGGCCCACAAATCGGGTGGTAAATGATTTGAATGGACTCAGTCATGTGGTCAATGTGGAGTGAAAAGGTAGCTTTGAAAGGAGGCTGGATAAATTCATGGATGGGGATGAAAGGTGGATGTAGGTAGTGTTAAGTAACAGGAACTACCATATGTAGGTCTTGCGGCCTCTTGTAGCTTCCTTATTTTCTTATGTTCTTATGTGGCACCCCCTGCTGTAGTAAGGCAAGCGACACATTCATAAAACTAAGAAAACAGCGTTTGAAGTTGGTGAACACCGAGCAAACCTTGATTCTTTAACTCAATCCTGCTCTGAGTAAGACCGGTAAAAAGACCACGCCGCGGTGTCTACCTCACTTCAGCTCTGAGCAGGACCGGTGCAAAGACCACGGCGTGGTGCCTACCTCACTTCAGAATGCCGAGAGGGTGGTCGGTGCTCCAACTGCATTGGCTGAGAGGATCATGATGTAGAAAAAATGCTTCGTGCTCATTGGCCCAGCACCTCTCTTGGTCACTTACACCGCTTCACCACTGAGATTGCCGATGCGTGAAAAATTGCAAGAAATTTCAGTTATGTGTGGGATTTCGACTTTATGGATACTTTCCTTAGAATTCAGGCAATTTGACTTTATCTCGGATATATATACACACAAACCTCGTTTTCCCGGACTAATAGGGGGGAGCACTGGTCCGGGAATCGTAACAGTCCAATGCCATTACCCACCCCCAGACGTTTATCCTACTCTAGTATTTACTGTCCGGCAACCGCCAATATCAACTACCCCGCCGCGGACTTTTACGTCTGCTGAGCATGCTGCCACCTGGCAGGAGGCAGCAGAAAGTGTTCAATAGTCTCAAGAGACGTTCCTGCACCAGGACCAGTGGGGGTCAGGGGACTAACGTAGGCGGTGCAGGTGAACCGTGAGTGTCGTGTGTCCAAATGTAAACAATACGACCGCTGAGCATGCTGCCACCTGGCGGGAGGCAGCAGAAAGTATTCAATAGTCTAGATGTTCCTGCACCAGGGGCAGTGGGGGTCAGGGGACTAACGGAGGCAGTGCAGGTGAACCGTGAATGTCGTGTGCCCAAATGTAAACAATACGACCGCTGAGCATGCTGCCACCTGGCGGGAGGCAGCAGAAAGTGTTCAATAGTCTCAAGAGACATTCCTGCACCAGGGGCAGTGTGGGTCAGGGGACTAACGGAGGCTGTGCAGGTGAACTGTGAGTGTCGTGTGCCCAAATGTAAACAATACGACCGCTGAGCATGCTGCCACCTGGCGGGAGGCAGCAGAAAGTGTTCAATAGTCTCAAGAGATGTTCCTGCACCAGGGGCAGTGGGGGTCAGGGGACTAACGCAGGCTGTGCAGGTGAACTGTGAGTGTCGTGTGCCCAAATGTAAACAATACGACCGCTGAGCATGCTGCCACATGGCGGGAGGCAGCAGAAAGTGTTCAATAGTCTCAGAGATGTTCCTGCACCAGGGGCAGTGGGAGTCAGGGGATTGACGGAGGCAGTGCAGGTGAACCGTGAGTGTCATGTGCCCAAATGTAAACAATACGACCGCTGAGCATGCTGCCACCTGGCGGGAGGCAGCAGAAAGTGTTCAATAGTCTCAGAGATGTTCCTGCACCAGGAGCAGTGGGAGTCAGGGAGCTGACGGAGGCCGTGCAGGTGAACCGTGAGTGTCGTGTGCCCAAATGTAAACAATACGACCGCTGAGCATGCTGCCACCTGGCGGGAGGGAGCAGAAAGTGTTCAATAGTCTCAGAGATGTTCCTGCACCAGGGGCAGTGGGAGTCAGGGAACTGACGGAGGCTGTGCAGGTGAACCGTGAGTGAACCGTGAACCGCCTAGCAAGGCGTGACCTGAAGGGTAATTAAGCATATGGCATATGGCGCGGTCTGACCTATAGGGGTAATTAGCAGGTGTGCGGCCCCAACCTTGGGACCGCTACACTACCTTCTCTTGTATCACGCGGCGTCCCCTACATTACAACGTCTTTTTTGCTTGTTATGCATGTTTTATGTTTAATTAATGTGCAGCTATGTTATTTTGTGTGCTATTTTCTCTTTCAGAATGCTTTTTCTACAGAATAGGTAGTACAGTGTGGGTAATATAGACGCCGTGTGTTTGTTGTGTTTGCTATAGTTTATTTTAGCTTGAAAAACATGGGGGTTTTTTCTAGTTTTTTTTAATTGATGGGGTCCTGGAACTAAATCTACATTTTACCATTAGTTATGTGTTTCGTTATACGAGATTTCGCTTTACAAGTATGCCAGGTGGAACCTAACTGCTCGTATCTTCGGGACCTCCCTGTATGTTAAAAAATCATGTTGAAGACTTGTGGACTTGAAGATAATGCCTTTTTTTGCTTGAATATCTTCTTTTGTATGCTTGTTCAGTACCATTAGTACTTTCACTGCAGGACGGATTCATAGAAATATTTAAATATTCGTAAATTCCACAGTAATGTATGCGATGGGCATTACCTGCCATTAATGATTTCAAATAGAAAAAAATTAACCACAAAGTTATCATGATTTGCATCCATCAACTAAACTTGTCGAGAGCTGCTTGGTATGGGAAAGGAGCCTGCATGGGAACTCGCGCGTGGTGACCCCCGGGAGTGGCGTCGTAGGGTGGGCGAGGCGACGCGCCCCCCGGCGTATGCCCCCAATGATTGATGATTGAACTAAACTTGATGAGTGTTTTTTAGTATCATTCAGATGTTTTCACATTCCACATTATGTTTGATTTTACTTGCCAATTACAGCCATTAATGTTCTTATGTAGTCCTTATTTGTAAATCACATAGTCTATCAATAGTAACATTTCCCATTATGAAGAAACTCTAATAAATTGACCAAAATCAATCATTTTACTTCAAGTCTAAGGTAATAAATAAAGTATAAGTGCCTAGATCAGGGGTTCCCAAAGTGGTCGATATCGACCCCCAGGGGTCGATGGGACCATCCAAGGGGTCGATGAATCGCCAAGGGGTCGAAAGGGGGTCAATAAATGGCTAGGGGGTCGATGAATAACTAGGTGAGGAAAGTTTCAGCACGCAACAGCTGCCAACAACCGTTATGCGAGTGGTACCAAAGCCGCCTCTGTGTCACCCTGACATAGAGACGGCTTTGACTTGGCTCGGTGCTAGTCTGTAACGTCACGTCGGATCTGTACCCTGCCCCTCGCACCCTCCACACATATGCCCCTCTCTCTCCCCTCCTCTGTCCCAAGATCGTACCGTACGTGAAATATTCCTGTTCGCTTCCCGTACTGAGCGAGCGAGCGTATTCCCCACTCTCGTTGATGAGTGGACAGCTAGTAGTCCATTACATTCTCAGCACGCTACTACTACTACTACTACCTATAAGTACTACTATAATTCCCCATATTCATTTAATCCTAACATGTATTACGTTTTTTTTTCATAACATATACTATTTTCATTTAGATGTGTGGGGGTCGATGAAAAATTTGAAATTTTATTAGGGGGTCGATGAGCTGAAGAGTTTGGGAACCCCTGGTCTAGATGCTATTTCACTCATCAAATATTCTCACATCTCTTCTATCTACCACAATTCATGGTACATCTTATATGATAAATATCATTATCCTAAATCAGAAGAACTACTCTAATCTTAGTGAATCTATCATCTTTAAAAAATATACTCAGTAATATCCAATTTGTTTTATGCAGTATAAGTAACATTTTCACATGATGACTTTTCTTCCTTTGACGACAAGCTACATCAAATGGATCAGGCTAAATCAAAACACAAACAACTATATAAGCCTACCAATGCCTTTCTATTCAGTGAAGACAAATACTCAAACATATATACTAGTACTTGGAGCTTATGTACAAACGGTAAAAAAAAGGATCAGTGCACAATATGCGTTAAACATTACGACACCGTGGAATGAAAGACGGGAAATATTTGTGGCTGACTTACCACACATTGATAGACCAGCAGTTGATTGAATGTTCACAGTAGGCATTGGATCCTCTGTGCACTGATACTTTTTCTTACCATGTGTACATTTTTCACAAAAGTCAACTTTTGCATCCAAAAACTTTTGTGGCAACCTACCACCATAGTAGTGATGAGAGCATGGGGTAGGCTGCCTGAAGCTATAGAGTATGCAAAGTAAACAGCGGCAGCAGCTGGGACAAGTAATGTTGGAGAGAGGCGGCCAGCGTATAAAAGGAACACCACCAGCATCACCACATCTTGAGTCACCATCAAAGGGTACTCAAAGTAGGAGCTGAATGAATAGGCCGAGTAGATGTTGTAACTCAGCATGATGGAATAACTGACGAGGAAGAGAAGGGAGGTGTTATTCAAAACATTCTAACTTGTTCATTTACAAATTGAACAAAAGTGTCAGCATAAATCACATTATGTGGTGTCTATTCTGGAAGTACAAATACAGAGAGTTCTCAATCTGCAATAATTGCAATTTGTTAATGTGAACTTATTATAATTACAGTAAACTCTCAATAATATAGAGCATGCTATAATGGATTTCGGAAAATACGGACTAAATCTAGGAAATATTTACAAAAATTGGAAAAAAAGTCAAAATTTGAAGAAGAAAAAATATACTCACTATGCATGCCAATTGATTTGTTTATGTTTGCAGTGTGTTCATGCTGTACTTGATGCAAATATGCAGCTATTTTCCAATTGACAAACTTTGGGAAATACAGTTCATATACTGTGAGGAACTACACGTGCCTCGTTCCCTCCTACTGGAGGACGGTGATTACCACTTTCACCAGCCGGCGATGCTTCGATTGTCAAGTTCTTATTGACCGGCCATGTCAACATCCCCACCCCCGTGTGCAGGTGTAAGGGGGTAGTCTAACCGCGCTGATGGCTGAGGTGCCCCGAGTTAAGCAGACAGCAATAGCTCTCCACCTTGACAACATCTCCAGCACCAAGCTGCTGTTCTCAACCCTAAAAGGCACTTCTGAAGACGTGGGCGCTCTTCTAGACGGCCCTTTACTATCCCGACCACCTTTCAACACTCCTCGTTGCCTGAAGTGGTAACTACGTTGCTGAAGATTGCTGCTGCAATTCTTCTTCCTCCAAGCTGCGGTGTAGGGAGTTGGTATTGGGTGACATGCCCCTGCTCTGATATCACTATTGATCGTTGCAGTTAGTTTATTGGTTCCTGTTACTTGGCTGCTAGCCAGTTATTTATTTGATTTGTTGTGGAATTATATTCAGAGTAATCTTACTCCTTGACTTTACTTCCCATTTAAGTTCCCAACCTTTCTCAAGACTGATAATATTAATTGATAATCACCTCGGCCCTGACATATTTGGCAACCTCGCCAGGATACGTTATCAATTAAACTATTATACTTCTTGAGATTGTGGGTGTTAATTGATTGTAAGTCGCCGTTGTGCGCCATTGTTGCCTGAAGCCCCGGAGCAATGCTTGCGAGCTTTTTGATTTGATTCACTCATGGTGTTGTCTATTAATTTTTGTACATAAATGAGGGTTGTGTGTATTTCTTTTGGGTTTTTGTTGGGTTTTTTGTGGTTTAATTTAATCTAATTTAATTGTTTGATATATTTCAGTGCTAATCTGCATTTGGTCTGCAATGTCTTCGTTCGAAGCACTGAAGCAGCAAGGCGAGGCCCTCGCTCTGCAAGGAATGGAGATCGGCCATTGGATCTTGGAACAACAAAAGGCTGAGAGAAAAGAAAAACAAGCTGCAGAGACAAGCTGAGCGGCAGTCAACTAAGAGATGGGTACGTCCAGTACCCCTTCAGCCGTTACCAGTCGTAACTGAGCCCTTCTCCAGTCGCCATTGACCTGGTAGTTCCATTGTCTCCGCCATCCTCAGATAAATCCCATAGACTTCAGCCGTTACCTGTCGTAACTGAGCCTTTCTCCCAAGTTGCCATCGACTTAAACGCATCCGCAGTGGGTGCGAGCAGTACCATATCATCAGCATCAGCTATGCTGATGATATGGTACTGCTCGCAGCCACTGCGGATGCGTTGCAGGACCTTATCAATGTGTGTCACGTGTATGCTGCCAAGCATGACATTGTCTACAACACCACTAAGACAGAGTGCATGGTAGTATCACCAGCACGCGCTCAGGTGAATTACCTGAAAACAGCATGGCTCGGTAGGTCTGCCCTCATTTTTGTGGATAGATTCGCATACTTAGGCCATGTTATATCCCACGACATGACTGATGATGATGATATCATCAAGCAGACCACCAAGCTTCTTGTCGTGGGAAATACTCTACTGAGGAAATTCTCCTACTGTAGCAGAGGTGAAGATGGAGTTATTCAGGAGTCACTGCTACTCTATATACTGCAACTCGCTGTGGTCGCGGTACAAGGTGGCCACTATGAACCGCCTTAAGGTCTGTCACAATGACATCCTTAAGAGGCTTCTGGGGCCGCCCAGGTGGTGCAGCTCGTCCCTGGCTTTCGCTAGAAACGGGGTGAACAATCTGGATGTGATCCGTCGACACTCCGTGTACAGTTTAAGGAGTAGGATGGAGCTCTCTACGAACTCCATCATCACCTCTGTCAGGCAGAGCTCGGCCTATGTATGTGGACCTATACAACAGCGGTGGCTGGGTCTGCTGTTTGTGCAGAATGTGGGGTAGCACAGGTGTCCATGTATGCTTTTCTATGTACTTTGATATTATGTCCCCTAATGTGCCTGTACTTTGTTCTTGTTTTTTGTTTTTGCTCTAGTATTTAAGTTTACTCCTTGGCTTGTTCTTGTTGCTTTGTTTTTTGTCTGTATGCCTCCGGGCGAGAATAAAATTATTATTATTATTATTATTATTATTATTATTATTATTATTATTAGGTCCATTGTCAATGTCATCACCTCCATCATCTTCAGAAAAGCTGTTCAAAGACCTCTATGAGATTTCACCTATATACTATATACTTTAACGTCTGATGGCCGAGCTAGTTCTGGGGAACATGTCATTAATCCTGCTCTCAATTGGAATCTGTCTGCTCAGGTTGATGAGCATGACTTCACCCTCACCACAACAGAGAGAATACAAGCTGAAATCTACCCTGTGCCCATCCTTCTATTACTACTACTACTACTACCAGGACTAATGTTATTGTTTTTTGGTCTAGGCATGGCCTGTGCCCTTATGTCATTTTTTGTTTTGTGTCATACTCAATTTTTGGGAATTTTGCTTGTTGGTTAAGATAATATTTTGGTTTATTTTGACTCAATTTGTGTACACCGAGTGGTCGACTTATGACCGTGATTGGTTCCGCCGACCGGTTGTAAGTACGTAGAACAGGACGTACGTCCGCCTATGTTATGGCAGGATGATAATATGTGTAATGATATTATAATCATCTTTAAGTCATATTATATCAACATTTTCGTTGCTCATTATTATTATAACCATCGTATCACCGAGTTCGATCCCCGATGAGAATAAAATTCTTTCTGCCCCGTCGAGTGGCCTAAAAATACCCACATGCTGCCCATTCACTCTACCTTCGATTGCGAGTGCATCGGAAGACACAGGGGGGCGGCATGAGCTTCTAATCACAGGCGTCACTATAAAAATCCTGCCTGCACCACCACGGGCGAGGGCCAACCATCACAGCCCTCAAGTTAACCTAAAGGGCTTACCATCCGGGCCTTAGTAGTCACTGCCTGCAGGCGCTATAGGCACAAATAAAAAATAAAAAGTAAAATTTAAAAAACTGCATTTACCGCCGGTCGTAAAGTCGAAGTCGTAAGTTGCGTAGGTCGTAGGTCGGCGAATAGTTGTATATTCTTCTGATTGGCCCACTCACATTTCTGCCCTCAAGTCTGTTTTAAATAGACTAGTACAGCAATACGGTCCGACAGTCAAACTTACAAAATGCCGGTTGAGTAAGCTGGTACGGGAACCTATTTTCGTACTTTAACTGCTTAAAAGCAAAGACATTACACGTGAAACTTTAACAGCAATACAAAAGACAATAGATAAGATAACAGATGTTATTTAGCAAGAATTATTTAATTAGGCCTGGTGAGACGAGTGAGTGTGGTGGTTGTGTAGGCGGTGGTGGTTGTGGCTGCTCCACTCTCGTTACTCCGATTTTTTGCCCTTGTTCTTATCGTCACCTAGCTTCCTCGAATCACCACCACCACCACCAGTACTTGTAGATGCCATAGTCTTAGCGCGAAACACCAAAGGTACCGTTGCTTGGAGCAAAAAACAGCGGTCAAGATGGCTGCCGGGAAGAAAACAAACACCTTGAGCTTGAGTTGGGAGTCACCCAGCGGATACTGTCGGTGAACCCTTTGTTGGACGTTCTCCCATACATGTAATCTGTTGATTATCAACCAACATGGTCCCATGCAGGCGGTGTATTCTGGGCTGACGTAATTCCGTGATGTCAGCGTGCGTCTCGCCAAAAGATAATTTGAAGCGCCAAATTGGGATTCTGGTACTATATCCACCCTATCACCAATACTGTGTTTCCCCAAGCTGAGATGCGCCAAACGTGAGGGACCACTGTATATATATATATATATATATATTATATATATATATATATATATATATATATATATATATATATATATATACACACAAACCTCGTTTTCCCGGACTAATAGGGGGGAGCACTGGTCCGGGAACCGCAAAAGTCCGGGAATCGCAACAGTCCAGGAATTATCCTTAAAAAAAAAATAAAAAAAAGTCCGATGCCATTACCCACCCCCGGATGTTTATCCTACTCTAGTATTTACTGTCCGCCAACCGCCAATATCAACTACCCCGCCGCGGACTTTTGCGTCCGCTGAGCATGCTGCCACCTGGCGGGAGGCAGCAGAAAGTGTTCAATAGTTTCAGAGATGTTCCTGCACCAGGGGCAGTGGGGGTCAGGGGACTAACGGAGGCGGTGCAGGTGAACCGTGAGTGTCATGTGCCCAAATGTAAACAATACGACCGCTGAGCATGCTGCCACCTGGCGGGAGGCAGCAGAAAGTGTTCAATAGTCTCAGAAATGTTCTTGCACCAGGGGCAGTGGGAGTCAGGTGACTGACGGAGGCTGTGCAGGTGAACCGTGAATGTTGTGTGCCCAAATGTAAACAATACGACCGCTGAGCATGCTGCCACCTGGCGGGAGGCGCGGACACTGACCAGGGGTGACAGGAGACGCTCGGACCGCCGGACAACTTGGTCAATTTACGAACAGGACCAGGCATTTCAACGTGGGGGAAAAAAAAGAAAAAAAAGAAGAAAAAAAAAAAAAAAAAAAAATTGCCCGAGACTGACATATCCCCGGACCTCGGATTTTGTCCGGCAAATCCGATATCCGGGAAATCGAGGTCCGGGAAATCAAGGTTTGTGTGTGTATTATATAATATATATTATATAAAATATATATATATATATATATATATATATTATATATATATATATATATATATATATATATATATATATATATATATACAGTCAAGCCTCGATATAACGGACCTCGATGTAACGGACTTCGGGTATAACGGACTCCATTTGTATGACTTTTTTTTTTTTTTTTTTTTTGCATATTAGACCGCTTATCGTCGCTCGAATTGTCAACTCAACATAATTGTATTATTTTCTCATTTTACTTTGGAATGCTTGGGTTTTAAGGAGTTTTGATGTATCACATGTTAAGATATAATATTATAAGGAAGGAGCCTGTGTTGCTAGTGATTTAGTGGTACACGTAGAAGGTGTTTATTGTTTAAAATAGTGACTATTAGTGTTACGGCGTGGCCGCTGCTACGTCTCCCTGTCACCTCAACACCCTAAATCACCCTTATCTAAGGTGACACGCAGTATTACACTGACCTAAATAGTGACACGTGTACATAACTGCACTTCACAACCATATAATATACATAATAATGAGCATTAGTCATGATATTAAGCAATACCTTTGGAAGGCACGGCTGAATCTGGCTCGTAGTAATTTGTTTACCTTTCACTAGAGCTTGAGCTTGACTAGCTACACCAGTGATTCCCAACCGGGGTTTCGCGGAACCCTAGGGTTCCGCCGACCATCACCAGGGGTTCCGCGAGAAACCGTAAATTAATTATGTGCTATTACAAAATGACGGTGATCTTAATTCATAATTCATAATTCCTACTCAACAACACATCACAAACACTTCCCAGACACCAACATACTCATACGTGTCAGTCAGTACAATGTATATAGTAATGGGAGCAAATAATATGCATAGAATTAAGAAAAAATTACTGTTATTGCCGGTGCGGGATATGCCCTTCATTCCTACTCCGCAAGTTTGGCGACACATGGGTTGGGTAGGAGGGTGACGCAACCCCGTGCGAGTATCATACGTGTCACGAGCCCCAGCCCAGCCGTTCACACATCTTCCTTCAGTCAGTTTTGAGCAGCGCAACCGAGTGAAACGTTGTGTTAATTAATCTCACCAGTTAATATTAGTTTGATACGGATTTTAAAGACTGAAGCATGTTCAAATATTTGAAAAGAAAGCATGTCAGTGGAGAGGAGGACAGTGACGAAGAATCACAAATACCACAGCCAAGTACGAGTAAAGGAAAAGTGAGTGATGTTAAAAAAAATCGCATTTACAATGACAATTATCTGGCCATTGGCTTTACATGGACTGGAGAAGAAAACTGTCCACTTCCTTGGTGGGAAACAGCTCGCTAACACAGCTATGGTCCCAGCGAGGTTAAAGCGACACTTAACTACTAATAACAGCCACTTGTCAAATAAAACCGTGGATTATTTTCGAAGACTATTGGATTCACAGCAGAAACAAGGAAAAGTTTTTGAAAAGAAGGTAACCATCAGTGATAAGGCCCAAGAAGCAAGCTATTTAGTGGCTGAGCTAGTTGCCAAGAAAATGAAAAGTCACACTATTGCAGAAAGCCTAATAATGCCTGCTTGCAAAATAATTGTGAGAACAATGCTAGGTGAAGAAGCTGAAAGTGAATTAAGCAAGGTTCCTGTTTCTGATAATACAATTAGTAGGCGTGTGGATGACCTGTCCAACAATAGTTCTGGTATTTTGTCTGAAATACTGCAAAATAACAACTTTGCTCTCTAAGTAGATGAGACAACTTATATAACTGGTAAAGCTCAGCTGCTGGCATTTGTACGATTTGAAAATGAAGGTGGAATAATGGGATATTATTTTTGCTTTAAAGAACTGCCAGAAACTACCAAAGGCAATGACATTTCCAACATCTTGTCTTCTTACCTGGAATCTTGTGGTTTGTCATGGAACCGATGCGTTGGAATCTGCACTGATGGTGCTCCCTCAATGATTGACTCAATACAAGGCTTTGTATCACGCGTGAAAGAAAAAACCCTGAAGTTATAACAACTCACTGCTTTCTCCACCGAGAAGTTTTGGTTTCAAAAACTATTGGGGATGATTTAAAACAAGTCCTTGATATAACTGTGAACATGGTCAACTTTATAAAGCAGCGCCCTCTGAAGTCTCGCATATTTGCAAGGTTGTGTGAAAACATGCAGAAAGATCACGTGACGCTTCTCCAGCACACAGAGGCTCGATGGCTTTCGAGAGGTAAGGTTTTGACAAGGTTATTCGAGCTGCGACAGGAACTGCTGCTTTTCTTCAAAGAGAATAATAAATCCAGTTTCTGTGAATGTCTTGAATCTACAAACTGACAAGTGAAACTAGCATATTTAGCAGATATTTATCAGCATTTAAATAACTTGAACACCAGCATGCTGGGTGCGAAGGAAAACATTCTGACTTCCACAGAGAAACTTCTTGCATTTAAGAATAAACTCGCTGTTTGGAAAAAGCACCTTTCAAGAGGAAACGTCGAAATGTTTCCACCCCTACTCCAAGTTCAAACTCAGACTGAATATGAAAATGTCATTCCATTAATTACAAGTTATTTGGGATCACTGTCAGAAAAAACTTCCTAAGTACTTCCCCTTCTTGTCATCAGATACGTATGACTGGGTGAGAAACCCCTTCACTGAGTTCTCGCCAAGTACAGAAAACCTACTTAGTCTGCAAGAAGAGGAAGAACTGAGTGAACTACAGTGCGACCTAACCTTGAAAATGAAATTTAATGAAGTATCACATGACAAGTTTTGGATTTCAGCAAAGCAAGAGTACCCTGTCATCTCAGTAAAAGCATTGGATGTTTTACTCCAGTTTTCAACTTCTTACCTCTGTGAACAAGCTTTCTCATGCCTGACCGTCATTAAAAGCAAATTAAGAAATCGTTTTCTGTCTGTCGAGGAAGAACTGCGTGTGTGTCTGTCAAAAATTCGGCCAAGAATTTCACAGATACGCAAAGAGAAACAAGCCCAAGTGTCACACTGAAGGCAATTCATAACATTATTGACTTATTAGTGTGAACTCTCATGACATGTGATGTAATTGTAGATTTCATATGAATTATATTGCTCAAGAACTTTTCTTAAAAAAATAATATATATAGGGGTTCCTTGGAATATGAAAAATTATTACAGGGGTTCCTCCAAGGTGTAAAGGTTGGGAATCACTGAGCTACATGGTCTGGTTGTGTTTGTGATTATTTCTCATTTATTTCACGTGTAGGAGCGGACCAAATTCAGCATGTAGTGCCAGTCACTGTTTACCTCCCAACATAGCTACACAGTCTGGTTGTGTTTGTGATTATTTCTCATTTATTTCACAATTTTTCCGTTTTTTTCATATATTTTTCCATCCTTGGGAAAATACCCTCGCTATAACGGACAATCGGCTTTAACGGACCACTCCTCCCGCCCTTTAGTCCGTTATATCGAGGTTTGACTGTATATATACATATAAATATATATATATATATATATTATATATATATATATATATATATATATATATATATAGTTGATTTTCTTGTTTGATTCATCATGATGTTTCAGGGTGACAGAGACACTCGGTATACTTGGGGTTGTTTATGCGCAACGTTTCGCCAAGGCACTTGGCATCATCAGGCTAAAAATAGTTAAAATTTAATATATTGTAATGCTAAAAAGCGAACATCTAAAAAATTAATTCTAAGAAACAATAAAATATTCCTATATTTTCTAAAATTACTAACTAATAAATAAAATATAATTTGTACTTAACGGACCTTGGTGTGTATGCTGTCTGAGTTGGTAGAGGACTGAATGAACACTAGTTTTGTGGGTGACATTTCAGCTTGTGTGGGGCGATCGAACCGAGAGTCGGGCAATCGAAACAGTGGTAGTCATTTGAGTATATGTAGTTGTTGTGAAATGACTTGGACATAATTTATGAATTCAAATGTTCTAGTTGTAACGCTAGATACGTCTGCGAGACGACAAGGAATCTAACCCTTAGGCTTTCTGAGCATAAAGGTGTTTCTGCACGTACTGGTCGACCCATTTCTTCACCTTCGCAATCTGCAATCCGCTCACACTCACATGATTTAGATCACCCTTTTTCTATGAATGACTTTAGTATCCTATCCAAGGCACACTACCCTAGTGACACTAAATTATTAGAAGCTATACACATCAAGCACTTGTCCCCTGATCTTAATAACCAAGTCATTTCACAACAACTACATATACTCAAATGACTACCACTGTTTCGATTGCCCGACTCTCGTTCGATCGCCCCACACAAGCTGAAATGTCACCCACAAAACTAGTGTTCATTCAGTCCTCTACCAACTCAGACAGCATACACACCAAGGTCCGTTAAGTACAATTATATTTTATTTATTAGTTAGTAATTTTAGAAAATATAGGAATATTTTTATTGTTTCTTAGAATTAATTTTTTAGATGTTCGCTTTTTAGCATTACAATATATTAAATTTTAACTATTTTTAGCCTGATGATGCCAAGTGCCTTGGCGAAACGTTGCGCATAAACAACCCCTATATATATTATATATATATATATATATTATATATATATATATATATATATATATATATACAGTACCCTCCCGAGTTTCACGCT